>JACYXH010000487.1:262500-478525 GCA_026745465.1 Lota lota | reverse complement strand
AGAGAGCAGGTTTGGAAGAGAGACGGAGAGAGTAAAAAGTGAGAGAGGGGAATGGAGAGAGAAAGAGAGAGACCAAGGGAGAGAAAGAGAGAAAAGAGAGGGAGGAAAATAAGTTTGCAGTGCTGATTAGAGTGTTCCCCCATGGGGCGAGCAGGGCAGGGTGAGGGAGGGGGGAGGGAGGAGAGAGGGTGAAGCGGGGGGGGGCAGGGGTCAGGCCTACCCCAAACGAGTGTCTGTTATTTGAAACCAAAATAAAGCAGGAGCAGCAGTAAATGATTTCCCCAGTGCTGGAGTGCCTTTCTAAGCTCTCTCTTGCTCTTGCTCTTTCCCATTCCCTCTCTCCTTCACCTCCTCTCTCACCCACTCCAATACCTCCCTCGCTCCCTCACACCTCTCTCTGCCTCTCTCTTCATCTCTCTCCCCCTTTTCTCTTCCTCCGGCTCCTTCAACATCCCTCGCTCTCTCTCTTCCCTCCCTCTTTTCCTCACTCCTTTCTCTCACCCACCTTCTCTCTCTCTCTAATTGCCCCCCCCCCCTCCCTCCCTCCCCCCTCTCTAAATTGCTGAGAGGCCATGTCGCAATTAGTGGTTTGTTTCTGTTAGACTGAAATGTGGCCATAATTCATAGCTTTCAGCCCGTTTCATTGGGAAGATGTATCGGCTGGCCACACTGAGGAGGTAATTGTAACACACGATACGGCAATTTGTTACTCAATCTGCAGAGTACACAAGGTATTTGTATGGAAATGTATAAACTACCGTGCGGGATGTTCCAAGGTTTAAAAAACAACAACATTTGTTTCCAAATGGGGGTGTAATTGAAAACTGCCCCGTTGAAGTTGTCACACCGTGGTCATCAAAAGCAGTGTTTGGTTCTTCGGTTGGGTGAAGCGGTTGTAATCGTTCCCTCGGACTAAACATACCATGAATACATTTCTTCAGAAATAAATGTTGTCAGGGGCGAGTTAAAGCAAGAGAGCAATAACAACTCTCTCTCTCTCTCTCTCTCTCTCTCTCCCTCCCACCCATACCCGCCGTAACAAATTATTTAAAAATGTGAGCCTGCTTCCCCTGTGTTTACAGTTTAAACCAATCATAATTATAACGTGATTCATAATGCGATAACTCCTAACGTTTTTTTTTTTTTTGTCCCAGCTCAATTTGGTATTCCAGGGAATTTGCTTCCTTCACTTAGCCAGCTAATCTCCCCCTGACTGTATGTAATAATTACTGAGTGAAGTAATGATCTGAACGAGTGTTTCCACTCATGGGGCCTGCCTCATTTTCCACCATGCAGACCGTGCTCTGCAGCAGCAGGCCGCTTTCTGCTCAGATGCAGAACCTGTAAATCCCTTTTTCCCTCCGCAACAAACCCCCGACCTCCCCCCCTGATCTCCCTCCCCCCCGCCCCCCCAATCACCCTGACTTTTACTCTCAAACGCATTGTTCCAATGATTGTAGGAAATACACTTTCCTTCTCTCTGTTTCTCTCTCTCTCTATTTATTTGCTTTCTCTCTCTTTTCTCTCTCCAGGTTCTCTCTCTCCTTTTCCCTCTCTGCCCCCCTTCCCCTCCCTCTCTTCACTCTTTCTTCATTCTTTCTCTCCCGTCACTCTGTTTTCTGTCATTCTCGTCTCCTCTCTCTCTTCATTCTGTCTCTTCTTATTCCCTCTCCCCTCTACCAATCTCCCCTCCCCCTTCTCTTCCCTCTCTCCCTTACCAACCTTTCCCCTCCCCCCTTCTCTTCCCTCCCTCTCTCTCTCTCCATCCCTCTATCTCCCCCTTCTCTTCCCTCCCTCGCTCTCCATATCTCCATCTCCCACCTTCTCTTCCTTCCCTCTCTTTCTCTCCATCCCTCCTTCACTCCCCTTCTCTTCCCTCTCTCCCTCCCCTCTCTCCCCCCTCTCTGCTGGAAGTGAAAGACCCTGTAGGAGGATCATGGAGTCAATGTTTGGGATGTGTTTCCACCCCCCCCCCCCCCCTTTTGATTCTACGCTTTAACAACAACCGAACAAAGAAAGGAAAGAAAATCTGCTGCTTTCTATTTATTTACAGTAATCAATGAACACCCCCTCATCTCCCCCAACCTCCCCTCATACCGCCCCTCCGTCTCTCCCCCCTTCTCCATCAACACCCCCCCAGCAGGCCAGGCGCCGGGCCCTGGATTCACGGGCCGCCCGGCCACCAGCACCGGCGGGCCTATTACGCAGCCTCCCCCGTAATGACGTTTAATGATTTAATTGTGGAGAAATCCCGGAGAGCGAGTGATACATGACTTACTGATGTTGACGTTCAGCAGACCCAGACCCATGTGTTCTTTCTCTTAGGGGAGGGGGGGGGGGGGGGGGGGGCAATGCTCAAACACTCACCACCCCCACCGCCGACTCCCCCTAATGCCTCCCTTTCTCTCTCTTTTTCTCTTACCCTTTCTTTCTGTCGTTCACCCTCCCTCTTTATGTCTCACTCTCCGTCTTTCTCTCTCTCCCTCTCTCTATCTCCTCTCTCCCGCCTTTCCCTCTGTCTCTCCCTCTCTCTCCCTCTCTCTCCCTCTCTCCCCCCTCTTTCTCTCTCTCTTTCTCTCCTTCTCTCTACCCCTCTCTCTCTCTCTACCCCTCTCTCTATCCCTCTCTCTGTCTCTCACACACACGCATGCACACACACACACACACACACATGCAGGCACGACCACACGTATGCAAAGGAACATACACACGTCACACCGCATGCACGTGCAAACTCACCCATGCAGGCATACTTAGTACTTCTTGGTTTTAATTCTATGCCCAATATTGTCTAAAATATGTTTTCACATCCTATCCAACCAAAATACCAAAATATGTATTGTTGGGAAAAAGTGGGTTCTTTTGGAAAAAGGTTTACTGTTGCTGTTCACACCGGGGGTGGCTTGGACCTTTAACAGTAATCTACGCATGAGTAACCAGAGAGATCAGTGTGTTTGTTTCTGCTGTCTTCACAACGTCAGAGCCCAGGAACCACCTAGAGCAGCACTGGTGAAATGTTGAGCACATTAGCCTCTCCTTGCTGCACGTTCCATCAGGATGAGTACGCTCACATTCCCGCCCTCTCTGAGATTCCCTCTATCTCGCTCGCTCCCAGATGCTTGTTACCGCGCACACGTGCATGCACACACATGCACACACTTGCATTTTTGCATAAACACACAATTGCACTTGCATACACACACGCTACATGCAAACTTGCAGACACATGCACAGACGTACACACACACATGCACACACACTCATGTTTAAACACACACACACACGCACGCACACACACTCATGTTCAAACACACACGCACAAGCACTTACACGCACACAAACACACATGTTTAAACACACGCACACACACACTCATGTTTTAACACACACACGCACACACACACACACACACACAGAGCAGTAAGCTGCAGCATGGATCCGGCCAAGCCTGTCTGGGCGCACATCTGCCTGGCCGCGGCCCAGCGCTTGATAAATGGAAAACTACACTTAACGTCCTCAATAGACGTGCACTTGTTTTCTTTTAATGGGAAAGTTTACAAGTGCGCCGCAGTGAATGAGGCCTCAAGTGCACTTAAAGTGACAGCAAGTGTGGATTTAAGCGTCTGCGGTGCTGCTAGCGGGCGGCTAGCCGTGCGGGCTAGTGGACCCCGGGCTCATGGGCTTACGGGCAGACATAATGGTTGAGGTAGCTCAGACCTGGACTGGGGACAGAACTAATAACCCTCTGGTATCAACAAATGGGTTTTTAACGTAAGTGTCTGTGAAAATGTAGGGTGTTTGCATTTCTGCATTTCCGCAGCTAAAGCTTTTGGAAGTTCTTTTTTTTTTTTTTTTTTACCGAGAGACAAGCAGGGAGTGATGATAGGCTTTACTGCACGCACACACACACACACTCACACACATAAATACACACACAAACACAAATAAACACACACACAAATGCACACATAGATACACACGCACACAGACAAATAGATACACACACACACACACACACACACAAATGCACACATAGATACACACGCACACAGACAAATAGATACACACACACACATAGATACACACACAAACACACACACAGATACACACGCACACACTCATTTGTGGGGGTTGTGGGGTGGGGGGGGGGGGGGGGGGGGGGGGGTGAGTTAGTTGCTCTTGGCCGACCCGACTAAGTCAGGAGTTACTCTGCTAAACATCTCATTGTTGGAGCATTAGGGGCTCTGGTGATCACACACAGTAATCACCGTGTTCTCGTTGCTGAGAAAATATACAAGTGTAATGATCGGTACAGAACAGCGCACGGCACAACGTATTTTGGGATGTTGTGTGGAAACTGTTGTTACGTTAAAGCAAAGGTCTCAGACGTTCAATAGGTCAATCAGTAAAAATAAGAATTTGTTTCAGATACATTTCGTTTCTTGTGTTGTAAGGAAAGGTAATGTATTATGGGTAGGCCTCACACAAAAACACAAACAGTTAGGCTATATCTTTTATTTTTGGGGGTCTTATCACTTCATGTATAATAAAGGTTCTTGAAATGTCTTAGTGGGACTTTAGTTAGATAGTCTGTGAGTTCGATGGACTTATACTCTAGAGTCAAGAGAGAGAGAAGGGTCGAGAGTTTGGTTCTCCAAAAGTCCAACCGTTTGGAACCCGTCACGTGTCACGTGGCCTCCCCACTCCTGTCGAAGATGGATGAAATGGCTTTTAAAGCGCACCGCTGAAGAAGTGCAGATACCTTGATGAAATATGTCTTGTATACAAAAAGGATTTGATTTCTCCATAGTTCAGACAATGCAGTGGCCGTCCTGTACTTTTCCACTGGATACCTAATGTAAATTCCTGCTCAGTGTTTATAATTTCCATAGCAGGTGATTCACTCAATCACGGAACCCGCTAACACCGGGAGATTACTTCTAAATGACACGGCCCAACACCGGCTTTCCACACGAGCACCGAGAAGAAGGAAAAAATGCCCAAACCGAAATCACATAAGTTACCGTCCTCCCTGACTACCACTGCAAGAACTAAACAAAAACAAAAACGCGCAAATTAAACGCGCACGCAGAGGTTTACGCGGTTATCCGGAGCCAGCTTGCGTGAGTCATCGCGGACTCAGCCCGTCCCGTGCCCAACCTTGTACGCTGAATTACCGCAGGTTTCTGCATCGATAACCGTCAATCTCCCGTGTCAGCACAGGGTCCCCGGCCCGGGTCAGAGGCTGCCACATGCAATCAGGGAAGATCTTAGGAGCGCTCCGGAGGAACCAGAGTGGGCTCTTACCAATCCCAGATGGGACCCCGCTGCTGCTTCTCCTGGCCCACCACCTCTCCACGGCGCGTGCACCTCATGGCTGTATTACCTCATGCACGCTCCGGCGTGGCGACACGCACGCCGTGCCACCACGCAGTGATGCAGTCAAGAGGAGGAAAGGGATGTTACTGGTGAAGGCCATCGCATTTTTTTTTTTTTGGTGAATGACATGCGATGGAAAGCAGTTCAATATGAGACGAATAGGGCGGGGTTATTGACGGCAATCAAAATCTCTTTAGAGACAATTGTGTGATGAAGTTTCGCCTAATAATTTATACATGGGCCTATATTAATAGGCTTTAAAGAATAAAATAAAAACATTTGAAAAACAAATTAAAGGTTGCAGCCTAAATGACACAAATACACGTGGCTATAGTGTGTGTATCTACTGGCTACAATGTTTTTAACATATAATTGATTAATTTTAAATTATATAGTTTATATTGCAGATAGGCCTAATTCTAAATTAATGAAGACCTACACTATTAAATGTAAGCTAGAGCAGCAAGTAGGCCTATTTGTTTTCACCTTAAATGCAGATATTTGCAGGGATACTCATTTATATCTGTCCCTTCCGTGAATTATTAAAAGTATTTTTTGTAACCTATCATTTTTGTCGTAACGTTTAAATTCGGAAATATATTTTGAACTGTCTATTATCCTACTCTAGCAGGTGGTCTATTGTATTCCAGGAGGAGAAATGCAGTTCAATGACAGCAGCTTTTATGAATCGTTTTTGCTCCTTTATTAATACACATGAATAGCCTACATTTAATGAAGTGATCAGAACACCAACAAAAAGTCTTAAATTCTAACGACACCATAAATGTCCCGCAACTATAATAATAGTAGAAGGGCTAGTAGTAAAAACTATTTCAATCGATGAAACGATTTCAAATAATTCTCTAAAAGATTCATTATGTAAATCACAACCAATCTTTTGGGAGGTAGTATTTATCGTGAAGTTGTTCAGAATTTGATATTTTGAAAATGATTGAAGTACAGCTGAATATTGATGAAAAAGGTAACACAATGGTCTTTTTTCATATGTTTTTGCTGTACTTAATTATTTAAAGCATATACACGTATATTGTTATATAATATAGTAATATGTAATATCATCATGTCATTATTACAATTATTATTATTATTATTATTACAGTTAAATACTTATTATTAGGTTTTATAAAATGGAAATGTAATATGATTTACAATATAATAACAATAATAACAATGCATGTATTATAATATGTTGTGTTATTATTATATTGTGTCTTCTTAACTTATTATTATTATTATTATTATTGTCATTTCAGTACTACACAACCAAATGAGTTCTCTGCATTTGACCCATCACTAGCTGCAGCACTAGGAGCCAGTAGCTCACTAACTCAGAATATATTAAAATACACCCAAAAATATAGCTTGGCCTACAATGACCTTAAAGGGTTTTTAGCAAAAACAGCAACATTTTGCCTCAATTGAACGTCATCATCCAACTCATTTGCAGATACAGATGACCTCATTAAATAACCAAACATTCATCCAGCGGTTACGTTTGCCCCTTACCTGACTTTCAACAACCCCACCAAAACAACTTCAGCGCTGCCATTAAAAACGAATCCCAACTCTTCCCTCTCCCACTCTATCACTGCCAGATGGCTGACGATGTTCCTCGCGTTTCCTCTCGCCTCCAAGCTGCTCTGCTTCCTCCAGCACACTGCGTAGCAGCAGATCTCTAAAGCGCCAGCACATTAACAACAGTGCTGTCCTGGACCCTTCCCAGAGGACAATGTGTTGTTTTTAATATGTTTCATGCTTTTTGTGAAAGAGAGAGGGAAAGACAAGTAGGGCGGGAATCGAACCTGGAGCACGGCAAGGCGTAGTACAGCCCAGAAGCACACACATAATGTATATATAATAACACCTAACTAAAACTACTATTACCATTTATCCTTTTAGCAAAAACCTTTATCCAAGCTGTCAACAGTGGATTCAGATACACGTCATTAATGAGCAGGTAGACTGTGGACATGGTGGGATCGAAACCCTTTCATCTAGGAGTCGAAAGCCCAATCAAGAGACTGTGCTACCCCCTAATGATGCAGTGACTAACGACACGTCAGGGATCGAACCCAGTGCCTTTCATCTGGGAGTCATACACTCCTATTATATGAACCCCGGTCGTCCCGGCGCTCCACAGCGCGCTTGTGAGCCGTGATCCGCTGCTACACGGATCCTCTGCCACACACCTGATCGGATGCCGAGCGCTTTACACAGCTGCACACCATCCGAGGAACGGTGGAACAGCAACATAGACCCTGGATCGATTCTTCACGCAGTTGTGTTTGTGTCGAAAAGACGAGGTTTTATTGAGTCCTCACTTTGGAAGCGGGCGGGCTTAATTCAAAGTAAACACACTTTATCTCTATCTCCACTCAACGCCAGCCGGCTGAACCTCGATGCCCGTCTCGCCTCCGCGTCGGAATCCGCACGGGAATGACTGGGACTTTCCCAAATGAGACGCCAAGAGTCAAACGCACCAGCAGATCAAAGGGTCCCTCCGAACAGCTGGAGAAGAAACACAGATATGATTCAAAAAAAGAAAAAAGAAAACAAAAACACAGCAAACCTCCAGTCAGGCTAAACGAAGCAGGCTGACTGTCAGACGCTAACCACGTACTCCTGCGACTGACTGGCTGTCATTAAGACAGCCCCCCCCCCCCCCCCGCCCCCCCCCCGTGATGAGTCCTGCTCCGGCTGATGGGCCCACGGGCCTTGCGCTCTTGAACCGCTCTGCTCAACAGAAGAGCTGGCCTCGCGCCGCCCCAGGGAACGCCCGGGCGGCTAGGGGGAGCAAGGCCGACTCTTTCAGAAGACCAGCCTGTAGGAGACCGCGTCCTCCACCGCGTCCCAGAGGATGAGCGCTGACACGTTTAGGATTGGATTGGATTGGATTGGATTGGATTAGATTCAATTTAATTGAATACAACAGAACATAAGACAAACGTGATAACATTTCACTAGTCAATAAACTCATTAAACATATAACTCACCCCTCCATCTCCAGCTGGACAGCAGGAAGGAAGGACCTCCAACAAACTCCGTGCTGCAGGTCCTTTCACCACTGCCCCAGAATAAAAGTCTGCCTGTCTGATATTGTTTCCATTAAATGATTTGACGCACATGGAAAAGGCCGGTGAAGAGATTTTTTCCACCTCCTGTGCTGTTGAATTTCAACGACAAACAAGGCTACAACGCACGTTGGTTTGGATTATTACACCATTCATCACGGATGTGGCAGGTTTATCCAGGCAGGGTAGGGCAACACACCTTTTGAGACCGGCTCTCGTACGTCTCACCGCACCTGGTGAAGAAGGACAATGCGTGTGCCAGGGCGCTGAAGAAAGATGGCGCTTGTGTGGAGCAAATGGCCCGTGGAGGCTGCCTGAGCACTGCGGCTTTGCTTCGTATTAAAACCAGTTTGCAAATGTGTCATAAATCTCCCGGACACCGTTTGCAGTGACACTGAGTCCACACTTCACACTTGGGAGTCCACCACTACTGAGGCCGCGTGAATAGCTGCATTTCGTTCAACCTAGAGAGCAATTAGCTCGTTATTGGCGGCAGTGTTTACCGAAGCTTTTTGTGTGTGGAGGAAATCCCCCCCCCCCCCCCCCCACCCATACCCCTCCCCCCCCCCCCCCCCCCCCCACACCCATACCCCTCCCCCCCCCCCCCCCCCCACACCCATACCCCTCCCCCCCCCCCCCCCCCCCCCCACCCCACCCCACCCTCAAAAGCTAGACCGCAGCTGAAGGGGCTGCAAATCATTTGATGAGGAAGAGCTGCCTTTCCACGCGGTGCCATGTAGGGCCTTCCCTTCTGGAGAAAGAAAAATCAATAGGTTAGCAAAGTGCTACCAAGTTAAGGTTACACTTTACAATAAGGCTCTTAACCATGAATACCACGAGTGAATGCAGTATTCGGCATTAATTAACAGTTTATTAACAGTTGACTAATGGTCTAGTAATCATTTACTAATGGAGATCATTTTAACCAATGGTGTTCATGTTGACTATGGTAATAGTGTTCATGTTGACTCTTTTTATTAATTTATGCATTATTTAATAAGGTTAAGATTAACCCTAACCCACTGCCCCTACCCCTACCCCAACCCTAACCACTATGCTAATGCTCTATAAAAATGCTTATTACTGCATTAACTAATGTTAGTCAATGGTTCATTAATGTTCCCTTATTGTAAAGGGTTTCCCCAAGTAAATAAATAATAAAAATGTTTATTAAGGAGGATTGATGAGGAAGTACAAAAAGAAGGATTTTTAAAATACGGTACTATTTTATTTCTAAAACACAAAAAAAAATACAAACAGGAATTGTGTTAAACTAGCCCCTTGTCAAACCCCCATCCCAGAGACTTCCACACAGTTTAACAATAAATAAGCAGCAGCCTATAGGTGGATATTCCACAGTGCGATAACCTCCTGCTGTGCCAGAGGTTACGGCATTCCCAGGCCCTTGTGATAGTTAAGTCACCCAGGCTCCTGTTGGACCAAGCCCCAAAGGGTACGCTAATGCTACTCGGATGTTAGCTCATAAAACACCTATTAAGTTGACCCAGCATGTGAAGCACTTCCACAAAGTTAGACTTTGGTCGGAGCATATTTTTACGATGACTCCTGTTTACATTCCACGCTGTGCAGATTTAGCGGCGTCAGGGTTTGTAACGGAGCCCTTAGTACTGTACATAGGAACAGAAGCCTTGAACTGCTGAGCTATTTTAAAAAGCATTAATAACGTTTTTAGTGCATAGCTATAGATGTTGTTACCAGTAAAAAAAAACTAATTGTGAAAGGTTTATGGAGAAGGATTCTAGTACTAGAGTGTTGTTCTAGAACCAGATTTAAGAACTACAATTGTATCCTAGAATGCTTCTTCTGGAATCATTTTCCTAAAATTGCGAAAAGAAAAACGTAACTATGATTCTAGAACACTAGTACGTCAAGACAGCATTCAGGGTGCCATCAGGGAAACGTTAATGGGTCACCCCGTTAAAACTTGCAGCTGAGAGAATCTGTCGTTGAACACCAGTTATTAGAATAGCCTACAGCGTACTGACGAATCTAACTCCCATGTTTTTTTCCTGCTGGGTGGTCCAACACCCCCCCCCCCCCCCCCCCCCCCCCCCCTCCCACACTCCACGCCCCCATCATCCCACCCCCGTTCTCTGTCTACTTGATGTGGAAACTGAATTAGCGGCTGGCCAATTTCGCCTGCGATCTGGAAACATTCTTAGCCTTCCAGAGCTTAATATAGAGGGCGGTAACAAAACACCTCACGCCAGCGGCCTGTTGTTTTACCAAATAACATCTAATTGGCCATTACTCCCCATTTAGGCTAATGGCCACACTAATTAGGATAATTCCATAAAAGGCCCTGTGTTTGGAGCCAACTGTGGACAAGCATTAACTTAATGACACGACTGACCACTCTAAAATGCTGCCAGTGTGTCCCACTTTTTTTTCTTCTTCTTCCTCCAAACAGTCTATTAGTCTCTGGCTGTTTCTTCAGCGTGTAGAAGTGCTTTTTCTGCTGTCTCACGAATGGCCTCAGACATTTATGAGCTCATGCTTCGCGCCATTTCACTTCATAACGTAACGGCCCATTAAAAGAGCGTTTTGCCAACGCTAACATGTTAACATGCGTACAGCGGGCAGAACAGCGCGTAGTTTCGTTTACAAGCACCGTTTCCCCCAGGCTGTGTTTTTGAGCGTTAATCATTTAGATTATCACACTGGGGGGAAAAAAAACACCACCTAAATTAATAGTATAGGTTTTATATATTGGCGTCTTGTACCGTTAGCCATTAGGGCCGGTCATTTCCTCTGTATGCTAGCTTACTGTATGCTAGCTTACTTTGCTATAGTGCCCAGGTTCAACCATACTGTTTAAACTGTGTCAGTTAGTGTCCAACTGTCACAGGCTAAACTGCTAAGAGAAATGAGCTAAAGCTATTCTTGGATGTTGAAGAAGGCAAACTGTCCATACCGTTACGTCTGATTGTCATGACCCAGATATAGGCAACCCTTCCAAAGTAAGCTAACGTGAACGAATTACGCTGGACGCAGATTCAATTTCCCTCTCGAAGCACAACACAGTTTGAAAAATCCTTGAGAGAAAAAAAGAAAACATAATTTTTTTGCTTCAAACATCCCCTTTTTTTGCAATCAAAACGATTCCCCACCCACACCCACACACTCACACACACCCTTCATGTAGCCTACACAATGTGTACAACACCACGTTTGTTGGTTTTCCACCACGCACGGCAGCGCGGGTGTTACGGGCAGCCAAAGCGCTCCATATTAATTGTATTCCTGCGGTCAGCGCTGCTGATTGCCAGCCTGATTAACTGGCTCTGGGAGCGTGTTGTCCCAGGTGCTGTGTGTCTGGACCGAGGGAAGGCTTCCAGCACCGAGGAAGTCCCTCGGGGATGCCAAGGATACACACCACGCCAGCACGCCACACTGAAACACTTTTATTTTGTATTATCGCTCTTTTCTTTGACTTTTTTTTTCTCGCTTCCTTCCTCTCGTGTGTTGTGTGTTAAACGCAAGTCTTTACGGTTCGTGATGATCACGGAGAGGAGCCTCTTAAAATGAAATGTCCTCGCCCGGGACGGCTGAGTCAGAGCTTGGCAATCTCCAGGCTTAAAAGTTTAAGACAATTACAGCTTTACTTTTTTTTTACCGGAACACATCCGATAGCGGCAATAAGCGAATCAAAGCAACGCCACGACTTTTACCAAAAATAAAATAAAATAAAAAGCCAAACGCTGACATTTGTTTGGATCGTCGCGCCGTAGCTTTCAGCGGACAAGATGAACCTGAATACTTGTCATGTGAGTGAATGGAAATAGGCGGATTAGTGCCATGTTGTTTAGACTGGGGTTGTCATGTACGATAGAAACAACAGCTGCTGCACACTAACAGCTCCGCTAGAATGATGTGACAGTTCCGTCCGCGGCTGCATTATCGCATTTTTACCCCACACCCACCCACTCCGCAACACCAGCCCCACCAGCACCAGCACCGACTCAACCCCACCACCCCAACCTCACTTTTCTACTTAGCAGCTCTGAGCGGGGGGAAATGAATGGGTGATTTGTATGCATCCTTAACAGGCCGTTTCCATGCCTGCTCTCATTCTGGAGCGTGTTAGATTGTTAGCGCTGCTGGCGGGGCACCAGTGCTCCTAATAAAATAACTATTATTATTACTGACTGGTCGTCTGCACACACACACACACACACACACACACACACACACACACACACACACACACACACACACACACTCACACAGCCTTGGAGTGTGTGTGTGTGTACGAATGCATGCATGTGTATGTTCCCTTGGTTTGTGTGCCTTCCATGGGTAGTGTGTGTAGGAATGTGTGTGTGTTCCCTTGGTAGTGTGTATGTGTGTGGGTTCCCTGGGTAGTGTGTGTATGCGTGCATGTGTGTGTGTAGGAATATGTGTGTGTGTTCCCCTGGCCGTGTGTATGTGTGTGGGCTCCTTGGGTAGTGTGTGTGTGCGTGCATGTGTGTAGGAATGTGTGTGTGTGCTGCGGCCCCTTGCCTTGCGTGGAGCTGGTAATGGAGTTGATTAGAGACATTGGAGTATTTAAGAGCAGAGCAGCTGCTTTGATTCGGCCTGATTGCTGTTTGAAGGAAACGGCCGAGAGAGGCAGGGATCAGAGAGAGAGAGAGAGAGAGAGAGAGAGAGAGAGAGAGAGAGAGAGAGAGAGAGAGAGAGAGAGAGAGAGAGAGCGAGAGAGAGAGAGAGAGAGCACACACACACCAGATGTTGGCCTGCTACCTCCACCATCTCACACACACACACTCAAACTGGCACACACACTTGCATACATGTTAAAAACCTTTGTTTTCTACACAGAAGTCCCTATTGGGTAATTTCCCATTTCCCTTCATGTAACATACATTATGTTGACATTAACGCTTTTGGTCATGCCTGCGCACACACACACACAGATAGAAATGCATTACACACACACAACCCACGATTATACGCATATACACAAAACGCACACCCACGCAGATCACACACACACACACACACACACACACACACACACACACACACACACACACACACACACACCAGCAGCAGCTGGACTGCACACAGAGTGGACTGATCTGACAGGGGATTTTCCCACCCAGGTCCTGGAGAGTAAAGAGTCCAGACCTCCAGATATCGAAGCCTAAGAACCCCCGTCAGAACCACGTCTGCAAATGCTGGTGGTGGGATCTCTCTCTCCTCCCCCCCCTCCCAGACTGATACAAATGGTCCGTCCCACTTCATTAGTCTCGCGATAAATGGGCCGCAGAGGAAAAACTAATATTCTCACTGCAGTGAATTGTAAAATGTTTGGGAATGTGGGAGTTTTTATTTCTTCTCTTTGACGCAACTGTTAACGTGTGGTTGTTTTAAAGAAAGCGTTTCCCGGGTTTCAGTAGAGCAGAACGATGTTGGAGAGACGCTAGGCAGTGCTAGGCTAGGACTAGCGTGTGTGAGCTACAGCGTAGAGCTGACACACTGCATCGAAACAGAGCGAGGTGGATGTAACGTCTCTTTTGATGCCAAGTCCCAAAATATCGCCCCCCCCCCCCCCCAGCCCCTCCCTGCTGTGGAAACATGAATGAGTGAAGCAGTAAAGGACACATTTCATAAACTAACCTTCCTCTGAACGGTTCAGTCAAACGTCATTTACTCAAAGAGGGTCAACATGTGGTGACTCAAAAGACTGGGCTATTACTTCCCTGATTCCACCTTTCACCTTCTCTCTGTCTGCCTGTCTAAGTCTCTCTGTCTGTCCATCTCTCCCTCTCTCTCTGTCTGTCTGTCTGTCCCTCTCTGTCTGTCTGTCTGTCTATCTGCCTTCCTGTCTGTCTCTCACTGTCTGTCTCTCCCTCTCTCTCTGTCTGTCTGTCTGTCTGTATCTATATGTGTCTATCTGTCTCTCCCTCTCTCTCTGTCTGTTTGTCTCTCTCTCACTCTGTCTGTCTGTCTGTCTGTCTCTGTCTGTGTTTGCCTGTCTGTCTCTCTGTCTAACTCTCTCTCACACTCTGTTTCTGTCTGTCTGCCTGTCTGTCTATTCACCCATCCAATATAATAAAATACAGATTTATGGTAATAAAAAGAAAGATCACTCAATCGATCAATGAAAATGAATTTCAGGTCCGCGGCCAAAAGCAGGTCGGAGGTTAATATGACCCACCCCTCCCTCAGCGAGCACGACACACATCAGGACCTGTTTTTAATTTACCATCATTAGGTCCGTAATTACCGTGCGCCGCCATCGCTCACGGTGGAAACTTAAGCTAGCAGCTAACGTGCAATTACCACGCTCCCAAATGATTTGTGCCGTTATGAATACCATTAGGAGGACGGACAGACCGAAGTACACGGGCTCCTTGACATCATCTTCTGGTTCCACCGCGGTGCGTGTCCCGCCTGCGTTCCGCCGATAGCTTTTATTATTCCCCGCGCCCTGATTTGCCAAGTTAAAACATACCTGATTACTTTTTAGTTTTTTTACGGCATTCACTGAAACTTCACTGGAGCTGGGGGGCGGAGCTTAAAGGCAGACCCAAAGACCCCAAGGGGAGTGTGTGTTGTGATGTGTACTTGTGTGTTCTATGGGTAGAGTGCATGTGTGTGTTGGCGTGGTAATGATTGGGTTTGTGTGTGTGTGTGTTTGTCTGTGTGCGTGTTTGTGTATGCGCGCGTGTGTGTGTGTGTGTGAGTGTGCGCATGCGTCTGTGTGTGTGTGTTGCGATGGGATGTGCGTGTGTGTGTGCACATGCATGTGTGTGTGTGTATGCGTGTTTGTGCCTGCATGTGTGTGTGAGTGAGTGCGCGTGCGTGCATCTGTGTGTGTGTGTGTGAGCGAGAGAGGGGCTTCGAGGGGTGTGTGGGAGTTGTGAGGGAGGGGGGGTTGAGGGGTGGAGGTGGGGTGGAGGTGGGGTGGGTGGGCGGGAGCACATCTGAGAGTAATCGCGCTCTTGTGACAAAGCACAGACATAACAGTCTGCCTGGACACTTGTTACCAGCACATAAACACTTGCCTCTCTCAGATAGCGGCAGAGTGGGGGTGTGTGTGGGGGGGGGGGGGGGGGGGGGGGGGGTCGATCTGTCATTTATCAAGCGCTAATTAACAGTTAATTGAGGAACCTTTGGGTTCACGCATGGAGCTAATTCATCACACCCAGCAGACATGGACCCCCGGGGGGGGAGGTCTGGTTTGGTGGTCATGAAACTCCATGTTACACAGAGAGGTGAGCCTAGAGGAATAGGAGGGAGGTAGGATACTGTTGTCTGGATCCAGACAGAGCTCTTTAGGACGTGACCCTCGACAAGTGGGAGTTGAAACCATAAACACTATGGGGATTGTGCGAGTTGTGTGAAATGATTTTTGAAATACATTAATAGAACGCAGAATTCTTGTCCCAAAAAATTAGTTTTTATGATTTTACTTTTACTGAACTGGATGATATATTTCAGATATATTTTAGATTAATTGTATAAGTAAATGAGTGTGGGAGCATACTACGTATCCTTGCGCCTGAAACTTTTTGTTTATCTGAACATATTTCTGTATGGTTGGTGTGTGTGTGTGTGTGTGTGTGTGTGTGTGTGTGTGTGTGTGTGTGTGTGTGTGTGTACAGTGTGTATCTGTGTATGTGAGTACTCTGTGTGTGTGTGTCTGTGTGTGAGTACTGTTTGTGTGTGTGTGTGTGTGTTTGTGTGTGTGAATGTGTGTGGTGTGTTTTTGTGTGTGTGTGTGTGTGTGTGTGTGTGAGACAGCAGATGGAGGACTGTGAGCTGCTGAGCTGACAGAAGATGTCAGTGAGACAGAGGAAGTGCTCTCCTCCCGCCTTCCTGTTGACAGCTTACGTCAAGCCTGTCAAACACACACACACACACACACACACACACACACACACACACACACACACACACACACACACACTTCACCCAGACACAACTACTGATGCACTCAAGAGTCAGTGCTTTAGCACCGTGGCTGCTATGCTAACAGCATACTTTTAATACAAACATTACGAGTGATTTTGTAGTTGAAGTACTGGAATATATGCATTTATAATGCAACATTACCAAAACATATAGCCTACGAACTTATACCACACACACATTAGTAGGCACCACACACAAACACACAATCGCACCCACACACACACTCAATAAACTGTATAAACAGTTAATACTAGCATTACAAATACTTTATAATTGAAAGTGCGAGCTTGGGTCAGTACTTGTACGCTCCTATTTGTAGTACCAACACGCGCTGACACTTTGTAAAAGACTAGGCCGTCATCCTCCTTTACAGGGGCCTGCTTGTTCCATTCTCCTTCTTCTCCATTTTTTTTTTTTTTTTTTGTAAGAAGAAGACGAAGAGGCGAAGGCGGACTCGGTACCGCTGCCATGTTGAGCAAACAGCGGTAATTCCTCGCAGGAAAACCCAATCTTCCGAAGCGGTCCGAGGCTTGGTGTGTAACGCTCCGCTTGCATCACAATTGCTCTGTAACTGAATGCGGGTGGGGGGTGGGGGGGTCTAATCCCTACCAATTAATCATCAGTTCAATGATCAATCTGAAACAAATGTAAACATCGGCAGCGTAATGACGGCTATTTGAAACCCAAACTCGGTGCGGTTAATCACCTATTGGGGCAAAACAGGCGGTGGACTGCTGTGTTATTAGAGGAGAGGTATGCCCAGCGATGGCTCAACCACGCCGGGACTTCTGGCAATTATGCTAACTGAAGCATTCAACGCCAAGCCCTGCGCCAAATGAGGCACTTTGGCAGCCCTGCGACTTCCTGCAGCGAATCGCCCGGGCTTTCGTTGAGAAAGGACAGTGTTTACAAACACTATCTGATTGCCACATGTGTTTGCGCCGCAGGAGTGCCGCTAAAGTACTCCTACTGCGACTAGTACTACTACACACCTGTCAAGACACATCTGGTTGTGTTTTTTTTTTTTTTGTTGTGTGTTTTCATCTTTTACAAAGCGATTGAAAATAGCCTGGATATATGGTGTTTTAATCGCAGACGCACACACCCTGAATGAATAAATGATGATAAACAAATGGCGAAACTAAAAGGCTGAATTAATTAAGCTTTCAACTGCGACTAATAAAGAATTAACGTTTTTAACCCATTCAAAGTTTATTTTTTTTTAATGGGTTATTTTTTTTAGAACCAGAAACCTTTAATTTCTTCTAATTCGGATGCAAAACATTTCCGGGACACAGGAAATTGAGCTGAAGGAAGAACATTTTGGTGGTACTGCGAGTTCTGCTACTTGGGGGGGAAAGAAAACAACGATGAAACGATCTGATAATAACCTGACAGGCAAATATTAGCGTCTTCAACAGGTAAACATTAGCCAGTAATTACCTGTCCATGTTTTTCCACCAATAGATGCACTAACGACAGGAAGCCACTCTGGGCGATACTGCTTGATCAACAGCAACATTTAGCCAGTTGTGGGCCAACACTGCTGGTCTATCCATCCCCAAAACCGCGGTCCAGGGTTGGGTTCGGGCGATGGCCGTTGGTTCACGTCCCACGTGAACCAACGGCCATCGCCCGAACCCAACCCTGGACCGCGGGGCCGTCTTTCCCCCGCCACGGCGGGGGAAAGATGGCATCCCTTGCCGCCTCCCTGTCACTCTGTGATGATTAATGACACGCTGGGGCCCCCGTTAATCCCTGCTCCACACACACACACACACACACACACACACACACACACACACACACACACACACACACACACACACACAGTGGTGGCGTACGGCCCTCCTTTCTCCCCCGTTTAGTTAACGTATTTACGTTTAGTGGGTCAGCGGAGATACTGGTGTCAGTGTGTGTGTGTGTGTGTGTGTGTGTGTGTGTGTATTCTCCCCCCCCCCCCCCCCCCCCCCCCCCCCCCCAACAGCGGTGTGTGTGTGTGGGTCTCTGGACCGGGTCGGGTCGGGCTGCTGGGTTCTTCCGGTCCCAGTAGAGGATCTGCTTACTCCCACCCACGCTCACCGCCACCTTGATCGGCACCGGCCATCACTGCGCTCATTCATCCTACCGACCCGAGACCCGGCGCTCGCACGTGTGTGTTTGTGTGTGAGTGTGTGTGTGTGTGTGTGCTTGCATGTCTATGTGTGTGTGTGTGTGTGTGTGTGTCTGTGTCTATGTGTGTCTGTGTGGGTTTGTGTGCGTCAATGTGCATGTGTGTGCAGGCGTGTTTATGTGTGAGTGCTTGAGTGTGTGTTTGTGTGTGTGTGTGTCTAGCTGTGTATGGGTGTGTGTGTGTGTGTCTATGTGTGTGTGTGTGCGCATGCATGTACGCATGTGCGTCTCTGTGCATGTCTGTCTACGTGTGTGTGTGTTAATGTGTGTGTGTGTGTTAATATGTGTGTGTGTGTGTTAATGTGTGTGTGTGTGTGTATTTACTAAAAGGATAGCTGTGTTGCGGCAGCAGATCTCTTCAAGATGCCTGCAATCAGCTTCTCACCACCATGTCATTGCTCTGCCCAGCGTGCACGCTCATGCTCTCGTGCACACTCATCTCAGCTCTCCACCTCTCTAACCAGTAGGCGAGAGTCCTGTCCACGATGGAAGGAGAAAGAGAGAGAGAGAGAGAAGGTCAATCCAATGTATTTATAAGGCACTTTTAAACAAGTGTTCACCAGCCAGGGTAAATTAAAACAAAAATTTTTTTGAGGGTTATTGCATTGTTACTGCAGAGTTCAGTGTGTGACTAGTGGGGAGCAGATAGGTAGATAGGTGGATGGTTGATAGGCTGTTAGACTCTCAGCCGAAAGGTACTGGGTTGAATCCCCAATGTCCTCAGCCCTCCTGCTGTCGTCCTTGAGCAAGATGCTCAACCTGCTCCTCAATGACATCATGTGCCTACACCCACGTAAGTCTCTTTGATGATGCCTCTGCTGAACAACTACATAGTAATGGACAACAGTGACTGCAGTACTCAGACAGTGAAGGGGACCTCTGGTCTCCTCGGTGTAACACGTCCTCTAGAGTACCGTGTGGGCGGGGTAAAGCCGTGTTTGCACCGCGGTTTGGGGACTCAGCGCTGCTTCAAAGAGCTCCAAAGTGGAATTATTGTGGTCTGCTTCACCAACGGGTGCCACGCTTTGAAACCTAAGACACTGAAAATAAACAGTTTGCCCGTAGAGAAAACATGTCTCCCCTCCTCCCTCCCTCCCTTTATATCCACAGAGAAACCATCCAGCTAGACCTGGCTTGATGCTGCTTGATGCTGAGTGCCCACGTACGCACACATACATATTAAATATGTACACACACATATGTACTTTAATACATATTAACACACACATACATACACACACATGCACGGACACAAAGGCGCACACACACACAGGTAGGGGTGGTGGGGTGGATGTAGGGAAGGTATGGGAGACGGGGGAGGGAGGGGTGAGGAGGCTGGATAGGTAGGGGAGGTGGGGGTGAGAAGGCTGGATAGGTAGGGGAGGGTGGGTTGGTAGGGCAGTAAGAAGGAGACGGAGGGGGAGATGGGGGTTAGGGGGAGTCAGGGGGCTCGGCTGGGGCCAGGTCTGGACACTGTGCAGGCAAGACCCCTCCTGTATTATTACAGCTGTAAGCGTGCCAGCCGGAGGGGGGGGGGGATTGGTCGGCAATTCACCTGAAATAGAGCCGTGAGCTACGCTGGCCGGCAGCTCTCTAATGTCTTGTTTATGTTTCAGGCTCTGCTCGTAGAAAATTAGTCCTTATCTGCCATTTGCTTATTGTCCCATTGAATAGACCCCCCCCTTAACACACACACACTTCCCCAAAAACAAGTGGGGTTGTGTGTGTGCGCGTGTATGCATGTGTGCGTGTGTAAGTATGGGAGCAGAGGCCACCACATGGCCCTGTTTCAATGGAAATTTCCCATTTGTTTCAGCAGCGGAGAGTTCGACACTCCACAGGTTGTCCAGCAGGTACCAACTGCTTTCTTCCATTTTGTGTTTTATTTGTTGCTGCTAACCAATCGTCCACACCCCTGCCCCACCGCCACCACCACCTGCCCCTAAATTGGAGGACTTTTGCAAACGCAACGCCGCAGAGAAAACGAAATGACAGATGTATAGCGGCGAGAAGGAGTCCTTAAATAGCCATTGATTACAAAGAGCCGCTGTGTCCGCGCGGCGAAGGCAGAGCCCATTGTTATGCTAGCGTAACTCGCTCTGTCATCACCGTACCCACATCAGTGAGCCAGTACAGAGGTAAATCATCACCAGATTGTCTATAAATCATTGCACGCCGACTCACAAATTACTCACAAACTCATAGTTTAGTAACATGGCAATCTTAAAATCACCAACAGCATAACCGGTCTTTAAAGTTCTTTAAACGAGCGTACGGCTAAATTATGCTTATCAATTTTCCGTTGCCCTCCATCTTTTGTTTTTGCTCTCGTGTTGTGCGGAGGGAAGTTTGGATGTTTCCATAAACAACTCAGCAGAGCTAAACGTTCAGCGGTCCGGTCGAAGACCAACAGGACATTTGTCTTGTGAAGAAGAAACCGAAGGAAAAAACGAAGAAAGAAAAACAAAACAAACAGGAGAAAATGGAAAAGATTATGAACCGACAAAACGAATCACGCTTGTGAGGCTAAGGTTAGCAGGGAGCGGAGAGCGTGCCACAAGCGGCAGCCCTTGATCTGAGCGCTAAGTGTGTGTAATGGCCACGCAGATGTCTCCGGAATTCCTGTCTGTTGAGATGCGGTGAATGTGGGATGAGTTTCATTCTTCTTCTTCTTCTTCTTCTTCTTCTTCTTCTTCTCTGGGTTCGGGTGTTGCGGACAGAAACCGGCACCGCCAGAACAAGGCTGCTGCGCTTTTCAAATTCAACCAATCTCGCGTCATCTCTCTCTCTCTCTCTCTCTCTCTCTCTCTCTCTCTCTCTCTCTCTCTCTCTCTCTCTCTCTCTCTCTCTCTCTCTCTCTCTCTCTCTCTCTCTCTCTCTCTCTCTCTCTCTCTCTCTCTCTCTCTCTCTCTCTCTCTCTCTCTCTCTCTCTCTCTCTCTCTCTCTCTCTCTCTCTCTCTCTCTCTCTGCTCCCAGAGACCTGTCTGCTACCACTTACGCAGCAATGCAACAAATTTCCTTATAATTACTCATAATGTTGCCGTGCTTGTAAATACTTGAGCTCTGACAGTTCATTTATTTCGTTTGATTGCTGCCGTCTATTTATAGTCGGGCGGGGGCTTGCGGATTCCGCGTGTCATCCGTGCTCAGCCAATGAGACAAGCGAGGCCGCGGTGATTACGGCTGGTTTACACCCTGTTTATTTACTTACGCTGGGCTGAGCAGAATGGCTCTTTAATTGACAACCACTGGGGCTGGAGAAGGCATTCCTCAGTCTCCCTCTCTGTGTAAGGAGGGGTCATTATGTTAGAAGAAGCATCCGATAGAATGACAGATGGACATCGTTGTTCGGATAGGGGGCACTTAATGTGGACGTCGTTCGCCCGCTTTTGGTCGAGTCATTAGGGAGAGATATTATTAAAGACAACATCAAAAGAAAATTGCTAGGTCATTTTCCCTCGCACTTATAATCGCAGCTACTCAACGCGGCGTACAAAGCAATCAGTGAAAAAACATTACAATTTAATCACCTGGACTTCCTCCCCAAAACAAGCTTTTGGGACTTCCAATCAGAGTGGGGTGGACAATACATTCCAACCTATGAAAACACCATCAGAGACCTTATCCAATCACATCTTTCTTCGTGTCGTCCATTTCCTGTTTTCAGTTTTCTGAACGACGTGAAAACCTTGTGAACGCGGTGTCACCTGGTCTTTAGAGAAACGGTTCTCCACCCCGGCAGGCCGATTTAAACGACCAGGCCGCATCTCAGAGCACCATAGGCCGGACAGCGTTGTGGTCACGGTGTTACGACTCCAGGCCAAAAAGGTACTGATGGGTTTGGATTCCCGATGTCCACAGCCTAAACTGTAAGCCTCCTTGAGCAAGATGCCCTAACCCCTACCTTCCTTAATGACATGTGTCTGATTGGCTGTGGACTAAAGCGTCTGCCGAAGGATTAAATAGTAAATAGATCAACAGGATCTAGCAATTTTGTGGTATCGAGTCTCGGACCCCTTGTGTGTTTTCTGCGAGGCAACTCGGTCCAACACGGGTCAATTGTTGCACGTCAGTGGTCCAGAACCGGCAGTGTGCTGGACAAACAGCCTCTCAGCGCCCGCTTATCTGGGTCTGTGTGTTGTGGCCAACAGCGACGCCGACAAACACACAAACCCTAACGTTTTTTCTTATCCTCAACTCCCCCGGGGCTATTGCACGGACAATTACACCCAGAAGGTGACAATGTGTGTCACCACCCACCCACTCATCTCCATCCCCCCCACCCACCCACTCACCCCCACCTTTCCTCCGCCGCAGAGCGGTTTATAGCGGGCAGTCACGCTCCGTTTCAACATCACAAACCGTTTTGTGATCGGGGCCCCCGATAGCTTTAATGGGATGAGAACCGTTTCAGTCAGAGTTCCCCAACGTTGTGGTAATGGTTCAGGACAAGGTAGCGAGCCAAACGAGTCCGTCTGCATTACGAATGACCAGACCTGAGCTACACCGAGTTGTGTTTAGGGTAAACTGAGCCATTTACAATACATCATTTCATTAACACACACAGACGTACACAAACACACACACACACACACACACAAACACTCACAAGCACACACACACACTCACAAACACCTACACACACACTCACAAACACACACACAAACACTCACAAGCACACACACACACACACACACTTACAAACACACACAAGCACACACACACACTCACAAACACACACAAGCACACACACACACAAGCACACACACACACACACACTCACAAACACACACAGATACTCACAAATACACACACACTCACAAACACACAGACTCTCACAAATACACACACATTCACAGGCTGGGTGATGGGGGGGCTGAGGCAGTCATCCAGAAAAAAGACAGAAATAATTTGTAGTACTTTCCTTTCAAATAAAAATGATTGGAAAAAATAACACACATGGGAGTACATGATAAATGAAAGTGGGATGGGAAGAGAGTGAAAAACAGGGAAAAGGAAATACTGGAAGTAGAAGGAGAGGGAAAGAGAGAGAGAGAGAGGCTAGCCGACAACACAAAGTAGCTCTTTATGCAAATTGCGACAGAGAGCGAAAGAGAAACGAGTATTTCATAACTACTGATTATAGCGAGCGAGGGGGACTCTCCAGTACAGGGGTCACTCAGCGTGCCAGCCCGGTTACATTCCACTTCAACATGTCTGCGTTCAAACCTCCCACCAGGTCTCTGTGTTGTATTAAAGCAGAGTGTCCTTAAGATAGCTGCACAGCATTCATCTTCATAATAGAGAGTGGCTGAAGCGAGAGGCAGAGACAGAGACAGAGACAAAGACAGAGACTGAGCGAGCGAGCGAGAGAGAGAGGAGAGAGAGAGAGGAGCGAGTGAGAGAGAGAGACAGGGAGAGAGCGAGAGACAGAGACTGAGGGAGAGAGAGCGAGAGACTGAGAGAGGAGAGAGTGAGAGAGTGAGAGGAGAGAGTGAGAGAGAGACAGGGAGAGAGTGAGAGAGAAAGGGGGTGACAGAGAGAGTTAGTGACAGGGAGAGAGTGAGAGAGAGGGGGTGACAGAGAGAGAGGGAGTGACAGGGAGAGAGTGAGAGCGAGAGAGAGAGAGAGCGAGAGAGAAAGAGGAGAGCCCAACTCAGCCAGGGCGGGAGGAAAGCCTAACAGCCAGCAGGCATGCGACCACATCGTTCTCCGGGAGAGGCCTTGGTTTCCTGGTGTGCTGTGATTATGTCCTCTGGACGCCACATGAAGGCATCGCCGTGCGGCTCCGCTGGCCCTGATTGGTTGATTATCTAAATGATTCAGTGTTCTATATCGGGGGGGGGGGGGGGGGGGGGGGGTTTGACGACATAAGTACCCCCCCCCCCCCACGTTAATATCCAGAGGAAGTACCGGGGGTCAACAGGTTCTCAGCCGCTTGACCCCAGGGGTCATGGGGGGGGGGGGGCTCCGGGATAGGTACCAGAGCACTGGAAAACTGGGGCGGGGGGGGGGGGGGGGGTTGGCACATGGCAATGAATGAACCCTAATGATTTAGACGGGTATCTGTTACACAGCCCCCGGAGAACTGCAATCTCTCCGGGCAATCTGGCCCGCGACCTTGGAGAGGCAAACGCTGCTGCCTGCAAACCAGCAGTCCGGCTCCATCCTGATGAGCAGTAATAATGAACCACAGACACACACATACATGTATACACACACAGACATACACGCATACAAACACATAGACACAAACACATGGACACACACCGAAACACACACGCGCATGCACACATGCATACACACACAGACATACACGCATACAAACACATAGACACAAACACATGCATACACCCCGAAACACACACAGACATACACGCATACAAACACATAGACACAAACACATGCACACACACCGAAACACACACGCGCATGCACACATGCATACACACACAGACATACACGCATACAAACACATAGACACAAACACATGCACACACACCGAAACACACACGCGCATGCACACATGCATACACACACAGACATACACGCATACAAACACATAGACACAAACACATGCATACACACCGAAACACACACGCGCATGCACACATGCATACAGGCATACACACACACACACACACACACACACACAGACAGACAGACAGACAGACACGTACATGCAAACAGACAAACACACACACAGATTCTGCCACCGCAGGTTTGTAAACACACACAACCAATGTTGTTGGGTGAGAATACAGCAGGCACTAAAGGAGAAGGGGGGGGGGGGGTTGTTTGTCGTGGCTCCGCCCCATCTTGGGGGGGGGGGGGGGGGGGGGGGTTAACAGTGATGTCTGTCACACGAGCCTCTGAATAGGATTAGACACCAGCGTGTTAAAAGCAAGCGCTCCTCTGCACAGCGGGGTTAGGCCTGATGCGTGGGCCGGCGTCAGGTGTCCTCACAACACGGGGAGTAGACACGGGAGCGCAGGGCCCGGCTGCAGAGCCCTGACCCGAGGAGGCCTTCCCCTCCCGTCCTGCTGCGTGGAAACACGTTGCACTGGGAGGCCAGTGCCGTCTGAAGGCAATTGACTCCCAGCTCGTCCACAACGGAGGCATCAAACGGCAGAAAGCACAGCAGTGGTATAATAGACGTAGTCGTAATGGTAATAATCATACTCATAGTCATGATTAATGCGCATCGAGTCATTGCAGTTCTATGTTCAAAAAGGGATTTATCATAACAATGTGTTTTGAATAACATAATGACTCTATAATAATATAAAATGATAAAAATAAAAATGTTTAAATACCAATACAATTTAAATAAATAATAACACATTTAAATAGCAATCGTAATTACGAAAGAGGATCAAAATATGTCTTGGGTTGAGGGCCATGTTAAAGGGGTTGTGATTGCGGTGTTTCTTTCCCAGCCGCGGGGCTATATATAACCGGAGAAAGTATGCTAGCAGATGTTGCGCGGCCGAGGTCACTCTGTGTCATGCGATGTTTAGCCTCTCTGTTTATAGATCTCTCATAAGGGCCGCATCATAGGTGCTTATGTACCGAGGGCTCTCGTCACAGAGAGGGAAACACTTTGCTCACTTGTTCTCCTGTAGTGGCAGCCCAAGTGCTTCCTGGGTCCGTATTTCCTCAGGAAACCCGGTACAATCAATACCCAATACGGAATATAATAGCATGATAATACTGTATATTACATGAATACATAAAAGAATGTTATGGAAATATATGTTATTTAATAAGATTGTAATATAATAATGATAATAGTAATAATAGAAAATAATAGAAAATAGATAAATAAATAATTAATCTTTTAAATGACTTTGTTAAAACAAAATACCATTCAAATTTCTAAAACGTTTGAGATATTTACAAAAATGAGGGAAACACGTCAGCATTGACATTCTCTTCTCTTCTCTTTCTTTATGCCTTTATGTGAACGTCTGCTAAGAGGCTAACAAGTGAGTGTTTAACAGTCTGTTTATCACCTGCTCATTACGGTGTCCAGGAATATACATCCAGGAGATGGAGGTGCAGGCATCCTTACTGACAGCTATCAATCAATCAACAGGTATTATTTGGTATTGACTGGTGGAGGTGTATGGATCTTCATCTTCGAAAGTCTGAGATGGAGAACGAGAGCGAAAGAGAGAGAGAGACAAAGATGTAGAACGAGAGAACAGACAGAGATGGGGAGAGAGCAAGAGAGTGAGCGAGAGAGAGAGAGCGATAGAGTGGGAGATGGATAGATAGATGTAATTAAACAGATAAAACAAACATAAAAATATGTACGGCTGGATTTCATCACCAGCAGTGGAGACCAGGTGAACCCAACTTCTCCTTTGTGTGTGTGGACTGCAAGGTGGGAGGGATAGGGAAGAGGGGTGGAGGGATAGGGAAGGGGGGTGGAGGGATAGGGAAGGGGGGTGGAGGGATAGGGAAGGGGGGTGGAGGGATAGGGAAGGGGGGTGGAGGGATAGGGAAGGGGGGGTGGAGGGAAAGGGTGGTGGGACGGGGGTGAGGGGGTGTTGCACGCGGAGGTTCAGCCTTTTCCTTTTCAGCGATGTGTTGGCGGCGGCCTGCTGTGTGTTACTACTAATGACAGCCGAGGGCTGTGCAGAATGGAAGGAGCGAGGGGCGGCAGGGTGTTCAGCCTCTCCCCCGGCAACAGTAATGCGTGTAGCGCTGAGCGGCCACACAAAGGCACGACTTAACCTGACATTCCTCCCAAATTAAGACATCTCTCACATGGCACGTTTCCCCCGACCGCCTGGGACCCCCTCGATAATAGGACCAGAGGGTTGTCGGGTTTCCTCTCGTGTGTGTGTGTGTGTGTGTGTGTATGTGAGCACACGTGTGTGTCTACGTGTGTGTGCGTGTCTATGCGTGCGTGTGTATGTCTACGCATGCACGTGTGCATGCGTGTGTGTGTGTGTGCGTGCATGTGTCAACGTGTGTGTGTCAACGTGTGTGTGTCTATGCGTGCGTGTGAATGTATGTCGACGCATGCGCGTGTGCATGTGTGTGTGCATGTGTCTACGCGGGTCTGTGTGTGCGTGTGTGTGCATGTGTCTACGCGGGTCTGTGTGTGCGTGTGTGTGCCTGTGTGTGCATGTGTCTACGCGGGTATGTGTGTGTGTGTGTGTGTGCGTGTGTGTGCGTGTGTGTGTGTGTGTGTGTGTGTGTGTGTGTGTGTGTGTGTGTGTGTGTGTGTGCGTGCGTGCGTGCGTGTGTGTGTGTGTGCGCGCTCTGCATTCTAGAGCGGTTCATGGCCTGGTAAACCGCATGTGTGAGCAGGGCTGTGTTGGGCCTTGGCTGAGAGCAGTGTGGAGGCCTAACACTCTGCAGGCGCTGTTGTTAGCACACCGGGTTAAACCCTGATCCCACTTGGCCTTTCCCGGGGACCGACCCAATGCACCGGCACAAGAGACAAAGGGCGTGAAAATACGTGAACAAAATAAACGATATAGGCCTTCTCAAAAAGCAAAGACATATTTCTGGAAAGGAGAACAAAGCAGAATCAAGTTCAATGAACAATATTTTGTAGAACATGCTCAGCTTTAATAGACGACAAGACACTCATTTACCAAATTGTTGCCTAAAAACTAAGCTTAAAAGCAACAATTATATCTTTATTTTACCAGGCCTACATTAATAAACACACAGCATTAGACCTTTGTGTCAAAAGTGTAGAAAAATATACTTTGATATTACAATTAGTCTAATTATCTCCCTCTCCACATGTTATTTCATCTCTAAAAGTGAGCTCAGTTTTGTAACGGCCGATTTGAGCTATAGTTCTAAGCAAACTTGTTTAAAATGTTTGAAATGCTTTCACTGTCTTTTTTATACACACTTTGATCTGGTGTAAACAAATTATCTGGGTGAAATTCCTCTGATTGTTTCATTAGCTAATGTTGGAGTACTACTTGGTGTCTTCTGTTAGCAATTATATAACAACTCACGTTGAAGCCTTCCAGGGTGGAAACACAGGGTCGCAGCCCCTCAACACCACGTGACTCTCCATCAACCGTCTCATTGGTTAATCAAGCAATGCTGAAAGTGTTCAGTCTTAACTAAAGCGGCACTTCACATCTCTTTACCTATGGAAACGACAGAATATTGATCAGAGGCATGTCAAAACATTTCTCATCATTTTTTGCTTTTCTAACTTTATTAATAAATGGTTTATTAATCAAACAAACGATCATTTTATTACAATACTACGAATAATTATTTGTAGGCCTACATGCCTTATTATCACTGTAAAAATAATACAACCGCTCCTTTGACTGCTCATCATATTTACTATACAAATATAACAATGTTGGAATGGAAATTTTGCAACAAATAACGTAATTAGTTTGATATAAATTACTTAAAAAGTTATGTCAATGGCTTCATTAACAGTTTAGCAGCCACGTTTTCCAGGATAAATTGTACGAACCATACCTTAAATCCCGTCTTCTGGTCATAGTAAGTCAATATTGTTAACACAAAAACACAATCTGTTTAACTCCACCTTGTGGTCATGTCTTGCTAGTGCATCGATCGGCCTATTATAGTTAATCAACAGTTTTATTCAGGTTTTTTTTTTTATTTTTTTTATAAAAACTACATTGTGCATTCTGGTCAAGTCCCTTGTTTGGGGGATATGCTGAATAGTTCCTTCTTGACTGATGCATCTATTTCAAATCCACTAGACCTAGGAATAGTTGCAACGTGTTGAACTTTGCAGTGTAAACGCCTTGCTTGGCTCGGTTCGGCAAACATGCGCCTGACACGTTGGCCCAAATGTCTCGAATGAACCGAAGCCACCACGCTGGGCACGAAACACGTCTGAATCCCAGTACAATTATTTAGATATCATACTACTGGGATGTAGCTGCGTTTTGTCCACAGGCTGGTGGTTCATAGAGATGTATCTATATGTATAGTTATATACATATAGGCTACATTATTTTTTGCCAAGGTCTGACAACAGAAGCTGTGATTTACTATTTAAAATGGTCCTGGATTAGCCATAGGCCACATGAGTGTCTTCTTTTGTTAGAAAGTCAGCCTTAACCTGTGACCCACCTAAATAGTCAATATCAAAATATATAGGTTTAGTTCAAAAGTATCAAACATGTGCAACCTGCTTGTCCTCACCAATCATTCTCAGTAAGGGCAGACAGCCACAACCGATATCATACACTGCCGTGGCACAGTGGATGAATTTAATAGATTTAACATACAAAAATAAACCACAACAAAGCAACACACATATTGTACAAATAAAAAGAATACAAAATAAAAATCCTGCAGATGTCGATCTGGCAAAGTTAGCTTGGAGTTGTGGGTTTTTGACATAGGACGTAGGACGTATCTGTGTCTACAACACTGCTATTCATTGTAGCACACTGATAAGCGGTCAGAATAATTATAATACAAACAATTTCCCAAAATCATGGCATGATGGAGGAGTTGTTCTATAATAATAATAATAATAATGAAGCATATTTAATTAATTGACCATGATACGGTGATACAAAATTGACCAATGACAAGAAGGAACGACGGTGAATATAAAAAAATTGCTTATGAACAAAAGTCCTTCCTATTGGTGGGAAAACACTGTGACCCCGCCCCTTTCCCTCCCCCTCTCCCCTCCCCCCACGCACGACAACAACAACGACAACAACAACAACGGAAAATAGGGAGCTATAAGTCATTTTCCGAAGTTGATGAAATATCCAAAAACTGAAAGAAAAATATAAGAATTGTACAAGTATAAAAGAGCTACAAACATGAATAAATTACATCACTGACACTGAAACACTTCACAAGGTGCTAGTAAAATAACTCTTGAAACCCATCGGGATATTGACGCCTGAACAAGAGGCTGGTCGTAGAAACTTTGAATTTTTCACCTTCTCTCTCCTTTTTATTACCCTTATCCGTCAAAGCTTCGTCTCTTGTTCGAGCAGAATCCCAATACGCGTAGATTTGTGGATGTAAGGCCATGTGACAATAAATGTATTGTTTCTTTACTTGGTTTCCAGGCAACACCTTTAGTTAAAAAACAAAAACAATGGGGTTTTCTTTTGTGAAAATGATACTGGGTGGCATCTTAAAAAATATATAAATGAAAATATAACCAACAAAGAACGGAAAGCAAAATAAAAATCCCAACGTTAGAACTGTATATATATTTATATATTTGTTTGTTCACGATTAGCAAAACTTGTAAAAAATGTAGAATTAAGTACTACGGGAAGGGGGAAAAAATATATATAAAACGTAGTAATTTAAAAGGCTATGTACAAGCTACGTTCTACGTACTGCACTGTGTGACACGGTGGAAACGCAGAGATCGCTGTGGGGTTGAGTTTTTTCTTGTTATTTTATAGTTTTGTGGTGCTGCCTGTGAAAGCAAATACAAGAAGAAAGTATCCCCATGTTGCTCAACTGCTATGGATGAGGCTTATCATTGGCTGGTACAGTCCAAGCCCCGCCTTAGTGTTTCAATGGGAGCCAATCGCATAAAATCCATACGCATGATTGGTTTTAACAGTTCAAAGAAATTACCTTACACTAAGTAGTACTACTATTTGCATATTTCTCTTAACAAACAAAACACCTCCACCTCGTGGAGCCTTCGGATTCAATAACAACAAGCTAAAACTATGTAAAACGCGTTGATATAATCTGTTGATACAAACCATTGATTTAAACCGTTTCGGTGTAAATGCGCCAGAATGTCTGTTTATCTTGTAACACAATTCAACACGTCGCTGCCCCGGGACATCACTTTGTGCTTTAACGGTTTCCCCTCCTACTGTCTGTTCCTACCTAGAATACCACAACTAGAAATAAATACTACTGCTGATAGTACTCTGCAAACCATAGTGGGACGAATCCCCTCCAGAGACAAACCAAAAAAACAAAACCAAAACAATCAAGACATGCTGACACAAGGAATCCTGATCCCAACGGAGGTTTGAAGGCTAAGAGGAGGAAGAGTCTTGGCTGGCGACGGGAAAGAGAGCGAGAGAGACAGGAGTCCACAGAAAGTGTCTTCTAAGCAATGATAAGCTACATCCACACACAAGAGAGAGTCTGGGGGGCTGCCGGACGCGTTGCCCTCACATGCACTGAGAGTACATGCAACGGGAATACCTTCTGGACGCTGGAATGACTGCATGTACGGCCTACGCTCATGTCTGTAGCAACCCCTGATAAACTGACGGCTGTAGTAAAATGAGGCGTGTTCTCTTAAAAAATATTTATAGTAGGCTCTGTACATTTTCATATCTGAAAGTTATAAAGTCTAAGTAGAGGCAAAAACCTGTTTCTCGAGTGACGTTCTTAGAAATTGAAAGAAAGAAAGAAAGAAAAAAAAAAAGACAATGCATGGTTTTGTTTTTCTTCTCCTGCTTTTTCAGTTTTGTTTTTTCCCCCTTTTGTGTCCTCCTTCGCCTTGTTGGCGTTTGAATCAGCGAAGAGGACAAGGAGGCGGGATGCGATCCAAGTTCATAAAATGGCTGTCCTTCACCCGTCGATGCTACAGAAGGAGCTTTCCATTCCGATGGATCTTTAGGATCTTGCCAAGTCTCTGTTTGGCCGTGGCCATGCCTTTCTTCTGCCGCTTGGCTGGGGAGAGGAAGAGAGGAGAGAGGAAGAGAGGAGAGGAGAAGAGAAGAGAGGAGAGGAGAAAGAGAGAGAGAAAAGGCACAGAAGGGTAGGGGTCTGGTGAGTAAATGTCAGAATAACACATGGAGTTTTACACTAATTGTCCTTTTTTTATTAAGCTATGATCATCACACACACACACACACACACACACACACACACACACACACACACACACACACACGGTCACAAATGACACACACAGGCATGTGTGGTGTGCACACACAGTCACGAGTCACACCCACATGATACAAGACTGTTAATGAGTGTTAACATATAAATGTGTGTTGTGTGGACACGGTGAACACTTGTGTGGCCACCCATCCACCCAGCCCATCGGCTACATCTCCCCCAGAGTGTGAGCCTACATTTAGCATCCGTGGAGGCGTTCCTCTCGGCCTTGGCCCCCGCAGCAGCAGTGCTGGCAGCCGTGGAGGAGGTGCTGTTGGCGGGCCCCGTGGAGGAGTTAGCGGCCCCCAGGCTGGGGGATGAAGTGGAGGGCTTCTTCTGGGTGAGGAAGACCCCCGGGGCCATGGGCTGGGGCCCCCCCGGCGACTTGACCCCCCCTCTGGCCCCGTACTCCTGGTCGCTCTGGTCCTCCTCGTTATCGTCTTCGTCATCGTCATCGTCGTCTTCATCTTCGTCGTCGCGGGAGTCTGCGTTGTGCTCCGGGGAGCTGCTGTCCCGGGATATCCTCCTGGGCTCCTCCACCACCGGGGCCTTCCTCTTGGTCAAGCGCTGCTGCTTCTTCATCTTCTGCTGCTCCTCCTGTTGGGGCCACACGCATTTAAAGTTATAACAATGATGATTCAACTTAGTTTATATGGCGCTTTCAAAACAAAGTTACAAAGTGCTGATGGAGGTGCATTTAAAGTTATATCTATAATTATATAATAATAATTATAATTATAATTATTATTATAATGCTTCATTATCTAGCGGTTTTTTTTCGTTACAAAGTGCTTGACGGATAAAAAAAATGACAAAAGTGGTTTACAAAACCACAGTAGAATCCTAGATGATGTAGTCGTTTAAACCCCATGACATTTACATTGCACTAAGTTTAGCAGCAGGGGCCTTTATCCAAAGAGACTAAAGAATGAGGCTGCGAACAATTAAAGCAGCAATAAAACTGAAAAAAAGAGTAGCTATAAAATATGAGTAGTACTCACTTCCAATAAAAGAACTGGATAGAGTGCAGAGTAAGTAGCGGGGGAATATGTTTTTGTAATCTTTTTTTGTGGTAGTGCATAATATTTCCATTGGAGATAGCGCAAGTCACCAATGTACAATCTAAATTCACAAAGACACACACCTGCCTTGAACGCTTCATTCGCCGCTCATAAAGTGTTCGCTTTATTGTACAGTATCTTGTAGCTTAACATTGTAAATATGTTTTCAAATTATCACTAAGTTATGATCAAATCAATTTTATTGACTTCACACCTAGACCAACCTTTGCTACTTCAGCTGATATGTTTATCATCCCTCCTGTGTGTTTCTGGGCCATGTAGGTGACACACACGCTCACACACGCTCACACACACATGCATTCTCCATGACGCATTCGAAGCAGTACGTTCACTGATGCGGCGTACCTGATGGGAGAGCTTCGCGGCCGCGGCAGCCAGGCCCGTCTCTATGGACGCCACCCGGGCCCCGTCCCTCGCAGGTCTCTCGTGTCTGGGCACCGAGGGCCCCACGCGGGCTGGTCACCACGGAGACAGAACGCACAGTCAACCGGCCGGTCCAAACCCCCAGAACCACCTGCACACCTCGCACTTCTCCTTCACAGGGTCCCACTTGACCTTTCCGCAGTGGATTCTGGTAACCACGGTGCCCGTCCCATCCTACTTACTTTATCTTGTCTTACCAGCTCTTTACTTTATCTTAAAGCACCTCACCAACACAGCCTACCTCCTCACATCTTAACATGTCTTATCGTAAAGGAGTGGCGGCGGTTGTCACGGTTACCTGTCGGGCTGTACGGGGTGTCGTCCGAACCTTTTCTCTTTTTCGATCTCGATTTGAAGACGGGATTATCCTCCTCTGACTCCAGAGAAGGGTAAACTAAAACAGATCAAATATGATTGTAATCGTTATGAAACAACGTATTTATATTGCGTTATATTCATCGCAAAACCATGCACTCTGTTCCTTGTGCGATGGTTAGCGAGAGCTTCGAGTTCTTGTGTACGAACAGGAACAGCTGTCCTCCAGCTGTCGACTACCCCTCCTCCCAGCATGCATCAGGCCTTGTTAAGCAAATGAGGCCATTTAAATTTCCAATAATTGGATGATCGAGATTAAACGATGGCATGTTTACAAAATAAGATGCAAGCGCCGATGTTTATGAAAGCACGGGGGCATTTCAGAGGGAGCGAACGTTCCAGCGCATAATGACTAATAACGCGCAATTAGCAACTCGAGGAGTTTCGTGTAAGAGAACTATTCGGGACTGTTAGCGTTAATGGATTGCTAACCAAGTGGGAGGGTTGAAAGTGTTGCTTTTGGAAAGCCTTCACAAGAGAGAGGGAGAGGGATGGAAAGTTGGCTCAGCTGGAGGTCTCCATCAGGGAGCAGAGTTGGTAAAGGGGTGGGGGAGGGGTATACACAAGCGCTATCGACCTGCTAATGGATACTCTCATGTCGCAATCAGAGGACTACCGGCATGTGATGAGAGTGTGTTTGATGAATACAGAGTCACCTGCTAGCACATTACACCCCCCCCCCCCCCCCCCCCCCATGCAGGTAGACACGTGGTACCATAACACTAAAGTGAAAGTCTTTTTGAAGGCAGTACATCTTTTAGCAACCCAGGTTCCATTCCGGTCTGAGGTTATGTCATCCTCTCTCTCTTTCAACTCACTTTCCTGTCTGTCCTCACTGTCTTATCCATCGAAATATATCAAAATAACAACATCAGTAAATGCATACAAAAAACAAAAATTTAAAAGGCTCCTATTTTTGTGTGGTGTGATTTTGCCATTAGTCATTACAAGCCATTTAAAAAATCTTGGGTGGATTCCTTCAATGGCTTGTATTGACCAATCAACATTGCACTGGGTGGTGAATTAGGGAGCCCTTTAAAAAATGTGCAGAACCCAAAAGGATCAAGCGAGCGTCACTCGGGTCTCTCACCGTAGTCCGAGTCCTTGAAGCAGGCGTCCATGTGGTCCTGGTCATCGTCGAAGTCCATGCTGTCGATGCTGCTGCTCTTGCGGGGCTTCTTGGGGACTCTCTTCGCCGGCCGCTTGCTGTTCCCTCCACCCCCTCCGCCACCACCACCTCCACCACCACCCGCCCTGCCGGCCTTCTTGTCGCTCTGCGTGCCGTGCGAGTTGGCCTTGGACTGGCTGTTCGCCTTGGGCTGGCTGTTCGCCTTGGGCTGGCTGTTCGCCTTGGCCTGGCTGTTCGTCTTGGCCTGGCTGTTCGTCTTGGCCTGGCTGTTCGCCTTGGATTGGCTGTTCGTCTTGGCCTGGCTGTTCGTCTTGGCCTGGCTGTTCGTCTTGGGCTGGCTGTTCGTCTTGGATTGGCTGTTCGCCTTGGACTGGCTGTTCCCTTTCGATTGGCTGTTGGTCTTGGACTGGCTGTTGGTCTTGGACTGGCTGTTGGACCAGGGCTGTTGCAGGCTGTCCGAGGAGGACAGGTTGGCCATGGACAGCATGCCCTGGATAGCCTCCTGTGTGCTGGGGGATGCAGGTGGCTGACTGTAAGTCCATCGATACAGAAATACACACAATACATAGCCATTACACAGCGGTCAGCGGGACCGGTTAGTGGAGGAGAGATTCAGAAAGGCCATCGGCGAATCGGTTGCGACTAGCGCTCCGTGACGCGTCTTCTATGGGGTCTGTTGGGGGGGGGGGGGGGTACCCAAAGTTAAGTTAAAGAAAGCGCAAACTGTTGAGATGACCGACGGCCCGTCGAAGCAGCCGACGGCGGCGACGAGGCCATGGGGAAAGAAAGTGTCCGTTAGAAAAGAATTCAAACAAACTTTCGGAAGAAGAAAAACATTTTTCTTTCGACCTAATTCCCTGACTCATGCTCTCACCGTCAAAGGCAAAAATAAATAAAACAATTTGAGAAACTAGCATTATTTTTTTTTGGCCTGCTTGCTTTGTTTTCCTTTCCCCCCCCCCCACCCCCCTTTTCTTTCATTGTTCATTTGTAGCTTTCAATATGGGGGAAGCAGACCATCAAGCGGAGGACCAAACAGCCAGCCCCCAGAGCACAGGAAGAGCCTCTGGCTTTGCTAGGTTTGACAAATTGATGGCGGATCAAACGAGCTCCAACTCCCCACATAAACTGCTGACAGAATTTGTTTAAATTGCCACTTGAATCTCTTGTTGACTCTGTCGCTCGGGGGATCCTATAAGTAGGCCTTTTGGTTGGGAGTTACTTTTTCATCCAATTATATCAGTCATTGACCCGGGCCATTTGTAAGTCAATGGCTCGTACCATTACGGGGAGCGATCCTTCATTTTAAACTACTGAACCAAAGGGCTTCGTGTGCAAACGCCAGCGCCGGTGGAGCGAGCAGAACGCCAGCGCACGGCCGCTGCGGGCTGCAGTGTGTTTGGGTTGCAGGGTCATTAAGGACAGGACACTAAGGCCTTGTTTGTCCCGCTGTCTCGGCGGCTTCACTGTACCTGTTGGTGTTGTAGTCGATGCCACCCACTTGCTTGCTGGCCTGCAGCAGGTCAAGGATGCCCGCGGCGTTCCCGCCTTTCTTCTTGACCTTTGAGTTGCGACCTTTGACCTCGGGTTTGACCTCGGTGTCTATGTGTAATGACTCTTCGTCGGAGGAGTCCACGTTCTGGAGTTTTTAAAAGAAATGAACGGAGATTAGACACACTAATCACATTTAACATTGAAGTAATTAGAAGAGATTGGATATAATAGCAGCCAGCACCCAATCACCATGGACCATACACATTTACATTTGAATGTCAATTATGGCACCCATTTCCCTCCTCACCCTCCCTGGAAGGACTCTGCGTTACATCTCAAGGTTTCTTCCTTGCTAATTAAGGGAGTTTATTCTTGCCCTTTTGGGGCTAGGGTTATCGTAAATATTTAGCCTGTAAAGCTCTTTGAGACCGTTACTGTGTTAAGGGCTACAGAAACAAAATGGACTTGACTTAATATTCACACAGAGACACAGCACAGTGGTCAGTTATTTTTCGTTTTTCAAATGTTATATACAATTATCACCATTTCTTTACAAAGGCATTACCAGTATAGTGTTAAAATGTTTAATTGACAAATGCATTCAAAAATATGGCCATAGATGAGATCACTGGGAAATGTAATCCCAGTGTAAATGTAATCAAGAGGCTGAGGTTTTGTCTTTTTAAAATGTCGAAGTCAGTAAATTTATCTTTTTTGCAAACACACACACGCACACACACAGACACACACACAAACACACACAAACACATAGACACGCATGCACGCACACACACATACACACACACACACACACACACACACAGACACACACACACACACAGACACACACACACACACACACACACACACACACACACACACACACACACACACACACACACACACACACACACACACACACACACACACACACACACACACACACCGCCCTCTAATCCGTTTGGTGAAGCTTCTTCTTCCTACACCCCATTGTGTCTGTGTCAGGGTCTAAACACGAGAACCGAATCATAATCTGGCGTCTGAGCCGAGCCGTATTTAAATCGAGATCGCTTTTTAAATGCCTTCAGATGCAAAGTATCGCAGGATGGATCGCTGTCGGCCCAACCTTTCCTACGACTATCAATCAGCCGGCGTGTGTACACACACACACACACACACACACACACGATACGTAATCACGGCAGTCCGGCTGATGACCGGGCCACGGCCAGCATCGCTGAGGATGTTGGACGAACGCAGCGACGCACGCACCTTGGTAACGGAGGGGAGGAGCTTTGGTTTCTTGGCTGGCTGGATCGGTTCTCTGATGTTGGATAAAACTAGAGGAGAAAACACAACAAGCAGGTCAATCATGAGGAATAAGAAAAGAACCAGTTTCCGGTCGATGGTTCATATTTCAAGGCGTCCGGGGGGGCATGGCGTCTGGGGGGCGTGGGCGTCTGGGGGGCATGGCGTCTGGGGGGCATGGCGTCTGGGGGGCGTGGGCGTCTGGGGGGGCATGGCGTCTGGGGGGCATGGCGTCTGGGGGGCGTGGGCGTCTGGGGGGCATGGCGTCTGGGGGGCGTGGGCGTCTGGGGGGCATGGCGTCTGGGGGGCATGGCGTCTGGGGGGCGTGGGCGTCTGGGGGGCGTGGGCGTCTGGTTGGCATGGTGTTTGGGGGGGAATGGCGTCTGGGGGGCGTGGGCGTCTGGGGGGCATGGTGTTTGGGGGGCATGGCGTATGGGGGGCGTGGGCGTTTGGGGGGCATGGCGTCTGGGGGGGCGTGGGCGTCTGGGGGGCATGGCGTCTGGGGGGCGTGGGCGTCTGGGGGGCATGGCGTCTGGGGGGCATGGCGTCTGGTTGGCATGGTGTCTGGGGGGCGTGGGCGTCTGGGGGGCATGGCGTCTGGGGGGCATGGCGTCTGGTTGGCATGGTGTCTGGGGGGCGTGGGCGTCTGGGGGGCATGGTGTCTGGGGGGCGTGGGCGTCTGGGGGGCATGGTGTCTGGGGGGCGTGGGCGTCTGGGGGGTGCGTGGTGTTGGGGGGGGCATGGCGTCTGGGGGGGCGCGGCGTGCTACTCACAGGAGAGGTCTCTCTTGGCGGCGTTCTTCTTCCTCCGGATGGGGAACTCGTCGATCTTCAGCTCGCCCTCGTCAGAGACGTACTCGTACTCGTCCCTCACCGGCTTGGCCTTGTCCTCCTTCAGGTTCTGCAGCGAGCCGAACACGCCCGGGCTGCTGGCCGGCTTCAGCGTCTTGGACCTGCGGGGGGGGGAGGGGGGGGGGGGGGGGTTGCAGACAGTACCGTCAGGCGTTAGTTTATATTGACATGGACGCTTTTAAATTACATTTACCTTTACGCTACATATTGTCATTCAGTGCAGAGTGGCTATCTAAACCCGATTTGCTTTTTAACAGTATAGGTAATAATGAATGCTAATTATGAATAGTAATGCATGATAGATACATCAGATATAGTGCCTTCTATATTTATCAGATATAGTGTATCTCAACAAAGTGTGTTGGCACTAGACAAGGCTGAAAACAACACAAAACAGGTCAGGTTGTGAGATGTTCTGGAAAGAGGCGGGTCTTCAATAAAGGGCGATTAGTGAACCCACGCAGCCAGTAATAAGCTCTTACTAGACGGTGCTGATGGACCAGTGGCTCTGGGTTGCGGTTTTAATGGCACTAGAGGGCTAAACCCGCTCTGGTCTGAGAGGAGGCTTCTGCCTACTGTTTGTTGGGGGGGGGGGGGGGGGGTCACGGCCCGGTTTCTACCGTACCCGAGAAGCTTCTTGTGGGACATGGTGAAGCTGAACCGGTCTTTGTTGCCCAACAGCGACGACCGGTCCATTTTGCTCTCCTCCTCCATTTTCAGTAGGGAATCTGGTTTACTATTCTGTAAATGCAGGAAACGTGTTAGTGAGAGCACAAGAGAGGAAACGTGAAGCAGGACAGCAAGTACAACCACTATCAAATGTTGTGGAAATGGATCACCTCCATTAAATGTTTGAAGTCTTGCATTCCGTATGAAACGACAACAAATCCAAAAATGAAAGAATGCTGGAGATGACTTTTTAAATACATATATTGCTGTCAAATGATGTGGTTTATATGTCTAATTTCAATTAAGCGCACCCCCCCCCCCCCCCCCCCCCCCCCCCCCATGCGTCGGAACTGCTCTGAACATTCGAGTCACTTTCAGACCAACAAAGAAAAAGAAAAAAAATCCAGATGGTCTGGATCGAATTTGCGTTTTCATCGAGACTAACGTTCTAAAAAGAGCTGTAAACTTTTACCAACATCAGTTTTAATCAGAAGTGAAGATGTGGTCTGGGCCGGCCTTGGCGGCTATCTAACAGTGCTCCATCTGCGAATGCTTGGCCTGATGGGACGCAGCCGCGAGAACCAGGGATCCTTGAATTGACTACAAACATTCCAAAGTAGTTTGGCATTGAATTTTCCATGAAACTAAAACCCCCTTAATGTCTTCCGTTTAAGGGAATTACACTTTTACCCCCCCCCCCCCCCCCCCCGCCCCCCCAAAAAAGGGAAAGCAGATTCATGTAGAGGAATAATGACACAACAAACATCTTGTTTTTTTTTGTTTAGTATTACCATAAAAGAAATATATATATATATCGGAGAGGGGAGAATGCTAGACCATGTGTAAATACTTAAGATCGCACATGACATGGCGTAACTCCATTAGACGAACCCAAAGGAGGGTCCGCATATCAGCCTTGATGAGCTGCAGGCTAAAGGATGTGAGGCTACAGACCGGGGATGTGAGACTAGAGACCGGGGTTGTGAGACTAGAGACTCTGAATATTAGTGTAGATGCTTGGGATGTGAGACTTCCGACTGGTGATGTGAGAGTAGAGACTGGGATGAAAGACAAACTGGAGATGTGAGAGTAGAGACTGGAGATGCGAGAGTAGAGACTGGGGATGTGAGAGTAGAGACTGGAGATGTGAGAGTAGAGACTGGGGATGAGAGACAGACTGGAGATCAGAGAGTAGGGACTGGGAATTAGAGACTAGAGATTGGGGATATGAGTGTAGATGCTGGGGATGTGAGACTATACACTGGGAATGTGAATCTAGAGACACAGGGGATGTGATACTTTCGACTGGGATGTAAGAGTAGATACTGGGGATGTGAGAGTAGAGGCTGAAAATGTGAGGCTGGATACTGGGAATGTCAGACTAGACTTTGGGATATGAGACTTTAGACTGGGGATTTGAGGCTTGATACTCTGGATATGAGAGTAGAGACCGGAGATGTGAGACTAAGACTGGGGCTGTGAGCCTAGAGATGTGAGAGTAGAGACCGGAGATGTGAGAGTAGAGACCGGAGATGTGAGAGTAGAGACCGGAGATGTGAGAGTAGAGACCGGAGATGTGAGAGTAGAGACTGGGGATGAGAGAGTAGAGACTGGAGATGTGAGAGTAGAGACCGGAGATGTGAGAGTAGAGACTGGAGATGTGACAGTAGAGACCGGAAATGTGAGAGTAGCGACCGGAGATGTGAGTAGAGACCGAAGATAATAGAGAAGAGATGGGCTGTGAGAGTAGAGACGGGCTCTGAGACTAGAGATTGGGGATGTGAGACTAGGGAATGGAGGCTGTTTACTGTTTGTTAATTTAGTCTTTTTTTCTTTCTTTTTTGTGATACATGTATTTAAGAAGCAGATAGGGGTTTAGAAATAGTGCTCAAGGATGGGTAGAGGTAAGCTGTGGACTCAGGGATCGAACCCAGAACCTTTTGGCTGCGAGTCAGAAATGTGTGACCAGCAGCGGCATCGTTATGTTTGCTGATGGTTTTGAAGTGAAGTGCGCATATCTGTTTTAAGGGAAATATTTTTCTTCGTTAATCTTAGCTTGGAACATTTATGAACACTTGATTAAGTTACCATCTTGAGTTTGTTCAAATTTTGGAATGACTTATTTTCCATTTTTTTGGATGATGGTTTCATCCTCTTGGCTTTGCAAGAAGATGAAACGTTGGAAACGATGGATGTTCGTTCTCAAAACCATGATCGAGACGAGTATGACTGAAGACACTCTGAAGTCTTCTCATGCACTAAAGTGAAGAAAATGTAGCTGATACACAGACGCTTCCGAAATCAACACTATCAAGGTAGATGCTTGGGAACTTAACGAGCTGGAGCGTCTGTATGGAATGCATCTGCTCTTTCACACTGTGATAACACCATCTCTGTTGAAATGATCTTACCTTGTACTTCCATTTCGCTTCAGTCTTGTTCCTATTTTGCTCTCTGATCTCAAACTTGTCCACATTGTTCTGCTTTGATATTTCTTTCTCTGACATACTCAGGACATTCTTAACCGCCTGGAAAATTTGAATAATATATGTAAGAACAACGGTGTTAACATTTACCCAAAGCTGCGTTTACTTCTTTGCATCCCCAATTCAACTCAAATCCCCAAGTGGGAGGGGACTAACATGGCTCTCATGGCCAATCAGAGCACAGGGAAACTTGCCATTAAGTGAAATTGGCGGACGCAAATGTTCAACGCTGGTAGTTGTAGTCTTTTCATTTGATCATCGGCATGCATAACGCAGCATGCACTGAAACGGGCACCCGTCTCCCCTGGCTGACATGGGTCATCGTGCACCAGAGACCGGGGAACATCAGAACATCTGGGGAAGAAGGGCGCTCACCTTGCCCTTCTTGGGCTGGTCCATCTTGCTGAGGATGTCCTTGGCGTGGGACTCCAGAGCGGCGAAGCTGGAGGGTTTGGGAGGAGGCGGCGTCAGCTCCTTGGCCTTCTTGCCCTTCTTCTTCCCCCCTTCCTTCACCTTGGGCACCTTCGGGGGCTTGGGGGCTTTGGGCATCTTGGGCGGCTTGGACGGCTTGGTGGCCTTCTTCCTGGGGGTCTTCTCTCGGCCGGGCGAGGGGATGTGAGCGGGGCTCTCGGGCTCCTCCGGCTCGGAGTGCGTGGAGGGAGGCTCCTCCGCGGGGACCTTGGCGCTGCTGGGCTCGCTCTTGATGGCTTTGGTGGCGTTCTGGAGACACGGCGCGCAGACGTCGGTGAATAGAGGTTCTGTTAGAGGGTGGCTCTGTGATGGGGACGCCAACCGCAGCATCGCAACGTCTCATTGACAGAATGCTCACTGACACGACACACACACACACTGACGGGCTAGTCACACTAAAGTAATCTCAATAGCGGGGCATGCGAAAGACAGACGCTAGAGTCACCTCTGCGACCCGGATCTCCCTGGCCAGGTCCTTGATGAGCTGGGTGGGCTTCATGTTCTCTGGAAGCTCGTCTTCGTGTTCCAGCAGGGCCTGACGGAGAACCCCAGGATGTTAGCGTGCGTTAAGAGTGGGAAAGCCCCAGAACGTGAGGCTCGGCCTGCATACAGTCATGCAGTGACAGATACCCACGCACCTGTTTCTTAGTCCACGCTCTGAAGGCGCCGTTGAGGATCTTGGCCCCATGCACCAGGTACGGCGCCGGCTGCTTATTTGCTTTGTGCAAACCTGGAAGGTAAAGAGAGACACGCGTTAATAGGTCTGTCATGCTTAGGTCAGTGGGGTTGTGTTACCTTAAGGGGCGTTCGCTGTCGTTTACTATGAATTGAGGCTACCTTGATGACCTTCATTAACGATGGATAGATCAATCAAATCGATGAATGGACTAATTGAAAAATAAAGCGTCCACCAAATCAAGCGTTCTTTTAAAATAACCGTTAGTTTTAACTCAAGTTCTTCTCCACTGCAGCGTTCCAGGCCGTTTGGGAGGGGGGGGTCGAAAGGCGATGATGTCACCACGATTCCTTTTTAATGTGGAACACGTCTTAATTGGTGGTGCGACTGATGGAAAGCATTTGTGTGTAACATCGTCCCATCTGGTGGCGAGCCGCGCGCGGCTCTGGGCCGGCTCCGTGCGATGTGGCTGATTACAGCCGCGTGGATACACCACCGCGGCTGGGAAACCATTAATAACTCCAGGCCAGAGATGTCCCTCTTCTCATGCTCTAAAGGAGCTGCTTTAACAAGGCAATGCTTGGGAAAAACGTGGCGAATAACGACGTGTTAACGACATGGCCTTACGCGGCCTGTACACACACACACACACACACACACACACACACACACACACACACACACACACAAACAGAAACAGAAATCTCACGTGCGCACGTACACACACGCACCCACACAGCGCACATCTACACACAAACCAAGGGTGGAAGTATACGCACTGCAGAAGGACGACTGAGCGGGGTTGAGACATGGCTTCGAAATTGAGCAAGTGATTCTAGCCGAACCAAGCCTTTTGAAGCTAATCACGTGTGAACTGTGAGATCCACCATCCTAACGACTGAAGGAGTACTAGAGCGCCCGGTCTCTCATCTGGCCGGCAGATCCTCAGCAGCCACCGTGGCCCGGCACAGAGCTTCACTTCTGGATCTGGCCAGGATCCTTTGTGTTTGAGACTTTGTGACTTAACTTCAAGGCGGGCCAAACGAGGACACAAGTTAACGTTACACAGCTCTGCGGGATATGGACTTCACATCTCACACATCGCAGCTGGGTTAGGGCTTCATCCACACAGAAGTACTGCAGTGCAAGACTCTTTCTCTCTCCATCCGATTGATAGATCTCTGTCAGATAGATACATCTTCATTCAATTAATATAGCTATATCAGACCAATACATCTCCTATCAATTAATATATCTCTAGCAGACCAATACATCTCTATCAGATCAATACATCTCCAATACATCTCTTCAGATCAATGCTTCTCCAATCAATCAGCATATCTCTATCAAATCAATACATCAATACATCTCTATCAGATCAATGCTTCTCCAATCAATCAATACATCTCTTCAGATCAATACATCTCCAATCCATCAATCCATCTCTTCAGATCAATGCTTCTCCAATCAACCAACACATCTCTATCAGATCAATACATCTCCAATCAATACATCTATCAGATCAATACATCTCCAATCCATCAATACATCTCTTCAGATCAATGCTTCTCCAATCAACAAACACATCTCTATCAGATCAATACATCTCCAATCAATACATCTCTATCAGATCAATACATCGACACATCCCATCAATTCGGGAGAAAGTGAGCGCTCACCTTTGAATCTCTCCAGGAAGTGGCGCCCAACATACCAGCACGCCGTCTCAAAGTTGGGAAAGGGGGTGAGGGTCTTCACCTTGAGCCTCCTCTCCACCTCGTACGCCCTGCAGGGGGGAGGGAGAGAGACCGACAGCTCTCACACCGCACACGCCTTCAGGTTTCAACCTCATTGCTTATATGTGCCTTAGGGAGCAAGGAGGAACGGGCCTCGGTGGCCGGGAAATGCTTTGGGGCCGGGCCTCCTCGAGCGCGCAAGATGAGGATGTTTATAACGGGACACGGCTCGGTCGTTTGGGTTAGTTTTGGGCTCTGACCTCATCTGCATCTCCACACTGAGGTTGTGCACGAAGTGACCAGAGAAGGCCAGACAGTCCACTGGGGTCAGTATTGCGTTGATCCAACCTACAGGAAAGAGAACCACGGGTAAATCGGTAAGTATAATTCAATCGAATGTGCAATACAAACAATGTTGAATACAAGTCACACAATGGAGGGAGTCACATTCCTATATATTCAATGATTATGTATCAATTATATGTTTTTATACATAGTATTTGTGTTGGCACCTGCGTGTGTGTGTGTGTCTGTGTGTCCTACCTGAAGGGATGAAGAGGGTCTGGCCCTGCTTCAGCGTGCACTTGTAACACTTGTCCACCTGGTCAGCGAAGAACATCTCGCTGTGATTGGACGAGGACCTCCAGCGGTCGTACAGGGACAGGTTGGCCGAGGTGGGCTTGATGAGGAAGAAGATCTTCTCTCCCTGAGGCCCAGGACCACAGATACACTGACGTTAACATTGGTGTATATGGATTCACTCACACGTTTACTACACCGTTATTATGCATGGTCTGATGGGCTCAGGCACTGCTTTTTGAAATGGATAAAGTGTCTGTGTGTGTGTGTGTTTATCTGTGTGTGTGTGTCTGTGTGTGGCTGTGTCTGTGAGTGTGTCTGTGTGTGTGAGCGTATCTGTATTCCGTGTGTACCTCTATGTGTGTTGTAATATGTGTTATCTGTATGTTTTAATCGGTGTATCTGCATTTATATATATATATATATATATATATATATATATATATATATATATACACACACACATACATCTCATAGTCATACACACACACATTGATAGAAACATAACTGTGTGCATCTACATGTGCATACACATACAACATACACACGGTGGGGTTTGCTCTGTTCGTCTCACCTTGAGCACGTGGTACCAGACGGAGGCTCCGCCACACTCGATGTGGAAGTCCGTGTAGCTGTCTTTCACGCAGATCAGACAGTACTTGGTGACCTTGGGCTTCCCCAGCAGGGCGTCGTCCGGCCAGTAGTTCTGCACCCAGGACAGCCTGCGCACGATCTGGGGGCTCTCCACGATGCTGTCCATCCTGAGAGGCACACACAGACGCACACACACACACACACGCAGGCACACACACGCACGCAGGCACAGACACACACACGCACACACGCACAGACACGCAGAGATGCAGAAACGCACAGGCACACACACACACACACACACACATACAGAGGCACGCATACACACAGACACACAAACACACAAATGTAATGAATGCGTTAAAGTCATGTCAAATATACAAAATCTAGTATTTTCAATGCTGTATTAACTCAAAGTGCAACACAGCTTGAATTTGGATTATTTTAATACATTTGAATATAAAATCTATTGTATCAAATATCCGATTTTTTTCAGCTTTGATATTTCTGCTCAACTTAATCTGAATTTGACTACGGAATCTATTTTAGTAGATTAAATAGATCCCAAAATAAATTCTGTATTCAAATTCCACCCTGTGCTGTACTTTACATTAGTACAAGTGTAACATTGATTGTTAGGCTGAGAACAACACCGAAATACGACACAAACTGGAGTGGCTACAACAAAACAATTCAGGACCTGGTTTCCCTTTGACTTTCATCACCTGGTGTCGGAGAACTCCAGGTTGATCACATTGAGGACCTTCTTGCGGTTGGTGCTGTAGTAATAATCCACAAACTCCTTCAGCTTCATCTTGCTGTCTGTCTGCTTGGTCACGTCCACCACATCGACGCCCACATCAGGACCTGGACGGCAGGACAGAGGAACACAGAACAATCAGCAAATAAGAATAATGATGATAATGACAATAGCATTCATATAGTGCTTTCTTTTTTAATATAAAAAAATTAATAATGAATCATTAACTGTAAAGGTCAATTGATAGACATAAAACAAACCAACCTTTCGATTTCGATCAGAGAAAGGAAAAATTGTATTATTCTTATTTCTATTATTCTTTGAATACGGTATGAGCCTTAGCTCAAATATGGAGTACCAGCGCCCTCTAGTGGGAATGATATGCTTTTATTGTTCTATTATTTGACGGAAGTCATTGCCCTACTCAAAACAGTTTTGAAAGCATGTTGACTGACTGCCACAACATCATACAGCTTACAACAATTCTGCCCAACTTTGATGGTACTTTGTTAAACCCAGCCTGGAGACGATGACGTGACAAAGTGAAGCACGCACCAACGTTATTCTCCACGTCGCTGATGTAGAAGGTGGGGGCCGGCAGCGACATCCCCAGGCCGTCCTTCTTCTGCACCAGGATGGGCTCGTTGAAGCCGTTCTCCTCCAGGTAGTCCATGCTGAGCTGAGTGCCGCTCAGTTTCACCACCACATCCTCAGCACTGGGAAACACGCGATGATCATCAGTCATCTCAAAATGTGCGCGTGGATGTTGTGTCAAATGATTTATTTTTATTACAATGGATGACGTGAAACGAAATATAAATTTACAACGTGTCCCAGTCGAGCCCTTGTGACATTGGAATGCTTTTAAAGTTGCCCAAGACAGACCCATAGTGGGTATTTATATTGCCCAAACTGCAATATAAATGTGAAGGGATTTCAAGTGAAAGTCTTCAAGTGTGACAACTCCAAATGTAGATATTAATTTAAAAAAAGATAAATAACAATGGTTAGAAATTATTTTTATTACAATCCGGTGACATAAAAAAAATATATGTTCTAATTAGAGATCCTCTCCCAGTTAATCCGAACTGATGTGGAAGTGCTTTTAAAGTTGTCAAAGACTGCCCTCTTGTGGCCATTTTCTCCGCCAGGTTAAGACGCTAAACGCTTACCTTGGAAACGTTCTGCTACGAAGCTCCTTGATAAACACTTGGCTGCCATTCTGAACAGCCTTGATGTCTGTACTCTGTCCCGTGTCGTGCTTGTTCCAGTTCTTTTTCTTTTTCACTGAAAAAAACAACAATAAATAAATCAATACAAATGTATATTGCCTTCTCTATCCACTACAGAAACACAGTTAAAGAACCCACTCCTTAAAGCCACGTAAAAAAAAAACACACTCACATGGACACATACAGCCAACTATACAAACACAGATAGCATGCCTTCCCACACGCTTCGCTGACACTTACTGGTGGATTTCCCGTGGTTTTTCTCGCAGTTCGGACAGTGGTAGATGTCGATATCAGGAGCATCGTCCTCATCCACACCAACACAGCTGGGAAGAAACAGAGACAGCATTTGATCATCACTGTGCGATGCTGCTTTCCCTGTCTTGAGGTGATATATGTTGTAAATGCATGGACATTCTTCATCCCTACCGATAGGAACCCAATCTCAGAAACCAGATTTTTTTTATTTATCTATTTATTTTTCATCTAATTTGGGAGACTGAAAAACGAATCCCCATTCAACAACCCCGTGCTTGACGCTTGGCATGTTGGGAAATTGAGTTGTTTGCGCAAAGGGTCCACTCTTTAGCAAACAAAAGGCAACCGGTAAAACAGGTCAAGGGTTTCAACAAAAAGCCTTTACACACCATTTATTTACAGACTTCATGTGGATTGATTTAGAGCCAACCTGCTATTTTGGACATCCTACTTCCAAGCCTTAGACCTAGAATTCAACTAGAGACATTACCATTGTTTTTGCCGTATCCCTAAACTGAACCGTCGGCAACCTCACACGTCATGTATCCTAATGGCTAGTAAACACCAGCGCTTAAAACCAGCCACGGGCGGCCGCAAGGACACCAATGGGTTTAAATAAGTGATGAGCCTTCATTAGGCCACACCATTCCGGTGTAGCAGTGTGTACTACTAGTGTCTATGTCGTCCAACAGGGGACGTCGGTGTGGGTTAACCCTAGCGCGGGTTGTAAATGGCAAATGTATCAAAGATAGTAAATAATAAAGAACACCTCGATGTGATAATCAACTGTAGTGTGTGTGTGTGTGTGTGTGTGTGTGTGTGTGTGTGTGTGTGTGTGTGTGTGTGTGTGTGTGTGTGTGTGTGTGTGTGTGTGTGTGTGTGTGTGTGTGTGTGTGTGTGTGTGTGTGTGTGTTCCTCTCACTACGGCTAATCAATAAGCGGTGAGAAAGCTGTCCGCTACTTGAACGGCTAACGTTAGCCGTTGGTTGGCAACAACGCCGGGGTTACTGGCGGTGTCAGATCTTTCCAGATCTCTCTTTCCAGAATAAACGGTCAAATAGTCCTCGACACTACGTTGCGAAAGGAGGAGAGATAGAAATTGCTGATCTGATATATTAACTAATATATTAGTAATGTATAATGTGGAAGAAAAAAAATCGGGATAGTCTAGTGGTTAGCGTGTTGTGCCGTCTGACAGCTTGCATTCACTGTTAGTCACTTATGATGCAAAGCTGTGGATACAAGTGTCTGCTCAATGACTTAATAGTAAATATAATATAGATTATTTTTATCAAACGTCTCTTATAATGCCATAAGTGCATACATTTCACAGCATGGGTGGCCCAATATGCAATATAACCACTACGCCTGGCACTGTTAATGCCTTGCTCTTTCCCAAATGTCCCATCTGGGATTAATCAAATGCATTTTATATTAGGCTAGCGTCACAACTGTTTAATACGGAGAGGATATGACAACATACTAAAAACACAAATTTCAACTGACAAAAAAAAAAGTATAAAAGATAAAGCACAAGTCTAGACATTAGACTCGCTGTATTTTGGTCTAAGGAAAAACAAATCCGCTGCAGTAGCAGATTCCTTCCATGTGATGGCGCTGCTTCTGAAAACATGGGCGGGAGTTTCCAATGTTGTGCTTTTCTCTCTCTCTCTCTGTCTGTTGTGTGTGCCTGCCTGCCTGTGTGCCTGCCTGCCTGTGTGTGTGTGTGTGTGTGTGTGTGTGTGTGTGTGTGTGTGTGTGTGTGTGTGTGTGTGTGTGTGTGTGTGTGTGTGTGTGTGTGTGTGTGTGTGTGTGTGTGTGTGTGTGTGTGTGTGTGTGTGTGTGTGTGTGTGTGTGTGGGAGGGGGCAGGGATATGAGCTAACTGAAGAGGAGGAGGCGGTCCGTAGAAATACTATACATGGTTGACATCTGTGGGAGACGCTGTTGGGTTCAACATGGTGTGAATGTAGCTACCATCCATTTGCAAGTAATTATGCTTCCGCAAAAACAGATTTTGACCATTCTCATTTGCATTCCTTAGGGGTATGATAAATCAATTTGCACTGCACTACTGTAGTTTAGAATATATTATTATTGTACATATACTATTTTAAATATAACTTAATTGAAGTTTTTTTTACTTTTGTATTATATTTATCCCATCTAACCTGTTTTATGATATCATTACTCACCATTTTGTATTGATATCTTATTTTCTAAACGATATACTTAGTAACGTTATAGCCGGGGTGAATTTAGTATGCCCATCTAATCTTAATAATTCGGGATATGAACTACATTTGAATGCTGTTACATATAATAAGCAATAAAATGATCTTTCTTTCTCCGGACTCTTACTTCTGAGTGTATTAAGCCCCAGACGCAGGGATCAGGAGTCTTCTAAGAGCATTACATCAGTCACCCTCTCCCTGATGACAATAATACTTTGTCGTCTTCCTCTTCCATGTATAGGCCATGACACAAGGTCACATGCACTCTTGTCAACGGGCTCCAGCATTAAGACTGAACAGAACACAAAGCTACATCCCAAAATATTTAGTTCTCAAACTCAACCCTATGTCTTTCAACCCCTTGAGTACAGAGTAAGGGTTCGTCTTAGGGATCATGTTGTGTTTGGGCCATCTGTCTGTCCTATTTATAATAATATTAATCATCATCATAATGCTTTTTTATTTTTGAACCCAATGCACTGAACAACAAATGGCCGAGGCAACAAGGGAGGAAACATTAATGACCCAAGTCATAAAATCCTCATGGGCGCCTTATCTCTCAGCCATAGGAGTATCCCAGAGATACCCCGGAGGAAGGAATGTTTAGTGAGCAAAGTGATGCCGCAATGGAGCTCATTAATGCTGGAGGGCCAGATGGGTCTAGTCAGTAAGTATAGCAGGTGGTTCAACCACAACACACACTGGGATGAGCACCGCACCGCTGGATAAAGCAGGAAGGAAGTGGGACAAACGAGGACCAAAGTACGCACGTGTACCTGCTGTATGTACGCCCGTGTACTAATGTGTGCGCACACACACACACACACACACACACACACACACACAGTGATGATAAGACTTGACTGAGTAAATCGGTGGTGATGTGCTGCTGATACCGAGTGGGCCGACTGCTGACAAGGCTTCACGATAAATAGATTATAAGACATGACATCCACATGGGCTAATTTAACAGGAACATGGTCATGGCGTTTAGAGTGCTGCCCTCTGAATGTCGTCTTTAAACCAAGTGGACGTAAAGTGTTTAATTAAAGTGTAAAGTCATGCCATTAGTTGTGAAATGGGCTGTTCAGTCAATAGTGGCAGGGCTCGGTTGGGAGAGTTTGGCAAGATGTACTGTGGTGCATTCAACTCATTTCAATCCACGAGAGATGGCATTACACCGTTGGTATAGAATCACACCCCCAGCGCCTGCAGATTTTGTCCATTTATTATTACCATAAGTAGTGGGGCGCCGTGTTTGTTTAGATCTAGCCCCTTCAATGTATTTATCTGATTCAGATGTTGTTTCCGTGTTATGTTTCAGTTTTTGCACGAAAAGCGCTGCATTGATTGACTGAAGATTCATTGAAATGGTACTAAGAAGAAAAATGATCACACTTTACTACAGAGCGAGGGTCTGAGACACTGACCGGTACATCCGCAGGAACCATACGCTGCTGGTGTCCCTATTGCTATAGCGACTGACTGTCTTCCATCAAGTGTCATCACTACACTGTCGACCGTTATGAACCCTTCTCCCAGACTAGTCGGACCGTTTAAAAACCAACTCATCCCGTGCTTAGCATCTCTCTGTATTGAGACAGAGATGATACAATTATTAAGACTCCTCTTATGCTCTTGTTTTATGTTAATTATTCAAATAAATGTAGATATCCCATTATTGCCTAAACTGTAAATTGCCATGCAGGAGATGTAACCTACACATGGTTTATCCCTGACTTGTCGTATTTTGAATGCCATTATATTTGAGGTATTTGACGTCATTTGGGACTTTTCAAACAGTCAACTTTAGTTCAACATTCCCTGCAGCAAAGACCCTTGAGATGCCTGACATAAAAACTAAACTAAAATCCTGGCTTATTAAAAAGGGAGCCGGCGGTATTCGAAATATGGACACAAAGTCAACACAGAAACACAGCATAATGTGTGTAATTAGCATGAATGGTAACATGAACTACTTCCGGAAGGCTTGCTAATTATGACCAAACTCGTTGCCCATAAAAACAAGTTTCAGCATTATTGAAAAACTAAATTCAGTTGTAATAATTTAGATTCGGCCTGCCAGGTGCAGCACCAGCCTAAAGCCATTAGCAACTCCTATCTACACAAACACAGAGAAGTGCCCAGGAAACCAGTCCAATTCATTTCTAGCTAGATGAACACAAATTGAACAATGAGGAGTAAACATGTAGCTTGAGAATAACAGTGGGCCTGGAATTTAACCCTGAGGCCCACCAGAATAATACTGAGTAAGGGGTCTCAGGTGCAGGAGCAGGATCAACCTCATGGGCATTTTCCTAGCTGGACCAATCGTGTTGTTTACCTTAAGCTGTTTTCATATTTGCTGACAACCAGAAATGCACATATGCTAAAAGTGTTCCTTTTCTATTGCCAGTATTGGTTGTTTGTTATATAGCCTATTAGAAGTTGATAAGGCTATGTTTGTTGTACTTTGTATCTTATAATAAAAAAAATGAAATTGCTAAATATTAGGATATCATATCTCTGTCGAAACAGAATAAAAATAATCTGAATGGGGAGTTGAGAAAAAAGGAGCATTAGCAGTCGTAACAGTAGCATTTCCCTGATTTTAATAAACTACAATTCCCATTACGATCTCTGCTCTAAAAGAGTTAGCATCTGTAAAGGCACTTTGATAGACGTGCCTTGACGAAAAATTTACCTTTTTCATTTACATCGTCAGCTCATACTCCATCTGAACAGCAGAGATGTTTTGTGATTGTGACATTAAATAATATGGATAGCACAATTTGGCCTTCCTCTCAGACATCGCAAATCAAATCTTGAAGAAGGAATACACTCTGATGCCTCCTACAATCATCCTGTTATACTCAGAAACACATCTTGACACGGAAGCACAAATGACTTTGACTCAGTCTTTAAAGGTTTCAAAAAGATGTTCAGAAGTGATGGTTTTGGGGAAGAAAAGCTGTTCTCATTCCCAATATGAGTGAGAATATATACTGTACTACTAGATTCTGGAACTGTCCATAATCATTGTCCTCTGTCGATTATTGGACATTTGGTAGGGCCCGCAATACCACCAAAGGAAAAAAGCTAAACAAATATGCCTAGGGTGTGGCTGTGGTATTAATAATGCTACAGCCATATTTAAAGATATCAACAAGCCAAAGGGTGGAATAGTATTATCATTTATTATTACACATTAAGTCATTTGAAATGCAGACGTAGTTGTACTTTAGTTGAGATTCAAAAAACGGTAATGTCTTTCTCCAGCATTAACAGAAAATAACCTTTGTCTTGGCTCATTTTAAAACAATATCCATAGCTCACAGCAGACATAAGTGAAGTGCATCACACTCTCACAAAGATGGCTGCTGATTCGGATTCATTTAACAAAAATGCCCACATTTTATCTTGTGACGTGTTATTAAGAGCCTTTGAACATAAATCACCTGGATCGCTGACCTATAGGGGACTGCGGCCTCTCCACACAGGTCCGTTGGCCAATACAACCATAAAGAGCAATAAAAATGCAAATGGCCTGTTCAAACTGAGATTTCGATGAAGATGTCCTAGTGCACCCCTACAACACTTGCCCTTGCCTGCTCCTGTGCCACCCCATGTCCAGTGATGTGTCCTCCTCTCCCCCCACCACTGTTATTAACCACTCCTGCGGTGTGTATGACGGCATCGCTTACATTCAGTGCAGATCAAGGTTCCAAACGCTTTGGCAACAGGCCAAAACAAAACAAAACATGGCTTAACCGAGGGAGAAATGCGGGGGGTGTTTTTTTTAAACACCACAAATAGTTTAACTAGATGCTGCTTCTACAGCCGTGTCTTTTTACGTTCAAATGACCAAAAGTTCGTCGTAAGTGTCCTCATGGTCACACCGTCACAAGCCATGGCATCTAGTAGGTTTGCTTTATTCAATCGAATCCTCATGTCTCCCTCGAGTTCCTCATCAAGCAGCACCACCAGAAAGAGCAGAACAGAGCAGAACAGAACAGAGCAGAACAGAGCAGAGTGGAACAGAACAGAGCAGAACAGAGCAGAGCGGAACAGAACAGAATAGAGCAGAACAGAACAGAGCAGAACAGAGCAGAACATGATGTTGGAGAACGTGATCATTCGGCGTGTTCTTGGAGGACGTCAGCTGACAGCCCCTGCGATGGGGTTTGTAACAAGCTTGTAACATGACGTCGTGGCGGGGACCACCAGTAAGGGTTAATGTTCGGGCGCGTAAATGTTGTCCAGCCATCCGAAAGCTTCTTCGAAAGCCCGAAGCCCGATCTGCCTTTTCTAAGTAAAATATCAACTGTGTCCCCACCCCACCCCCCACTAAACGTGCACACGGCAGCGAAATAAACAACCAACGGAGCAGGCGTGCGGGTTTGTTTAACAAGGCTTCAACAACACCTCGGCGACAGCGAACACGATCGCACGGCTCGGCTCAAGATCCGAAAACACGGCGGGACGGCGAGGAGTGACGCGAGGCGAAAGCCCTGCGTTAGAACTACCATCCCACATATCAAGAATGGATGCGATCGGCGCGATCGCCTCACAAATCACAACAGTGCACAATCGGCGATCGCTTATAACATTGAATTTGAAAGCCTTGCACAACACATACGAGCCAATTGTCAGCCATAGCTCCTGGCAGATCAGACCAGCTGGTCCCACTGAGCTTAGGAGACGGGTCGTGATTTAATGCCTCATAACGCATATATCTCTCTCTCTCTCTCTCCATAGCAAAAACACGACGAAACAATGTGAGCGTTTGCATATAATACGGTGTGCAGAGCGGTTATGAAGGGCGAAGTACGGAGTAATATGCAGCGAGTCAAAGGACGATCGCTCGCAAAGCGTCTCAGACACCCGCTGCTGCGCTACAACAATGATAGTCGTCCACTCGGGAGTTACACGGGACGCACACACACACAACACATTAACGCCATCGTTTATATTCGACACAACTACTAAATAACGATCGGCGTTGTTTGGTTTGGAAATGTGTTTAGTGTTATTCGTTTAAAAAAAAAAATGTCCCAGCCCCAGAGAGCCTCGGGTAACTCCGCCTTCTTCTCCGAGCGGCCTGGCTCTCTCGGAGCGATTCAAATGGAGACGAGCGACGGAGCAACAAAGCTGTCAAACGTATAAAGACCCACCACAAAATACAACGCAAATGCCCACAAAAATGTCGAAATGAACAAAGCGTCTTACCTTCCGTGGAACCAGTCCTTGCAGGCATCGCACTCGATCATAAACTGGGTTACGTCGTAAGGTAATCTGCAGATGCAATATACTGGTACAGTCGCCATGTTCAATTCACAACTACGTCGGATAGACGGGGGCAGCAGCGGCAGGAACCGTCCTGCAACAATATACAATATGATTCCCCAAATCCCGGCCAGTCCCGCTGGACATGGACCTAATCCCACGTAGCCACCGCGCCGTCCATGCTGCAAACTCAAAACGTTATCTCGCCGAATCGCTACACCCCGCGTGGTTCCCTGAAATGCATTATGCCTTCCGCGGACTGGCCAACATTGAGACGTGCAGAAACCATACGAAAAGGTATCCTTGCATTGTAGAAAATGTTACGTCAGCGACCGAGACAAAAAGTCGTCCTCAAATCAGATGAATGAATCTTGTCAACATTGCAGCTTTTCTCCGCGGGTTTCCCACAGGGGGGCTGTGTTCGCCAACGCACGGGGATCGACGCTCTCCGCTCCTACCAGACTAAATCGCAGTCTTTGATATTCAACCCGGAGTATAACGTTTGAGCGGCGCAAAGGCTGCGCGACGCAACGGTCTCAGCCAGTGGCCGTCTCGCATCGGGCTCCATCCATTACCACACGCACGGACAATTCACCACCATGCGTTTTACAACATGGAGATTAACCGGACCAAATGTTTATTCGAATATTTATGACATTTTAGTTATAAATATTTAAAAAAAAAAATCCAGAAGGTGGCAGACAAAATATTTCAGTGATTCTTCCGTTGGCTGTTGTTATTATTACAGCGTAATTATTTGCTCTCTAAATTACAGCATTGGAATGTAATGTTTAATTTGGAGTAACTTCACATTAATAGGCTAATTATAAAAGGGCAACGTCCAAACGGTAGCCCAATAACACAAAAAAAAAGCAACTACAATTATACTAAAAGAATATACTTTTATTAAGCATTGTAAGTTGCATTGCCTTCAAATACACCACATCACAATCCATCAACATTCAAGCCAACCCGACAGTTCATTCTTTAAAACAAACTCAAGAACAGTAGTATAAACCTCAAATCAACTTACATAAAAGGTGACATATGCAGGTCTGGGTGGGGGCGGGGGGGGGGGGGGGGGGGGGGGGGGGGGGGTGTACATCATTTTTATGATCGATAAGTAACATGAGAAAAGCTCAGGGTAGTTGAAATCTATATTCACTAGTTAAGAAGAATGAGTTTGAAAAAACTAACAAAACAAATCTTAAAATGTATACTGATTAACTGCTGAACTCTTATTTGGAAGGTCAAGCAACTTATTCCAGCTACTTTAAAAGGGGTGACATTTGTATTATTATTATTAATATATTTGTTTTTTTTTTCCAGATATTCGACGAACGCATCAAACAGCAAAAGAGAACAGTCTGGATACGATTGGGTAGATACAGTGCTTGCTTTCTTAATTAAATGCAACAGAGACCAATACCACAAACAAAAACAAGATCCGATCTTCAACAGACCAACAGGTAACAAAAAGAAAAAAAAAAGATTATATTTCAATATTATTTGTGTTTTGTAAATGAGCACGGTCATCGCGACGACGGGAGAAATGGGACAACATGCACAACATCTACAGACGTCTTAGCCTAGCAACCATGCAACGGTTCTGAGAGACGCAACACGACGCACGCTCCAGCACAGCCACAGTTGATCCGTTAGTTCCCGTAGTGGGATCAGGACAGTTGGCATTGAATACAATCTTCTTCTTTTTTTTTCTCCCCCGCTGTTGCTTGTACAATTTATTTGAAGCTGGAAATACTTCAAATCCAACCGCGTTCATTTGATGCAATGCTGCTCAAACCAGTGTTAATGGCTTTTGAGGGTGGATTTTTTTTGTTTTGTTGTTGTAAATATTGGATTTTAGTTTGGCATCAAGCAGCTACACTGACAACATGAAATCGGTTCAGATCGCGGATACAAGGTGCCAAATACTGAACGAGCATTTTTAAGTATCTCATCCCTACTGAAAGAAAAAGGTTTTCCTAAACTCAAAGCTTCTGGAAGCTTCCCTATGTTGAGAAGAAAAGGAAGTGGTCACTCGTCATGTTAGCATCACTGTGTATCAACCTCCGTGGCAGTAAACTGTCCTAACGCCGCCATTTTGTATCACGTCTTCTGTAAACGAGTCGTATTTACTGAGAGGGAACCGGAAAAGCCGTGTCGTTTCTCCGTAGACTTTTTTTCTGACAAAGGAATAAATGTGCATTAACTGTTAGGCTTCTCTAAAACGTTCTCTAAACACGCGACACAACCGCTCACATCCGTCACCCTCTCTAGAAAAATAGGCTTTACTCTTCCGACGCCAGGACCGCCTCCAAAGCCCCGCCTCCGTCTAGTGCATTAGGAAGGAAAGGATTAGTCGTATTGCACGCCTTGGCGTCCGGGCTGCTGAAGGCACTTCCTGGTAGGATGGCGTCCGCCTCGCCGTTGACAGGCACTGACTTCCTGTCCCCCACGCCGTTCTCCACGCCGCCGTGGCCTCCGACCTCCACGGGGCCCGACTTCTTCTTCTCGTCTGGCTTGGTCTTCTTCCTCGCCTTCACGTCCACGGCAGAGACGTGGGTGGGTTTAGGACCCTGGGGAGACGGACGAGAGGGCGGGCGGAGGAATTGAACTACGGAATGTTTACCAAGAGAAAGGGTTCAATCTAACAGTGTCGGAGAGTGTTCGTTTTAAAGTAGGTTCATGTACAGAAAACTGTCAGTGTGTCCTCCAGCTTCAAACAAGAACAAAAGGAATTAACTTAAATAAGTAGAGAAATGAAGGGCTGAAGCTGTGGTGAAGAATGAAACTGGTTTAGTAGTTTGGTATGCAGCCATTACACTCTAACTAAACATAGCAGGAGAGGAGGACTCCTCCAAGGTGTTCAAGATGATATCAAATCTTCATTACAAGTTACATTCAAGTTGGTGTGAATCGTTTGTCACCAAAACTTAAAATGCTTATGCACAATAAGAGGACAATGATAGTTACAGGAATAGAAATAAAAGCCATGTTTTTATTATAGTTATTCTAGTTTATAGCACACTGTTGAGTTTGGAATTGCTTTGAGCCATTCACAATTATTAACTTCTGCTATGCACTTGAATATCGCAAATAAAACATAAAACCTACTAAACCTCTGTTCCGATTCCAAAGGTTTTCTGTCCAGCTTTGAAATACTTGTGCAGCACTTCTATACTTCTATACTTATAATAGTGTTTGCTCCAATACGGACTGAATGCTTTGACTGTCCTCATCCTCACCTGTAGACCTCATCAAGTAAGAGGTACATGGGTACCGGTATGCATACATCTGTGTAACGTACCAGGAATGTGGGGTGGCCCTTGAGGGTGAGGCTGTGGTACCGGGCCCCCCGACCGAACGCCCTGATGACGGGTGTGGAGATCACCCCTCTCAGACGACTACAGGAGGGAGAGAGAGAGAGAGAGAGGGTGAGTTCATCCCTTCATTACACTAGGAGGTGGGGTTTACAGGTACACATTATCATTATAGAGGTGTTAACTATGGGAGAAAAAGAGCGAGAGATGGGACAGACAGACAGACATTGTACTGGAGAGAGAGACGGAGATAGAGAGCGAGAGCGACGCACAGAGCCAGAGAGCAGTATGACTTTTTTTGACGTGCCAATAAAGCACCTGAAGTTTAATTGACACAGAGAGAGAGACTGAGAACGAGAGACAGATAAAGGAGAGATACAAGAGCGACAGCAGAAACAGCAACAGAGGGACAGCCGTGTTCGTACCCTCTGTTGGGTCCCCCCACAGACACCACCTGGATGGGGAAGCCCCTCCGGCCACGGCCCCTGTGGCTGCCCGCCCACTGACCCACCACCGTGCCCGCGATCTCCAGCTTCCCCCCGGGAGAGGAAACCGCTTGCAGTCCTGAGAAGACATTTACATTGACATTTTACATGTATGGCCTTTAGCAGACGCTTGTATCCAAAGCGACTTACAACCATTCTCACACCGACGGCGGAGTCAGCCACGCAAGGCGACAGCCAGCTCGTCGGGAGCAGTTAGGGTTAAGAGTCTTGCTCAGGGACACCTCGACACAGGAGCCGGGGATCGAACTAGCAACCTTCCGGTTACAAGTCAACCCACTCTACCAGCCCAAGACAATTACATTTCAAAATAAAAGTTCCTTTGTTTTTGTTCCAATTGTTCAGTGGCATTTGTGAGCCACGGCGTTTCGTCGAGACAGTAATTATTATGTGTGTCGGTCATTCACTTATGTGCACACTGTCACAGCTGGATGTCGTTCATTACAGGTATTTCCGGTTGTTATGACATTCATACGGAGTACGGTTGTCCCCTGATATTCACAAAGTTACACTCTGTACTCTTGAATATCAAGTTAGACTTGAAATTACAATAAATACCGTTCCAGTACAGGTCACTGGTAATAAAAAGTGATTTCAATTCGTATTTCCCCAAAATTATCCAAACAAAACACTACCTTAAAACCCCGGTCACATTAACAATCAAATAATGAACCATATCTAGAGTAACTGAAGCACACTGACCCATACGCTCAGTTACTTAGAAAATGTCTCTGTTCAGATTCACTGAACACTGACCCTTACTCTGGGTGATTGACCGTTTGACCTTTGACCCCAGCCCCCGGTAACCGAGCCCACTCACCAGAAACGATACGGGCCCGGCCCGGCGGCGCCATCTTGGGGGGAGGGGGGTAGTAGGAGCCGGCGGGAGGGAAGAAGGGCATGACGTGGGGGTGAGGCGGGGGAGGGAGGGGAGGCGGGGGAGGGAAGGGCATGTGGTGAGGCGGGCGGGAGAAGTTGAGGCCCTCCAGGATGCTCTGGCGCATCTTCTCCACCTTACCAGCAAGCTCCGCCTGGGGTGAGACCATCAGTTAGCGAGAGAGAGAGCGAAAGAGACCATACTCTAGAGAGCCCAGTAGTTAGACAGAGACACCTGAGGGGAGAGACAACTAGTTAAACAGAGACCAGACAATAAAGAGACCAGTAGTTCAAGAAAGGGAGAGAAAGACCAGTATTTAGAGAAAGAGAGACCAGACGATAGACCTGTAGTAGAAAGAGGGATAGAGACCGGTATTTAGACAGAGAAAGAGACCAGATGATAGAGACCATTAGTCAGACACAACAAGAGAGACCAGATGATGGAAATACCAGTACTTAGAGAGAGGGAGAGAGACCAGTAGTTAGAGAGAGACCCGACAATAGAGAGACCAGTAGTAGAGAGGGAGAGAGACCATTAGTTAGACAGAGACCAGACGATAGAGAGACCAGAAGTAGAGAGAGAGATGCCAGTAGGTAGAGAGAGCGCGGCAGGTAGAGACGGTGGGATCACATTCAGTGAACCTTGATAATCCAGATCGCTGAGCCTTGTTGATCCCAGTGTTAGTTTACGTAAACATGCTCAAGCAATTACTGCTCTCTTGGTAGTTTTTACATCTCATCGAAGGTCTTATGATTATTAAGCCCCTGGTGCTCTGGTGTCAGGTGGTTTTATCTCGATTGAAAAAAAAAATCATCTTAATAATTTAACGATAGGCATATAATGTTATGTAACATATCAAATGAGTCATAAAAATGAGGATAGAAACCTAATTGAAGTATTAAAACGAAAAGAGCTGGTGCTACTCTCCAACGGTTTGATTCACACTGCCTCTCTAATCCCTAAATGCTGCGTGGCATCGCCATCAGCGCCGCGTCAGTTAGCCGTTTTATGAGGTCCACAGGGTGCATCACAAAACAGTTTTGTTGTACATTCAAAGTCATCATCGTACTGAGAATGATTTCATCACTTTTGAGCGAAAGCGGTGAGAGAGAATCCAGATGTGACGCTCGGCAGCGCAACGCTCCACGGCTCTAGCGGAGCTAAGCCGTAGCGAGGTTTTCTCGGTTTCATGCTACAGAAGCTGTGCTAACTCTGGTCTGTAGCATGGTAGGTTCCATAACCTGGAATCTCGAAATCTCATCTCGAAATCAAATCGAAAATGTAAAGAAATGTGTTTTGGGCTGCGAGTTCGAGGAGGGAGGTGTTATCCCAAAGGTTATGATTTTTGTATCAACTTTGTGATACTTTTTTTTTTAGCTAGTACACATCGTTGTGTATGAGCGTTACAACGAGCGATGAAAAGGGGCACACACTGTGCCATTTTAAGTGATAATTGTCCGAGAAGGTTAACCCTCTCTTGGACACAGCCATCAACATAAAATGTTCCCCAGATGGAGCTCCACACAGTCACACACACCTAGCGTTAGCTTACTCTGCCCGGAAGGGGCTCCACAGAGTCACACACACCTAGCATTAGCTTACTCTGCCCGGAAGGGGCTCCACACAGTCACACACACCTAGCGTTAGCTTACTCTGCCCGGAAGGGGCTCCACACAGTCACACACACACACACACCTAGCGTTAGCGTACCCGCTCTGCGTCCGTGTACCCTCGCCTTGACGTCGAGGTGCCTCCGAAAAGGCACTTCAACGTCAAGAAAAGAACAGTACCAGAGTTTGGAGTAAGACGTAAAAAAAAAAAAAAACGATAAAAGAATTGTTGTTCTTAAACGACGGTCTTATGAAAGTGACAGTGACACAATGGCATAGATTATTATGTCGAAAGATCATAGGAGACATACTAAGGCATTTAAAACAAAAAACACTGGCACTTTTAAAGCAGTGCCAGTGAGCTAGCTAGTTTTGTGTCAACATGCACAGCGTAAACGCTCATGACAACAGCGTGGAGCCAGCTACCTGACCGTCACAGAGGTCTATGAGCTGGGCCTTCTCCCGGGCGGCCCGGATCAGCTTGCTCTGGAACAGCTTGCCGTCGAAGTACATCCAGGGGCAGCTGTTCTCCCACGGGATGGGCTGACCACAGGCGTCGTTGGCGAACAGCGCCATGTCCACGCCCGTCATAAACAGAGCACCCAGCTGCACACCGCGGGGGTCCAGACGGTCTATCTGGAAAATAAATAAATAAATGGAAGGACTTTTTAAAAAGGGTTTCAGAAATGACTGTGAAGGACAATGCAGGCTAAAGACGATTTTTTTGGTTCCGTGTACAGGTCACGTTCTGAATTATTAGTTAGTTATTAACTGAGTGACTTTAAGGTATCCTAATTCAAAGACACAAGGCTGGTTTTAGTCTGACATCCTTTGCGGCCATTACTGTATATATAGTATTTATGTCATGAATCTCAGTTTCTTTGACATTTCTTTGGTAGATGATGTGATACATATCGACTGTAAAATGCTTGCTTTATTATGGTGATGATAACGTTATTTCTTATCGCCCAGCTCAAACAGACCACCAGGGAACAGTAAAGAGAAGGTAGCAAGCAGAAGAAGAATCAGTCCACAAGCTAGAACCAGGTAGCGGTAGGGCTGTAACGACTATGCTCTCCAATCAAAAACTGTTGGGAGGATTCTGCACGTACTACATAGGAAAAAATTATCAAATTCAAATGTGCTGTTGGAATATTCCAATAAAAAAATCCCCAAAATAAGGTGAGCTTGTGTGTAATTGTGTGATAAAGAGGAAGCGATTTCAACGGAGAATCGTAGAAACCGCTTTATGCATGTTCAAGACCCTAATGTACATGACGTTACCTTTTTCGATGTTGAATCGTTACAACCCTGGGAAGCACAAAGCCAGCGAAGGGGAAAACAAACGACCGTTCTGGCAGAGCAGAGAGCAGACGGCTGCAGACACACCAGGCAGACAGTGACAACACCCAAGGGTACCACGCACAGCAGCCACGCACAAGGTACTTTAAAGCACAGCAGGTGTGGATTGTTTGACTGGCTGGTCATGGTCCATGGTACGCCATAGGCCAAATCTGAACGTGGGACCACGTACTACGTAGCTTAATTCAAAATATTCTTTTTCTAAACCATCCACACAAACAAAGCACAGCTCCCTCCAAAGTCACTCATCGCTGGAACAAAACATGGAGAGCGTGCTTCTGCAAAACATTCGTTTTTCTGAAGCGCGTTCCTTCATCTTAACAATATGAGGAGCCTCCAGTGAAACAAGAGACATATCAAATCTGTCGGCCAAAACTGTGATCCAGCCATACTTGGTTGATCTTGGAATGGTTTGACTCTTGGTCGCGAGGTCAAGGAGGTGAGGTCAGCTAACGACCCAGACCTCGTCCCCCCCCTTGTGGGAGGCTGGTCTTTCCCAGGACGCTCCTCATACGGGACTCACTCTAGCCAGACAGTCACCTTCAGGTCCTGCAGCTGCTCGGGTTCGTACAGCTGAGGAGAAAGTGCTTGTGCTAGGAAGGCGTCAAGTTCGTACCGCCGTAATATTCTGACCCCCGGCCAGTGTAACATAAACCTGAGGCAGAACACAAGAGGGCAAACACATGAGAGGGGGAACGGAGCGCAGTACAACGTGGTGTTGGCACTGACAATCATAAATACTGAGGGGATCATTGGACACTGGAAGAGATATTGTGGACACCACGATGATCTGATCGATGGGGTCACAACCCCAATCTGTTGGCCCTTATTTCTTTTACTCTATTAGGGATTTTAACAATAACAGGGATGTTATTACAGTGAACTCAGACACATAATATTACAGGGTCAGGCCCGGCTATGTTTTGATGTAAGCTTCATAGCGACCAATAGTTGGACCAACGGGCGTCCAACCTTTCCGGGATTTTTCCCAGCGCGTGTATGAAGCGGAATTAGAAAATATTCAAGGCACGAAGGTTCCCCTTTACGGAGCGGGTAGGGCTTCCTACGGGTGGGTTGTCGTGGTGGTTGTCACTGGGGAGGATCGAACTCACCGCAGCACGCAGCAGAGCACCAGCAGGTGGGCGGGGACATGGGCGGGGTTGAGCATGGCGGGGGTGTCGGAGCGCATGCAGGCCAGGAAGGCCCGCATGCGGCGGTTCTTGTCCTCGGCGGCCTTGCCCAGCCACAGCTTGCGCAGGTTGGGGCAGGTCCACTCGCGGAAGGGCAGCGCCTCCACCAGCTCCGGGGCGTGGGGGGGCTTGCCCTTGTAGGCCGCCCACTCCTTCACCATCACTGGGGAGTCTGGAGGGAGACGGACGGATGGCCCACAGGAATGGGAGGAGATCGAAAAGGAGAAAACATGATCACGTGTGCGTGAATGGAACAGATGGTGGATCAGAGAAAAGGAATAGATAAGAAGCACTTTTATTTATGACATTACGGTTATTTATGACTTTTATGACTTTTTTTTATGACCATTTATCTGCAATTTCTGTGTTGTGTTATAATAAAGTAGCTGGGAGTAGCAATGGGGATTTTTTTCACCATATTAAAAGCCATTCCTATTAAAGTACTGAGTAACTGTTAATGATTAGTACACAGCACTAAGATATTTAGTTTCATATCAATAAGCAATATGAGTGTGTGTGTGTGTGTGTGTGTGTGTGTGTGTGTGTGTGTGTGTGTGTGTGTGTGTGTGTGTGTGTGTGTGTGTGTGTGTGTGTGTGTGTGTGTGTGTGTGAGTGTGTGTGTGAGAGAGTGAGTGAGTGAGTGAGTGAGTGAGTGAGTGAGTGAGTGAGTGAGTGAGTGAGTGCGTGTGCGTGCGTGGACTCTCACACTCAGGAGGACAGGCCCTCCTCATGGCGGTCCTCTCGGCCTTCTTGGCGGCCTCAGCCAGGCTGAAGAGCACGCCGTACACGTACTGACGCACGGGCCGGAACAGCTGCACCGCCGACGGCAGCTCCTGGTTCCCCTCGTCCTCGATGGTCACGCCCATCTTGATCTCGCCCTGGACGAGTACGAGGAAGCAGAGTGGACCAGGAGCCAGAGTGGACCAGGGGGCAGAGAAGACCAGGGGGCAGAGAGGACCAGGGGGCAGAGAGGACCAGGGGGCAGAGAGGACCAGGGGGCAGAGAGGACCAGGGGGCAGAGAGGACCAGGGGGCAGAGTGGACCAGAGTGGACCAGGAGGCAGAGTGGACCAGGGGCAGAGTGACCAGAGTGGACCAGCGGGCAGAGTGGACCAGCGGGCAGAGAGGACCAGGAGGCAGAGTGGACCAGAGTGGACCAGGAGGCAGAGTGGACCAGCGGGCAGAGAGGACCAGGGGGCAGAGTGGACCAGAGTGGACCAGCGGGCAGAGTGGACCAGCGGGTAGAGTGGACCAGCGGGCAGAGTGGACCAGCGGGCAGAGTGGACCAGCGGGTAGAGTGGACCAGCGGGTAGAGTGGACCAGCGGGCAGAGGGGACCAGAGAGGACCAGGAGGCAGAGTGGACCAGGAGAGAACGGTTAAGACAGAAACATAGCATGGGTGGGTTGTCTTGTGGATGACGTTCTAGTTCAGGTGTAGAGAGTGAGTAGCTGGGGTAAAAAACGTCAACGTCAAATGACTCATATGATTGCCTTAACCCAATTTGGAGCCGTTTATTAAAGACACAATAACAAACAATCAAGCAAAAGGTAAAGACAAAATGCTATTTCTCTGTGGGGATCCTTACCGGGCGTGTCAGTGGCAGAAACAAGCTATTTTAAAAAGGACATACATTGACGGGGCGCTATTGCCCCCAAAGGATTACACTGCAGCCCGTTTTCACGGATTACAGCTGCAGCGTTGTCGTTCAATACTGGACCGATCGGCATTAGTCCCTTTGACCCAAAAGGATCCAAAATCACAAGGTTCCCCTTTAACGTGCATGTAAACGTACTGAGCGGAGACCCGGGACCCAGAACCACAGTCCTGGTCTCCCCACTGACCTTGGTGAGGAGGTGGTAGATGTAGGGGTACATGAGGCCCTTGCGGTGGCGATGCTCCGCCACGCGCAGCACCTCCGGGGCCACGGCGGGCAGGGGGGGGAGGGTCACGTCCATGTGGCTCCGGGTGGCCATGGAGAGCAGCGAGGGGATGGGGACCCCGTCGCTGCCCAGGCGGCTGCCTCCGCCGCTTGGGGGAGACGGGGCCGGAGAGGGGGCTGGGGATGGAGGTGGGTCCGCCTGAGAACAGGAGGAGGGGGGGGGGGGGAAGGAGGTGGAGGAGGAGGGGGAGATGAACGAGGGGGGAGTTTATTATATTAGATGTTTTTTCTACACTGGTGTATATATAGATTTATGATATTCCATGTTTTATTCTTATTAAAGATTTTCTTGTTTGTTTACGGTTATGTATAATTGTGTTATTTCTGCCCTTATTCATGACTCATAAATCAATAAAAATGAGAGGCATAAATGTGACCCTGTGTTATACTGGGTAATCTGCTGCTGGTTGTACTCACTTTTGACTGGTCCTCCAGCGCTCCCTCTGGGGGTTCCACATAATGGTTTCCGTTCTTGTCCCATCCTCCTTTGTGGTCGCCAACGTGACTGAAAACAACAACACAAACGTAGAGCAGCTGAAGTAATGCACTATTTAAGTCATTTATCAGACGTTTCTAAGTGAATTCAGGTCATTAAGGAGCAGGTAGGGGTTAGACAGTACATAGACAGGTCATTAAGGAGCAGGTAGGGGTTAGACAGTACATAGACAGGTCATTAAGGAGCAGGTAGGGGTTAGACAGTACATAGACAGCTCATTAAGGAGCAGGTAAGGGTTAGACAGTACATAGACAGGTAATTAAGGAGCAGGTAGGGGTTAGACAGTACATAGACAGCTCATTAAGGAGCAGGTAAGGGTTAGACAGTACATAGACAGGTAATTAAGTAGCAGGTAGGGGTTAGACAGTACATAGACAGGTCATTAAGGAAGAGGTAGGGGTTAGGGCATCATGACTATTTAACTCTGGGTCATTAAGGAGCAGGTAGGGGTAAGGGCATCTTGCTCAGGTAGATTGTGGACATTGGGGAACGACCCCAGAACCAGTCAATGCGCGTTTCCCATCCACGGCCCTATCCTGATCCACTAATAACACGTCTCCACGTCCAACTCTAATGGCCACAATGAGCCGGCTCTGGTTACACTTCCACCAGCCTCTCAGTGGGAACTTGTGACCAGAGAGCTCACAATACACTAGCACTTGCCCTATATCGTTACAGGTTACCCAACTATTGTTTAAGCTGGAAAGGGATATGACATGTGTTTTAGGATCCGAAAAAAATATAAATCACACTGGGTGCATTTCCTACACCGAGCTCAGAAAAGGTCAATAGAAACCACAGAAAAAGTGTCGGTTGTAATTGTGTGGGCGTTGAGTTTGGCGACAGTGTGTTATTAGTTAGTCAACAATGATGAAAAGACAAGCGTGTGAGATGAAGTGTTTTCATTGGAGAAATTCCAAATGCCTTTGAGGGCTTATGTCATGTCTTAACCATTAGATTGGATTATTTAAAATATATTGCTGTCACTCTTATTAAGCATTTGTAATAAAAATGGATGTGAATAAAATTATATTTAATTCACCATGTCAACCACAGAAATACAGATTCTACAGTAGGTATTCAATAAAAAAAAAAAGAAGTAAAGATTGTTTTGATACCTATCTGTATCTGTACCAAGAGCTCTGAACATGAACAGGTGCATTAAAATGCATCCAAACATTCACATTTCATAACGTAGCCATTACAACACACCTAAAAAAAAAGAAGTGGTCAGGGGGCGGAGCTTAACTAAACATGGGTTTAGCTGTGATTTCTGCGAAATAATACTTTGAATTCCATATTTTGTTGAACACACACACACACAACACACTGTGTTCATCTTCCTCTTTCAACAGCTCATCTTTGCTCGCTGCCTGCTCCAATTTATTTGGCTTTGATGCTGCGTTCATTCAAGCTCAAGGAAACTTGCGAAATAACGACATGTACATGCATTTAAAGTACGGGCTCACGCACACACAAGCGGTTTCCACAATAAAAGCCCTTTAGCCTTGTTTTCGGATATTTAACTGCTTACATCAGGAACACACAACCGGTGATTACTGAATGGAACTGTTGAGGCAGAAGTGTTGAGGCAGCTCTTTAGGCATTTTTAAGCCTTTTATATGAAAACAACACGTTTCCAGAGATAAACTTGTGATAATCAAACACTTTCAGTTTAGGATTCAATTTTAGCTCACAAGAGGGATGATTGATCTCCTAGAACTACACAACATATAAAAGTCCCTTCATATCAAATGCCATAATCTTGCTGAATTCTTAACTCTGTTTACGTATTGTATGTATTGTCATTTGTTATTCAGTTGTATAACTTATTTACTTATGTACTAACTTACTATAAGGTCTTTTTTTTTTACAACTTGATCAGCCAAAGGAAAATCACCACCTAGTGGACACTAAAAGGACTGTTCTATTCTATGTATTACAGACTACATGCTTGGACATAACCCAATATGTATACCAACTACTATTGAAACTTCAACATTAAGAGACATTCATTTAATGAATGTATTCATCTATGTATATCTTCTATTTTGATTCTTTTTGTACATGCTTTATAGTTCTCTTTAACATGGTGTCATGAAAGTCAATTAAAAAGTGATTTTCTGTAAAAACACGGTGCATATTTCATACGTTTCCTCAACAAAATGGGACTTACTTGGCCGTCATGGTGGTGCCTTCATCGTTCTCAGAGGAGGAGGAAGTGATGGTGGAGGAGGAGGTGATGGTGGAGGAGGAGGAAGAGGAGGTGAGGGTGGGGGCGGCGGCGGTGTCGGGGGGGATGCTGGCGTCCACGACGGCGGCGGCGGGGGTCTGAGGCGAGGTGGCGGCGACCAGGGAGGAGCGTTCGTACAGGGGCGTGTGTTTCCCTTCTGGAGGAATGTTTCCGAAGACGCTGAGGTCCGGAGGGCCGTCCCCAGCCTCAGGGGCCAGAGGCCGGGCATGCTGCACCGCCGGAGGGGTCTGACCGGTGTGCTGGGCCTGGAGAGAGCAGTGCTTCCTAACCTCTGACTTTAGGTGTACCACTAAATGGTCATCAAGACCTTAGGTGGACCGGCTCATATGCAAATACTGAAAGATGAATCCACATGCAGTGGCTGAACGCAGAGTGCCAATGGCCCCTTTCTACCCAATTATTACAACATGGCCAGTGGGAGACAGTGGAAAGAAAAAGTCAGCAACTTTATTGTTGCCTGCTTTTTGCTCCCAGTAGTATGCTCCCAGTGTGTTTATTTTGCAAACACAAAACATCATTGGAAAACATTACAATGACGGAATGCACAAAGCAACACTTTTTTAAATACTAATAATCTATAATACTTTATTTACTGAACAATATTTATTACATATTTGTTTTCAATCTATATAATTGTTATGTATAGTACTAGCTTATCTTATCTGGTCTACACTGTCTACAGTTGTTTTGTTTTTCAGGAACTGCAGCAGCTAACAATAGTTACTACATTATTGGTTATTTTCTCAGCTCCAAGTCTTTTCGGATAAAGAATGAATGAATGCCAAATGACTAAAAGTCCTAACATACTAACAGCGGTGTTAGTGATGGGATTACCTGTGCAACGGGTCTTACCCCAGACTTCCCAATCTGAGCAGCCGCTGGAATGTCGAGTTGTTTCTGAGGAGTGCCTTGCTGCCCAGTAGCAGGCACTCCCATCTGTTTTGGTCCGACTGGAGAAGCGGAACACAAGCATGAGGTGAGCCATCAGCTCCTACATGACGCCTAGCTACATATGCCGCACTAACCACACACTCAGCAACAGTTTTCCTTTCTGCTGGGCTGACATGCAGCGACTGTTGGTGGTTCACACCGCTAGACTGACCTAAGATCAGAACTGATGACTTTACTCTCTTCCCTCCATCAATAAATACAGACACAGACACAGACACAGACACACACACACACACACACACACACACACACACACACACACACACACACACACACACAGATAAAGAAAGAAAGCAAGCAACATACCAAACTGTGGGGGAAACCGAGTTGGTTTACTGGCCTGGGCGTAGTACTCCACAGCCTTCCTGAAGCGCAGCACCTTGTCAGCAGTACAGGACTGGACCAGTGGGAACGGACCAGGACAAAGAGAACAATGGACGACCACATGTTAGCAATTTCTTTTCGAAAAATAACATAACAAGCATCCTCAGCCCATCTAGGTCAGCTGTTTTCAATGTGTGGGTCAGGGGATAAGTGGGTCACAGCAGGGTCCCACTGGGCTTTCTAAACGATGTATTCATGCCTTTGCACTCTCAATTGATCACTACGTTTGTGGACTGAAAAGGGGAACACTGTATTAATGAACAATATGCATAGAGAAATGATTACCATCTCACTGTCTGGACAGGTTAATTAAAAAGGACTACATACACTTTTTGGTTAATGCGGTTATTTTCCACGCATCCATAGTCAAACTAGACCCACAGTACATTTTTGACTGAGTGCGAGGCAAGGTGCTACCTGTGAATGTGTGAAGATGTCCTTAGCGATGGCGTCCAGGTCGCTGGGGTCCGGAACGTTGCAGACGTACTCCGCCACGGCCTTGATCACCACGTCGCACGGCGGTAGCACTAGCTGGTGAGCACGCACCTGTAGGAAGGGGGGGGGGGGGGGGGGGCAACAGTTAAACCACAGGAAACACAGACAAACAAACACATTGTTCTCAAGTGACCAGTGTTTGGCTGCGGCTGCTGCCAGACGCGGGTATTATATTACCTGGGAGTAGTATTTGATACGAGACGGAGTGCATGTTATGTAGTACTGCAGGAAAATCTAGGAATATTAGTCACAGTCATATTTACGACTCATGCACTGGCCAGCTGCCAAAGGCTCACCGAGTGATGCCACTGAATAGTAATAGACTTTATTTAGCACCTTTTAAAAAACAGGTGCTTGACATGATGATAACAGACAGTCAGAACAATGACAGATGGCATGAAATAAGTTATAATAAAATACTAGAATTGAATTAAAATGAGTAAAATACAATGAGCACGCAAATAAAAGGGACCAGGAAGTAAAATAAAGAACATTTCAGCAGCACTAGCCATAAAGTCACTGGTTGGATGCTTTATTGGCTGTGATCTTGCCGTGGCACTGTACGTATCAATCATTGACATTTTGCATGCACACATAAAGACACGTGATAGTAATTGAACCATGCCAACAGCGCAGCTCGCATCTTATTCCTAGCCAGAGCTATGAGAATCTGCTTTGCACAGTAGCATTGCTGGGGGGATCATGGTTCATATTTCATATTAAAGGGCAACATTGTCACATAACCCAAGCTTTCAGTAGGGCTGGGCGATATGGAGAATTGTACTATCACTATAACCATGAGGAATTTTAGACGATAAATATCACGATATGCTGACGTGTTCTAAATACCATTCAAAACACTCAAGAGTCATGACATTGAAGTATATGGATATTTTAAGGACAGTATATCGGACACAAACTAGTTTCCTTTCTATGACGTTTCTAATCTCAACTTTTGATCATTCTAAGGCCATATCTTCTCATCGTAATTCATTTAGACTATCTAACCGGGTATCGCGGTAAGTCTATATATTAATTGAATGACAATACAATACCAGGGTTAGGGTTTGAAACTGCAATTGTGCCTGCTGTATAGACACCTGGTAGGGTATACAAAGAACCTAGTAAGTTTGCTGGGGTGCCCCGCCAAAATACTGCCTCTGGTTACTAATGCATGAATGCAGTGTTGCTTTTCTGGCCTCTTGTCAAGCCAAAGTTGTTGTGGACGCAAGCCAAGTCAAAGATAACTCTGTTGTATTCTTGGTTTTATCCATGCTGCCAACGCTGCACCCTGATTCTCTACACCCTGTTCAAATCAGGTTCTGATTAGAACGCAGATTAGAATTCACTCACATCATTCATATTTTAGCCTAGATGTGGGCATTGAGCATGAGAGTAATTGCAGGTTTACCTTCAGTGATGCTAAAGGATGCTCTGGACCGAGTAAACTCCAGTGAAAGGCAGCCAAGTCTTCATCAGGCAGTATGTGATTCCCTGGAAAGACAACAAGACCACAACACAGTGAGTTTATTAGTGGTCTGGACCCATCGCACATTCTGTATTATTTATTTAGCCATTATCAGCCATCTGCCATTAGCATATTTCCCAGTAACTGCTAGTATTTAACACAGCCACTACTTTGGTGTTTGATTATCTGCCAAACCAAAAGGTTCCGGATTCAATCCCCAATGTCCACAGTCTAACTGTAGGCATCCTTGAGAAAGATTCCCTTACTCCTACTTGCCCCTGCATCTATCTGAAATAGCTGTAAGTAGCTTTAGATAAGTGTCTGCTAAATGACTAAATGGCAAATGTTAGCATCTTTCCAAGCGACGGTGAGCATATTAACTAGCGACTATTAGCACAATGCTTATTTTAGGATCTTCCATAACGAATGTTAGCATGTTTGTGACCGCTGACATTTTGCTAAGCAACCACTAGCATCTTCTACAGCGAGTGTTACCATGTTGCTCAGTGACTGTTAGAGCCATGCTTATAGACATTCTAATCTTCCCCATTGTCCTGTTAGCATAACCATTGGCATCTTCCTGAGTTACCTGCTATCACCTTCCCCAGTAACCACTACCATCATCGACAGCAACCACTAACATCTTCCCCAGTAATCTGCTAGCATCTTCCCCCAGCGACCCTCTAAGCATCGTGCTATCCCACCTAGGAGCGACGCGAAGATGACGAAGCGGTTGGGGTTCAGGTGGAGCTTCTTGGCCACCAGGTGCATCAGGTACTGGCTGGTGGTCAGGCTCTTGCCGTTGCGGCTGAGCTTGAGGGCGTGGGCGCTGAAGTAGCAGGGCATGTTGACCAGAGCGTAGTCAGAGTCGTATGCCACCAGGCCGTGGAAACCGCTCTCTCGGCATAAGGCTATCACTTCCAGGTGGTGGTCTTCAATGCTCTGCACCACCTGGGAGATGGGAGGAGGAGAGAAGAGGCATTAAAAGGGGTACCTATTTGATCACCAGGAGCGAGTTCCATATCCCTCCACTAGTGACGTCACAAGTGGGAGCAGACCACCCTGATGTATGTGGAAGGCAGCAAGTCGTCAAATAGGAAATGGATGCTAGGCAGCATCAGTTCATAAACTACACAAATACATAAACAAATATGCTGACATTTTAGGCATCTGTACCATGATTAAATTATACATATATTGGTAATAGCACAATATCAGTCAAACTATATACACACACATATATATATATATATACACACACAGGATATAGTATAGATTTATTACATCATTATTTAAGGTGGATATCTCAAATTCCATCTTAAAACAGTACTCTACTGGGCGACGGTATGGCTTAACTTTAGGATTACACATAAGGCAGTATTATTAACACATGAATAACGGTTTGCAGATTGAATAACGAAAGGGAATCCCCTTCTTAATCAGCCAATCTGTTTTTAATCTGTCAATCTGTTTTCCAATGGCGATACGCTACATATTGATGACAGCTAGCCAGGAAGGTTGCTACCTCCAGAGGCAGGGACAGGCCAGAGTACTCACCCCGATGCGGAACCTGAGGAGTGCCAGTCGGATACAGTGAGCCATGCACACCGGGGGAAGGAACCAAACCTTCGGCGGAGGGGTCCCTTTATTCTGGACGTGGCTGACTATCTGTTGGGCGGTCTGTCTCTCGTTCACCTGTCGCTTGACCCATTCGTGGAGTCGGCCCTTCTCCAGGGCGCCATTAAAGCAAACCAGGAGCTCAATGTTCCCGTTAAAACAGGCCTTGGAGAGTGCAGCCAGGTAGCCGAGCATGTGGTTCCACTGCCCCCCGCTAACCCAGTCGGTGTAAAAACCCCCGTAGAGCCGGTGGAGGCAGTTCTCGGCATCCACAAGCAGCCTGAGCGGACTTTGAGGTGGTCTTTGCCGGCCACCTCCAACCATACTCCCTCGGGCGAGCTTTTGAAGCTCCACCGGCACCACGGCGTTAGGGCAGTGCTTTTCAATATACTCCTGGAAACCTTGCACACCCATTTTCCAGATCGATCAAGTCAAACAGCTAAAAACGGGAAAAATTTAGAAATATCGCTGAAATTCAAAAGGGGGTTGCCTTGCGCCCCTCCCCTTGACAGTGAATGGCAACCAACTGTAGCTGGGAATATTGCAGGATTGGGAATATTTCCGGGAAGAAGAAATTACGATTGCTATTGAAGCATTTTCTGGTTTTGGTGGTTTCTTTTTTGGTTCATGGCTTGCTGCTGCCATGTGCCGTCTCTCACGGAGTCTCCATGTCTGCTTGTGCGTCTCGCGCTGGCAGAGAGAAGAGACGCACGGCGGCTGCGTGACGCAAAGGCACGCAACCGCGCGTTCCGAGTGGAGTTGTATTGAATTTTTATTCATTTTCTTTATGGACCTTTTCAGTTTGTCTGGACTATCTATGTATTAACTAATATTTCATGGAAGACAATTAAATATGTTTGTATTGTGTTTTACGAGTGATTTTCAAATAGCCCGAAATAATGTAAATCGATGTAAATTCAGAACTGTATTGCAAGAATACAAAGATACGGTACAAATAAGATGTAGGAGTATTTTCTCAGGAACAAAAAAAATACTCTTAAGACGTTCTATATTACAGCCATGCGTTTAATTTTTTGTTTGCCTATGAAGCATTTTGTTTTCCTTTAAGGTAAAATCCTGTAATAATGTCCTGTAATAAAAACCTGACAACCGCTCGTAGCCCTACATAACTCACACTATGCCAAGAGAGTATCTTCAATGAATTCTACTTGCCGTCACATTATTTGTAAATAACTACAAAAATCATTGCGGTAAATCCGAGGTATTCTCAAACTGAATACATGTGAATTGGTGTAATTACAAGATACAGCCGCTAGAGGGGCGTAGCTGCACACAGTGACCGTTTGATGATGGGGAAAGTAGGCTACAAGGAAAGGTGCTTTAGGTAAGATTAGAGGTGTAACGAGAGAGCAGAAAATAGCGAAGAAAGCAAGCTTTTGAAACTAAACTGGAAAAATAAATCCCCTCTCTCTCTCTTTGCTCCCATACGTTTCTCCACGTTTTGCACTTCATGCATTTCAGCAGTGTAAAATAGAAGAAGAAAAAACTAGAACTGCATGCAGTAATTTTTGTCAGTTTGTCATTTAAAGCTATGATTCTGAAGAAGAACATTTTTGAAGTTTTACTGAAAATTTCACTGTACAGCAAAACTACTATCCTGTACTATCCTGACTGACATTGTGGGTCCAAATGGCAAAAATGTTAAGCATGCGAAATGAGGCATGCACACCAAGTTTCAGAATTTTAAATCAGGGCGGAAATGTTGATCATTTAACTTTGACCGCGAATTATAGCGCCCCCTATAGGAATATCGGTTTGTAGACCTGCTTACCGGGGTTAGGGTTCGACATACACATAGGTCTACAAATTTGACAACTTTTATGCAACCAGGGGCTGAGCTATAAGCGTTACCAATCCAATATAATAATAATAATCACCAATCCCTAGAACAACAATAGGTATCCACAGATACACTGTGAATACCTAATTATTTGTAAGTAGTTTTTCTCACCGGCTTCTTTTTGCACACACTTCCCCCTAAACCCCACAGACAGCCGCCAGCCCAGAGCCTCATCACCCCATCCCCAAACCACGCAACACCAAAGCTTCAAAGAATCATCTCAAGCAGGAGGCTCCTCAAACAGAGGCCAGGCGTTCAGACGAAGACACCAGATCTGGTGGTCAGGGGAGCCCCATACACACAAGAAACTCCCATAGCCCACCAGGAGATGGCCGCCCCAATAAATTGAGCTCTTGCGATGAAACGCTACCGGACAGGGATAGTGAATCCCGATGAAGATGGTAACCAGTAGCCTCAGCAGCATCCCCTTTTATTAGAGTCGCCCAGTAGAACCAGCACTCCCTTTTATTAGATTCCCCAGTAGAACCAGCACCCCCTTTTATTAGATTCCCCAGTAGAACCAGCACCCCCTTTTATTAGCCTGCTACACGTCATGTGGACTTCAGGGTGAGGATGGTTATAACAGGAAATTAAGTACATTAACAACAATGGATTTGATCAAAGTTGATCAAAAACCTTTACAAATTAGCTGTTCTTTAGCTGTTCTTTATCCCCATTTACAAACTGCAGATTCAACTCCACAGTAGAAAGTAGGTGCCTTCATTCTGAGCTGGCACTGGCAGCACTGACATGACTCATCTTTCATGGCTTGTTAATCCCCAGCTGTCTCCAACACAAATCCAACATCTCAGCCATCACCATGTTCTTAAGGTCGTCACTTTCGTGCCCGGCCAAACAGAGGAGAGGAGGAGGAAGCAGTTTCTAGGGCAAATGGCCTTTCCAGCAAGGTTAGCCAGGAACCTGATGACTGTACATAAAGAGTGCCTCTTCACAATCGTTTAATCAAACCAAAAATGAGGTGGTCAGTACTTCATAGCCTGTGTTATTCTTCATGTGTTACGCCAATAACCACTTCTCAATAGATGCAATTCAAAACAGACTTCACTAATATGGCAAAAAAAATAAAAAAAACACTTCAAAGTCGTATGATTGTCATCATCATATCATAGTCATCACATGTGAGGATGCTGAAACAGCTCAGTTGTCCCAATTCCACATTAAAAAGAAAACCAAATGGGTAAATATAAAAGCATGTTTATTTATGAAGCAACAAGTTTTCAAATGTTTAAACATCATGCACTTCAAGTCCTCAATGATTAAAACTCAAAAACCCTGATGGGGAAAAGAGAAACCTTTAAAAAAAAAAAGTGGAGCAACCAAGGGACAAGTCTGGTTTAGCGCTAAATTAGTCTACTTTGGGTTTAAGATTAAGGATTGCTAACTTGGTATAAAGTTTGGAATAGGAAATGTTAGGGGCGTTTGGGTATACAGTTAGTTACGGTTAAGTTTAGGCACTGTTTGGTCTAGGCATTAGTTATTGTATTAAAGATTGTTAAGTTTAGGTTTGAGGTAATTGAGTTTACGCATTTTAGAGATGTTTAGGTTTGACGGTTAAGTTTAGGAACTAGGTTAAGTTTAGGTAAGCGAGTTTAGGTACTAGGTTTAAGTTTAGGTAAGCGAGTTTAGGTACTAGGTTTAAGTTTAGGTAAGTGAGTTTAGGTACTAGGTTTAAGTTTAGGTAAGAGAGTTAAGGCCTTAATGATGTTTAGATACTAGGTTAGATAAGCTAATTTAGGTCTTATTTTATGGTTAAATTGAGGCCTTAGGATTAGAACGAAGGTTAAGATCAGGGCTCAGGTTTGCTTCCAGACATGTCCCTTTAGTCGCTCCCTTAAGAGGGTTCCCAGCTAAGGGCGTTATAAATATAACAGCTGGGATCACAGATATGGTGTATAGAAATACAATTTACAAATCAAAAGATTGAGCTAAACATACTTTCCCCAAAACCTGGTGTGACATAATGTAGTTTGTTTTAAAAGTTAAAACAATGAAGTGATACCAGTATGGTGTGTAGTAGGCAGAGTTTATGAGCTCTGAGTGGTTATGTTATGTGTAGCTTGGTGTGACAATGTAGTTTGTTTAAAAGTTAACAGTAAAGTGATAGTATGTGTGTAGTAGGCAGAGTTTATGAGCTCTGCGTGGTTATGTTGGGTGTAGATTGGTGTGTAGGTGTAGCCAGGGATCCTCCGGGGGGGATGGGGAATAGGACACTGGAGTAGTTCAACTGTTCAGTCATCGTACTGTGAAGTGAAATGATGAAAAAGAGTAAAGTCAGTTTCACATTGTGCTGGCTGATTTAGAAGACATTTTGATCACCAAATGTGGCGGGCATTCAAAGACTCCTAAATGCAGCGCCATGCTACCCTGCCATTTGGTCCATTTAGAATGAAGTAACTATCGAAGCTCATCTGGGTCTAACCAAAACTTACCATGTTGAATATTCAACGTAAAATCACATTAAGATTGTAAGTTAAGCATCTTATCTGGGTCCACATGGGGTCTTTAGGGCGCTGTACTGCAGGCCTTTGGTCCATCCTCTGCTCCGGGCCGCGGTCCTGAGTTTAAAGAACCATTTAGTCACTAAGCCACTTGGTGATTTTAATACACGTCTTTAAGAAGCAGGTGGTTTGACTGCTTGCACCATTATGACCCTGGTGATACGGTATCTCTGCTGGGAGTGGGCCACCGTAGCAACCTAACAGGTGATCTGTTTCAAAACTTTAAACCGATCTGCTGTACATTTATGTACCTTCTCTGGATAAATAAGGGGGGAGGGGTGGTCGTCACCTTAGCAGAGATCTTCAGCACCAGTGACTGCTCTTGTGGACCATAAACCCAGCTACCATTTGCTGATAAACCCAGCTACTCTAGTGCACTCACTACTAAGTTCCAAGTGATAAAAGCCCAATTAGGTTAATCATCTAGTTACAAAATACTAGCAGTTCCTAAATGCAGACCTAGATCCGAGTTACTCTATGAACCTTTAATCGGTTGAAGAGTTCACCTTTCCTGGATGAGGAGCTGCTTGGTCTTAACACAAGCTGCACCCGCAAGGACCTCCAGCTGACCGCCACCGCCAGGACCTCCAGTTGACCGCCACCGCCAGGACCTCCAGCTGACCGCCAGGACCTCCACCGCCAGGACCTCCAGCTGACCGCCTCAGTCCTTCTGAAACTGAACACATGTGCTCCATTTGCACACTTTTATTTTTACTCCTGCTGATGAAAATATATATTTTTCCAGCAATCAAACAGCTCACTTAGAGATGTCAAGTGTATTTTACATGTACCTAGGTCTATACTGTGCAGTTTTGATAATCAAAGGTTTTTATTATGTTACACTCCAACCCCAAAAGCCAGCCACACATGTAATACACATCATTAACACTTGTCCTAGTGGCTGGGAATGCTTTCTTAGTGGCTGGGAATGCTTTCTTAACAGCCAATCAGAACTAACATGTTTCTATGAATTAATTTAGGTTTGTATGAGGAGTTGCTGATGCTAGTGTGTCATTCTTAACAATTTAACCATTCCAAGATGTGGATTCCAGTGTCTTACCCTTCCGCATCTGTAGAACTGTACCGCTCCTGGCCTTCCCTCCACCTGGGTCAGCTCCACCTGACCCAAATCAAAGTGTTGGTTGCTATAAACACATTTGAGAGCAACCAGTCATCTTCAGTCAATTGCAATAGAAAGTGATAAACTTTACTTGCCTTCATTGCTTATGTTCGTAGATACCTTGCAAGGGACTTTTGGTGAAATATGCAAATGATAATACTGAAGTGTACAATTTGGCAAAGATTTTAGTTTGTCGCACTATGACCCAGATTTTGCCAGTGAAAGTGTTCAGGGTTGCCAAACGGAATTCTAAAAAGACAGTCAATTCCATTAATTTCCGCTGGGAAAATCGCCAACTACGGTTGTAAAGCTGTGAACAGTGACATTGCGGAGACTCAACCAAACTACGGGTGCAAAGCCTCCAGCAGACTACCTTCCAACGTATGGGTGCAAAACTAGCTTCCTAAATACCAGGTGCAAAGCTCCCAACACCGTTGCATTTACTGTACCCTCAGTCTTGAGACCGGCTTGAACAAAAGGGTTCACCGCCACAAGCAAATCATGAAACCGCACTGCACAAAATAAAAAAATCGTATTGCATGGAATGAAATTGCACTGTAGAAAATAAAATCGTAATCACAGAGGAGCGCTATATGCAGGTGAAAAATAGTATTGCACAGAATGAACCCGCACTGCAGAAAAATATCGTATTGCAAAGAATGAACCCACATTGCACGGAATTCACCATCAAGCTGCAGTCAACAGCAGCTTGCAAGTGTATTGAAAGTTGTAAAAAGGAACCAGCAGCCAAACAACTTGAACCAGCTCATGAAATAATAAACGTTGGGTGACTCACTGTGAGGATCGTCGGTGAAGCGCCCGTTGGTGGCCACGTTGTCCGGATTGTTCAGTCGAAAGCGCACAATACACAAATAAGCAACCGTAGGACTTTTGAGTCGCGTTAGGGACCACAGAATTAAACCACACTGTAGAAAATAATAATAAAAAAATCGTGTTGCACACAATGAAATCACAATGTAGAAAATTGTATTGCACAGAATGAAACCACAATGTAGAAAAATATCGTATTGCACTGAATGAAACCACAATGTAGAAAGTAAAAAAATCGTATTGCACAGAATGAACCCACACTGCAGAAAAATATCGTATTGCACAGAATGAAACTGCACTGTAGAAAACAAAGAATCGTATCGCACAGAATGAAACCACAATGTAGAAAATAAAAATAAAAATCGTATTGCACAGAATGAACCCACAAGGTAGAAAATTGTATTGCATGGAATGAAACTGCACTGTAGAAAATAAAGAATCGTATTGCACAGAATGAACCCGCACTGCAGAAAAATATCGTATTGCACAGAATGAAACCACAATGTAGAAAATTGTATTGCATGGAATGAAACTGCACTGTAGAAAATAAAGAATCGTATTGCACAGAATGAACCAGCACTGCAGAAAAATATCGTATTGCACAGAATGAACCCGCACTGCAGAAAAATAAAATCGTATTGCACAGAATGAACCCACAATGCACGGAATTCACCATCAAGCTGCAGTCAACAGCAGCTTGCAAGTATATTGAAAGTTGTAAAAAGGAACCAGCAGCCAAACAACTTGAACCAGCTCATGAAATAATAAACGTTGGGTGACTCACTGTGAGGATCGTCGGTGAAGCGCCCGTTGGTGGCCACGTTGTCCGGATTGTTCAGTCGAAAGCGCACAATACACAAATAAGCAACCGTAGGACTTTTGAGTCGCGTTAGGGACCACAGAATTAAACCACACTGTAGAAAATAAAAATCGTATTGCACACAATGAAATCACAATGTATTAAATTGTATTGCACAGAATGAAACCACAATGTAGAAAATAAAAAAAATTGTATTGCACAGAATGAAACCACAATGTAGAAAATAAAAAAATCGTATTGCACAAAATGAACCCGCACTGCAGAAAAATATCGTATTGCACAGAATGAAACTACAATGTAGAAAATTGTATTGCACAGAATGAAACCACAATGTAGAAAATAAAGAAATCGTATTGCACAGAATGAACCAGCACTGCAGAAAAATATCGTATTGCACAGAATGAACCCACACTGCAGAAAAATATCGTATTGCAAAGGATTAACCCACATTGCACGGAATTCACCATCAAGCTGCAGTCAACAGCAGCTTGCAAGTGTATTGAAAGTTGTAAAAAGGAACCAGCAGCCAAACAACTTGAACCAGCTCATGAAATAATAAACGTTGGGTGACTCACTGTGAGGATCGTCGGTGAAGCGCCCGTTGGTGGCCACGTTGTCCGGATTGTTCAGTCGAAAGCGCACAATACACAAATAAGCAACCGTAGGACTTTTGAGTCGCGTTAGGGACCACAGAATTAAACCACACTGTAGAAAATAATAATAAAAAAATCGTGTTGCACACAATGAAATCACAATGTAGAAAATTGTATTGCACAGAATGAAACCGCAATGTAGAAAAATATCGTATTGCACTGAATGAAACCACAATGTAGAAAGTAAAAAAATCGTATTGCACAGAATGAACCCACACTGCAGAAAAATATCGTATTGCACAGAATGAAACTGCACTGTAGAAAACAAAGAATCGTATCGCACAGAATGAAACCACAATGTAGAAAATAAAAATAAAAATCGTATTGCACAGAATGAACCCACAAGGTAGAAAATTGTATTGCATGGAATGAAACTGCACTGTAGAAAATAAAGAATCGTATTGCACAGAATGAACCCGCACTGCAGAAAAATATCGTATTGCACAGAATGAAACCACAATGTAGAAAATAAAGAATCGTATTGCACAGAATGAACCCACACTGCAGAAAAATATCGTATTGCAAAGGATTAACCCACATTGCACGGAATTCACCATCAAGCTGCAGTCAACAGCAGCTTGCAAGTGTATTGAAAGTTGTAAAAAGGAACCAGCAGCCAAACAACTTGAACCAGCTCATGAAATAATAAACGTTGGGTGACTCACTGTGAGGATCGTCGGTGAAGCGCCCGTTGGTGGCCACGTTGTCCGGATTGTTCAGTCGAAAGCGCACAATACACAAATAAGCAACCGTAGGACTTTTGAGTCGCGTTAGGGACCACAGAATTAAACCACACTGTAGAAAATAAAATAAAAATCGTATTGCACACAATGAAATCACAATGTAGAAAATTGTATTGCACAGAATGAAACCACAATGTAGAAAAAAAAATTGCACAGAATGAAACCACAATGTAGAAAATAAAAAAAATCGTATTGCACAGAATGAACCCGCACTGCAGAAAAATATCGTATTGCACAGAATGAAACTGCAATGTAGAAAACAAAGAATCGTATCGCACAGAATGAAACCACAATGTAGAAAATAAAAATAAAAATCGTATTGCACAGAATGAACCCACAAGGTAGAAAATTGTATTGCATGGAATGAAACTGCACTGTAGAAAATAAAGAATCGTATTGCACAGAATGAACCCGCACTGCAGAAAAATATCGTATTGCACAGAATGAAACCACAATGTAGAAAATTGTATTGCATGGAATGAAACTGCACTGTAGAAAATAAAGAATCGTATTGCACAGAATGAACCAGCACTGCAGAAAAATATCGTATTGCACAGAATGAACCCACACTGCAGAAAAATATCGTATTGCAAAGGATTAACCCACATTGCACGGAATTCACCATCAAGCTGCAGTCAACAGCAGCTTGCAAGTGTATTGAAAGTTGTAAAAAGGAACCAGCAGCCAAACAACTTGAACCAGCTCATGAAATAATAAACGTTGGGTGACTCACTGTGAGGATCGTCGGTGAAGCGCCCGTTGGTGGCCACGTTGTCCGGATTGTTCAGTCGAAAGCGCACAATACACAAATAAGCAACCGTAGGACTTTTGAGTCGCGTTAGGGACCACAGAATGAAACCACACTGTAGAAAATAAAAATAAAAATCGTATTGCACACAATGAAATCACAATGTAGAAAATTGTATCGCACAGAATGAAACCGCACTGCAGAAAAATATCGTATTGCACAGAATGAAACTACAATGTAGAAAATTGTATTGCATGGAATGAAACTGCACTGTAGAAAATAAAGAATCGTATTGCACAGAATGAACCCGCGCTGCAGAAAAATATCGTATTGCACAGAATTAACACATTGCACGGAATTCAACATCAAGCCGCAGTCAAACTTCAGCAGCGGTCAACAGCAGCTTGCAAGTGTATTGCAAGTTGTGAAAATGAAATACTAAACGTGAGTGTGCAAGTGCATGTGTAAATCAAGTACAGCATCTAATCGACCAGGTGCAAAGCTCCCAACACTGTTGCGTCGGAGCAAAACTAGCTTCCAAACGATCGGTGTATAACTTCCAAACAACCAGGTGCAAAGCTCCCCAACACCGTTGCATTTACTGTACCCTCAACAGTCAGTAGAGACTGGGTTGAACAAAAGGGGGTCACCGCCAGAGGCAAATCATACATGAAACCGCATGGCACAAAAGAAAATCGTATTGCACAGAATGAAATCACAATGTAGAAAATTGTATTGCATGGAATGAAACTGCACTGTAAAAAAATAAAAAATCGTATTGCACAGAATGAAACCACACTGCACAGAATTAACACATTGCACAGAATTCAACATCAAGCCGTAGTCAAACATCAGCAGCTTGCAAGTGTATTGAAAGTTGAGAAAAGGAAAGACTAAAATTGGGACAGTGTGCAAGTACAGCATCTAACCTCTTAAAATGCCAACATGCCAACCTTCTACCAAGCCAAAACCAACCAATTAAACCAAACCTCAACATGCCCCCAGTCAGTCAGTCGTCTAGTCTGATAGATTTCCAAAAAACACAAAGGGTCCAGTTATGGATGGAGCAAATACGGAACACTTCCTTCTCTTTGTGGAGTTCTTTGGAGAGGTCCTTAAATTCACAAACGTGCCCTAATTTCGGTTTGACAGACTTCCATCCTGGATATTTCGGACACGTGGCATTTCAAGTCAAATCCAGGTTAACTTTGAGGCGAAAGAACAGTGATATAGATAGTGGGTGAGGAGATGGGCAGAGGGTTATGTGTGCGTTGCACCAACGTACAATCACAGGCTGATCTGAAGCCAGCAGCCAAAACACAACAAAACAACTTCAACCAGCTCATTAAATAATAAACGTTGGGTGCCTCACCGCGGGGTTCCTCGGTGAAGCTCCCCCGTTGGTGGCCACGTTGTCCGGATTGTTCATTCAAAAAACGCCAAACGCAACCTCGGTTATCGCAGTCAAACGCAAAAAGAACTTATACCCGCCATCACATGGGAGCTATATGCACAGCTCCATTCAATTAAGAACTAATGAGAACGAGAACGTGATTGGCTGTCAGCGAGAAGCTCAACACGAGAAAGGGCCTCCGTATCGAGCGCAGCACATGAAACACCTGTATAGAATAAAAGCTCTCAAATAATAATGTATCGGTTCTTTTTCTTTTGGGGGGTCGCAAACGACATAAGTATAATGTAGGCATATGGAAATGTGATTATTGCAATTATTGTTGTCTACTGTTTGTTTTGTCAGTCTGTCCTGTCGGGCTGGAATCATTGTGTGCTGCGCTCTCATTTCCCTAACCTATGAAACCTCCTCTGTAACGTAAGGGGTCTCTACGATCATGATGAAAACTAACTCGGATATATAATTTTCAAGAATTTATATCTAAAAGCACAATTTTAACACATTACGAGATTGATGTCATGATCGAAATCACTGAACAATTTCACATATTTGAAGTATGATGACTGCACAATTAGATGGGGGGGGGGGGGGTGTTCATTTTTAAATGATAATTATATTATAATGCATTTATTCTTTGTTAGCCTATATTTGAACGCGCATTTGCGAATGCGTGAGAGAGACCCTCCCAGATGTGCTGTCAGTGAATCTCGGGTCTCTTTCGGGGAGGAGGAGCTCCCCCCATAATTCCAACACTGACGGAGAACAACCGCTGCCTCCCCCTCCTCCCATCATGCTGACATGTTCCTATCGGACCACTGACTCTGCACGGAGACGTTGTTCGTGTGGTGCTGCTGCCGCACATGTTCTGCTGCGTCTGAGGGCTATATTAGGGACGAACGCTGTTTAGGCTGAGGTAAGGTGTGGACCCAAGTGCGGTGCGTAAAGAAGGAGCAGCAGGGAAGGAAACGTGGTACACAAAATGACTTCTTTACTGAAGTAATCGGGTAAATACAATACAAAACCACGGGACTTTCCACGAGAAAATACCTTCATTTTTTTTGTAAGAAAATGTTCCCCCAGGCCCGAAAGGTTTGAGAACCACTGTCGTAGGGTGAACTTGTTAGTTGAACGATGTCATGTTATAAGAACCCTCAAATAAAACTCAGTAAAAACAACACAGAGGCGTATCATTATTTAATAATTTAATAGGCTATTATTAAAAGCATTCTGCCCTCAATTATTTTTTTACAGTGTGTGGCAAACACAGGCACATTTGGAAGACGACATAATCTGTTCTGCTATATTACAGACAAAGTTGAAATTCACAAAAAGTAATGTCGAGGAAAACACGTCAGCCCCCTCCTCCCTGGAAGTAAACTATCAATAAACATAATTGTATTATTTTCCAGATTAGTTGATCCGATCAAAGAATTCACTCTGGACTCTATCTCTCATTTAAAAAGTGCAGTTAGTTAGAAGCACCAATAGTATCAAGTTCACAGCAGAACAATCTACACTACACCTCTCAAGGTGCGTTCACACCAAAAGCAACAGCGCGGCGCGAATACATACAATGTCAATGCAAAGACGCGAATAGATGCGAATCCAAGCTGGCGGCGCGGATGTCACGAATGGCGCGGCGCGAACGACCTGGTTCACGCGGATTCTACTCGCGGGAACGTTTGCTCGAGTTGAAATATTTGAACTTTGCCGCGAATTTCGCTTGACGCGTTGTCGTGACAGCCTATCAGCGTTCACTTAAGATTAAACCTAAAAATGGAGGATAAAAGAATAGTGGTCGTTTGGGGACTCCCGGAGCTCTATAACACAACTGCCAACAGTTACAAAGACCGTAACATAAAGGCGCCTCCGGATGATGTTAAGAACCCAAACACTACGGCGTTGGGTTCTCCGACCGGTTCTTCCACAAGTAAAGACTCGCAATGGTTGAGAATAAATTGGCGGAAAGTAACGATAGTTATGTTATTATAACTCTAGTTCTATGATTGTAGGCGTAGCCGTCTAGTTTCAGTTCAGTGCACGCACGGGACAAGCCCGTAAGGCGAAGCCTAGACGGCGTGGCCTACATGAAATAGAACGTTGGCGTTCACAAGACCCCCTCCTTCGATTTCTCGCGCGAGTAGTTTGTGTACTCGCGCGAACAAGCGGGTAGAATATTCGCTTCGCTTTTGGTGTGAACGCAGTTAGTTCTGGAGGTCAACAGGAAGTGCATATGCTACGTGGGAGGATATGTTAGCATTACAGTTGTTATATAGCAAGTGTTAGCTAGCTTAACTAGCGTATCGTTAGCATTCTGGAGGCAATAGCCACTACATACCAAACCAGAGACAAATGCCTTTAAAACCGAATCAAAATAATCAGGACGGAAGAGAAGTTGCATAAAGGTTTCACGTTTACATACAAACGCTAAACAACACTGGCGTCTATTATTGGGATATTTTTGGCTTCTATTTTGTCAATTATACGGTTACTTATTATGTTCCTATGAATAACTTTGTTTTTTGTTTCATACAGCTGAAAATAGGTTTAATTTAAAAAGAGGGCGTCTCCACAAGAAAAACGCCAATGGTAAATGGATTTTCTTTCGAATAAATTCAACCAGTAATCAAACCTCAAACGCTTGGATAAAAAACTAAACAGGGCAAAACCCCTGCGATTGTGAGTGTTGCAAATGGAGGTGACCGGTGCATTCAGTCTCAGATTTCAATAAAGAATTGCGCAACCTCATTTTGAACATAGTTCATTCCAGTCTCGCTGGTGGACGGGTGAACACGAAGAAAAGCTGTGATGACAGAAGAAGAAGCGTCTGTGAAGCGTCTCATTTCAACCAAGTCTGATGGCCTTTCGGTGACAAATCTCGGCGTCCCTTTACTGCTGACTAGGGGATCGAACAGGGGACGAGGAGCAGGAGGGAGTGAGGGAGGGGGAGAGGGATGGAGAGACGGGCTGGGATGCGACCATCTCAGCTCATGTAGGGGTACTTCCATTCCTTCAGTGGGGCGAAGGTCTCCTTGACGACCTGCGGCGAAGTCCATCTCAGCACGTAGTGAGGACCGCCTGGCTTGTCATTAGTTCCTTGGTGAGAAAGGAGAACCAATAAATATATCAATCAATCAATCAATCAATCAATCACAAGGACAGACATTCATTTGGACATGGCCAAAGTATCTGCAGTGTCTGGGATGTGTACTGCTTTGGACAGGAGTGTGACAGGTTAAGATGATAACAATATTTTTTTTTTTACGAAAGTGTTTTTCGCTTTCCCTTTACAGAGTTTGAGCTGAGGGGCTGGCGTTCAACGTGGATCTGCGCATTTGAGAATATAATTTTGATAAAAGTGTTAAACAAGTAAGGTTTGCTTAACCTGGTTGTTCTAGGTTTGTGTCTGGTGGGGAGGGCAGCTACCCATAACACTATTTTATTGAAAAGTATCCAGAAAACACATATATTCCCAGAGAGGGCTTGTCATATTTGACCATTTAGTCACTTAGCTGATTCAAACGTTGATTCAAAGCGACCTACAGTGATTTTTGCTTGTTACGTTATTAAAGAGCTGGTATGGGTAGCATCTTGATCAAGGATGTCTACAGGCATGTTTGGCAATGTTTGGACATTGGGGATAGACCCTGGTACCTTTCGGCTGGGTGTCAAATAGCCTAACCACTACACCATCATGAGCCCGGGCCGTGTCCCAGTGTACCCTAATCCACATACCAAAGTCAGTCAACGTCTCACCCCTTAATTACAGTTCCACAGTGAGTCGAAGGACAACACTGACCCACATTCCACGTTTAGTTCAACAGCGGCCTCCAGGACCTTTGACCTCCAATGGTGACCTCCAAGTGATCCTCCCTCTCCCCATGAACCAATACCAGAGGAGAGAAGGCACCCTACCTGAAGCTCTGGCGCCCCCGAATGGCTGCTGTGCCACGATGGAGCCGGTGGACTTGTCGTTGACGTAGTAGTTCCCCGCCGCGTTTCTCAAGGCTTTGGCCGCTTCTGCGACCACACTCCTGTCACAAGGAACACACAATTCAATATACCCGCTGACCTAGTGTGAACAAACCTGGTGTGTGAACAACGTGTGTTAGCATGGTATGAACCTGGTGTGAATGCACCTCTAAAAACGATGTCCTACTTACTTGTCCCGAGCGAACACCGCCCCAGTCAGGGCGTAGGGTGAAGTGTTGTCCACCAGATTCAGAACCTCCTTATAGTCCTTGTCAGGATAGACGTACACCGACAGAACCGGCCCAAATATTTCCTATCAAAGACGAAACATTGGTGATTAATAGGCGTTTAGAAAAGGAACCTTGTGTATGGCGAAGAAGAACCCAATTCATCCAGCAGAGTTAACCTAAACGTGTTTACAGTAGCAAAAATGTCAGGGTTTTGGAAAACGTCTCGGTTAAACATTTAGATTTGAAGCACAATGTAACCAGGCTTGGCAGCAGTCAGTCCTGCAGGGCATGAAACAGGGATCTGATCTCACAAAGCACAGAGGCTAGCTGGATCATGTGATGTATAGCTAGCTAAACTGGGCAAAAGCCTTACGGTATTAACACACAAGCCCTCTTAGCAATCGACACCAGCTAACACAGGCTACAACTAATAACATGAACTTACATTTAACAAAAGGAAAATGTATTGACCAAATATATAAATAACACATCAAACAAAGAAGGTAGTAGGCATTATACTAAATGGCAGTCTACATCTTTGTCATCCAAACGCCACTTTTCCTGTGTGTAGTTCTTGTTAAATGGAAACCTGAAGCAGTGACCAGGTCAAGGGTCAGCTTGCCATGTGTAATGTACAGGCAGTAGCCATGACTTTTTATGAAGCCTTGGAGGAAGGAATCAACATGCACTTTCGCTAACGGCCTGTAGGGTTTGTGGTGGTTGGATGCAGAAACACCAGACACCATTAATGAGTTTTGGGCCATGGGCTATTGCGAGGCGGCCATTCAATTAACGCCCTCAATGTGCCAAATAGGGGTCGTTTTACGCTGTTGGTTGAGGGTATACACCCTCAAAATGGAATTAATAAATAAATAAATAAAATAAAATGTGTGAACCAATGGGTGAAGTTGACACTACGTCCATATCTTTTGACAGTCTATGGTACCGGACTGTGAAAAGCAAAAGGCCCCAACTAATAAAGCACTAGTTTAATATACTGTGGGCCAACCGAATAATAACCCAATTATCCGAGATGAAATGTGCATTTCTCTACCTCGTTCATGATGGGGTCCTGAGGATCTTTGACCTGGATGATGGTGGGCTCCACAAAGTAGCCCTTCTGGTCGTCACAGTTGCCCCCGGCGATGACTGTCAGGTCGGGGGAAGACCTGGCGTGGTCCAGCCACTTCTTAATACGAGCAAAGGACTGCGGGGCCCAAGGAATTACAATATTAGCACTGGATTACCGTACACTGCAGTTCTTTTACATTCACAAAGCAGGCAGAAACTATCTGAAGACGTTAGTCTCAGCCAACGTCAGCAACTATTGAGTCATTTAGCAGACGCTTGTATGTACCTTTTCATCGATCACAGCTGAGAAGAAGGTGCTGAAGTCTTCCACGGGCTGAAGAAAACAAACGTCAAAAAAGTAATTTTAACAAGCATCAACAATGAATTACGGAAACGTGTGAGCCTGTTGTTAGCGATACTTGAAGAGTACAAAGCTATTCTAGCTTGCTAGTACTGCTATAACTGTGAAAAACGCTTAAAATAATAATACATTGTATTACATGTTTGGTCCAATATAGTATATTCCATGATACAATACTTACAGATGTCAAACAAACATAATAGCGTAGCTCAAAAACGGATCCAAAGTCATGCGCGTTGCATTTTGAACCCAAATGGATCATAACTTCTCTTTCATACTTACATTCCCCACTTTAATCTCCTTGTGGATGTCCAGCAGTCCGTCTCTGATCTGGGGCCACAGCGAGTCCGGTACATACATCCTGGAGCAGGCTGAGCACTTCTGCCCCCCATACTCAAACGCTGAGCGGATCGTCCCCGCCACCACACTCTGAACGTCCGCTGACGTGTGGACGAAGTGGAAGTTCTTACCGCCGCACTCTGGGACGACACAGCAGTCAAAGTGTTGAGTTAGAGACGCATGCATGCTGCCACGTGAACATACGCGCTAATATACGCGCCAACATGCTAGTATACACAACATGCCAACATACACACAAGGTGATGCTAACATGCTAACATTAACGACACGGCAATGGTATGCGTGTCTGAGTTTGTCTGCATGTCTATGGCGATGCAGATAGAAGCTATATAGATGTCAGATCGGAATGTGGATTCGTCGGTTCGGAATGTGGATTCGTCGGTTCGGAATGTGGATTCGTCGGTTCGGAATGCGTATTTCTTGGTTGTAATGTGGTTTCTCAGCTCGGAACGTGGATTTCTCGGTTCTGAATTTGGTTGTTGGTTGGGGCAGCCTCCTCACCTCCGGCGACCCGAGGGAAGTTCTTGTAGATGTCCAGGTTCTGGGCCACTTGTTTCCAAAGACGCTTGAATGTCCTGCAGCGGGAAAGATAAGATGACATGTTAACCGTCCCAGTCGGGGAAATTCAGGCACCACAGCAGCAAGTACGGGACAGTAGTAGAATAAAAAAAAAAAAAGAATATAGACAATAAGAGTAGTCAAACAAAAGTACTGGTGGCTATTCAATTATGATCTTATCTAGTCACATGCTTACACTTACAAATACGCAGGGAGACACTGTGATGTCCGTACTACAAACGCACACACAAGAATACAAATACAAACGATCAAGAAGCAAAGTTGTCACGTGTAGCTCAACGGGTAGCGCATGGCATTAAAACGCCCCACGGGATGGAGGGTTCGATTCCCAGCGGGACCACCCATGCTAAGAACGTAAGCATGCACTCATTGCATAATGAGCAGCGTTGGATGAAAGCGTTCACCAAACGGTGAGCGGTACGGGAAGCATATTCCTGGAGGGATGAAGGCGTTTCGAGAGGTCTTACGGGACGCTGCCGGTGAAGTTGATGCCAGCCAGGTGCTCCGAGGAGGTGATGGTGTCTCCGAACACGGGCCCGTCCGACGGTACGAACTGGATGATGTTGGGAGGAAGGCCGCAGTCCCGCAGCACGTTGTAGACGGCGTAGCTAGCCGACATGGCGGTGTCGCTAGGCTTCCACAGAACTACATTACCCTGGGAAACCACAAATGATACAAACATAACTGTACATTGATATGGATACATGTGGAAGAGGAAACCACTAATGGACATGAAAGACATTCTTCCAATAAGCTAAATAACGACAAGATTTGACATTGATGCGATGTGGATCCTTTAAGGCGTCCAGACCACTGGGGCGCTGTGTGTGTGTAGACAAATTAACCTTTGACCTTACCATTAAAGTAGGGGTGCCTGCCAGATTTCCACCAATAGCAGTGAAGTTGAAAGGGGACACAGCAGCGACGAAACCCTGACAGCGTTGTTGAAAAAAGAAAACACACAGAAATATAAATCGAATGTGTTTGCAACCAAACAACAATTGGGGTTGGACTAGTATGGCTGCACTGACAATGGCTCCGCATTTCAAATGTAGCGTTGATGAATATCTTTCCTTGCCTTGTCATAAGAATTTCCCTTTACAGAATGATAATGTTACACTGCACATTTGACAATAAAAACACAGGTCAAATGTCCCAAGTTATTTTCCATTTTTAGAACAGATGTCCTGATAAAGTACATAGGCGTATTTTCAGAAGGAAATGAACTATAGGATCTCCATACACATTTGAATTGAAATCATTTAGATCCCTGATGGATTGTTAAACCAGCCAGTCGACAGGAGGTCAAATTCAGGCCGGTGCTGTGGAGAGCAAGGTGTGACCTCTGACCTCCAGGCCGCGATAGAGCATGGTGTTGGTGCTGCCGTCTGCGTCCAGTGGCTGCTGTTGCTCCAGCTCAATGGCGTGCTTGGCGTTGAAGCGGAAGAAGTCAATGAGCTCAGGAGCCGCGTCGATCTCCGCCTGCACTACCGTCTTAGCCTGGGGAGAGAGAGAGAGTTAGCCTGGGGAGAGAGGGAGAGGGAGAGGGAGAGAGAGAGAGAGAGAGAGAGAGAGAGAGAGAGAGAGAGAGAGAGAGAGAGAGAGAGAGAGAGAGAGAGAGAGAGAGAGAGAGAGAGAGACAGACTTAGCCTGGGGAGAGAGAGAGAGAGAGAGCGTGTGTGTGAGTGAGTGAGAGAGAGAGACTTAGCCTGGGGAGAGAGAGTGATGAACAATGCCTACCAGCTAAGCTGAAGACACACAGTTTCTGAGCCCAGGTTGTATTTCCCATGATGCCTTAGAAATTGTTACATTGAGGCATTGCATAAAATATGATAAGATTTAGGGTTAGGGTTATGAGGCTCAAAATGGTTATGTTCAGGTTTTGGGGTTAGATATGATTAAAAGTGTAGCTAAGGGTTTGGTGTGACAACATTCAGGGTAATAGCAGGCATAGAGGAACTGACTACCAGTAAAGATCCCCCTCCACTCGCACCCAAAGATCCCAGCGGTGACCCCTGATGACCCGGTCTTTACCTGACCGATCATGGTCTTGGCCAGGATCTCGGCCCTCTTGGGTCCACTGATGACGTCAGCAGCCTTGAAGAGGATCTGGGCTCGGTCCTGGACTGGCTTCAGGTCCCACTCCCTCCTCGCCGCCACCGACGCTAGGATGGCTTTGTTGAGCAGCTCCTGTTGTCAGCACCCAGGACAGAACAATGATAGGGCTAGTAGTTAGCATTAGCGCTCTGTTGTGGGCACCCAGCACAGTCATGACACAGCATGGGAATGCTAGTTAGCATTAGCGCTCGGTTGTATCCAGCACAAATCAATGAAAAGGCATTAGGGGCGGGCGATTTGGCAAAAATATCATAATGTGATGATTATTTCAGGCAGGATCAGGATCCACAATATTATCACAATTCTTATTTGTTTTTAAGACTATTTGCTTAACAGTTGAAAAGTTCAGAGTCGATTCAGGCAAAGTTCATGAAGCAATATAGATCATTTGACCAATTATTTATTTTGTCTTTAAACCCAATTTTATTTCAACTATACTGTAATATTTCATAGCATGCACTATGTCTTTCTCATAACTTCTCTAGTGTTTTGGGTTAGGATGTTGTGACTATCAGTTCTTAATGACCTCCTGACCTCCCAGCATACTCTCCTATCCCCCGAGATGCCCTCTACCATGAATAGAGGGCATGCGAAGTCTGTAATGTTTTACAATCAAATATTAAATAAAACCAGTTACCTTGTCAGCGTAGCAGAACTTGGCCACCTTGTGCGAGTGGTCGAAGGGCTGTGAATTACAAACATATAATTAAGTGACATTTGAGAAGTAATCCCATTTTAACAAAACCAAAACAGTAACTGATACGTTAATTTTATTGTTTGTCTTTCAATGCCTGCTTGCAAATGGGCAAATTAGACATTCATCGTTTACAACATATTTGAACATCGATAGCCACTCTGTCTGAAGTAACAATATTTGTGCTCTAAATGGAACAATAGTTTACAGTGGAGATTAGCGGAACTGGCTTCCCGGGCTCACCGATAACTGGTATCTAACATCTTTGGTCCACACGTGTTCGTCTCCAACCACACAAGGAATCTCCTCCGTCTTTCCCTTCAGCTCACTCAGGGCCTGGAGAGAAGGAGACAAGCGCAAGCGCTAAGTGAGGAAGCATTTTAGACAACCCACCGGTTACCTGAGTGTTACCTGATAAGGACAAGCACGCAACAAAGGAAAGGTCAATTCTTGATTCCAAGCGGTAAAGGCTGAATTAGACTGCGGTGAATAGCTACGGTAGGTATGCTCTGGATCTCTGGCCTTGTAGCCCACGGAGGCTACCGCCATAGCTTTCCAGCACCTCTGGCTTTCCTGCTATGTTTTCCACGGTTACTATATGATCGACTAGCTGAGGAGGTTTTTGTCTATGTTAGTTTGAACGACCCATTGTCTTCACCTAATGAAGATAAAACGTCACTGAATCAGCCCCTTTTGCCAGGCTATGTGCTGAATCACCAACGCAGAACCATGAATGCAACGCACCGCTGTAGATACCCATGGCGTAGCTATGGCAACGATTCCATGCCGAAGTAAGCCTAAGGGGGCATCGGTAACACTTTAGACGTTTCCAGGAGTTTGAGTGTGCATTTGTGAGAGGAAACAAACCTTGAGAAGATCCTTTCTCTCTGCACTTCCCTCCTTGAAGCCCAGGATTGGCTCATTCTTCACTTCCACGGCTACCCGCGGAAAGGTCCGGAACCTTAAACACAAACAAAAGTAAATCCCAGATCCATTTTAACGTGACTCCAAAGCTGTTGTCATGATCGACATTATAATGCGTCCCTCGATCAACGTGTCATCTCATGACACTCCCTCAGCATTATTTGTCTGTGCCGTCGTGGCTCAGGTAGCATGTGTTTGAGAAATCCACCAGATGTTTTCATTGTACCGAATGGGATTAATTTAGACCACGAAAACCTTGCACCCGGGTGGAGGAGTTTGGACTCTTTTAATAAATAAACAGGTCCTGCCACCGCTGAGACCTGACTAGTTCTAACTCGAATCAGTTTTCCTGAAACTTTGGATTACAATGGTATCCCCTGACTATAGTCATTTCAATGACGCTATTAGACAAAGATATACAAGGTAAAGTGCATGTTAACAACAGTAGTCATTGATCCGATTGATTCTTAATGACCCACTGTTTAATTGGTTGCCACTTAAACAGGTGTACTCACAGACCGCACCATTATCAACAACACACCATTTTGTCATGATGTACCCAGGTTGGTTTTAAGTAGTATTCAAGTATTTTTAGGAAGTATGGCACCGCAACAATGTCGCACAGGTGGCCTTCACTGCTGCCCTTCTCTCCTCCATGGATGATTAACTATGTGTCTCAACTTTGTCAACTAAAAGGTTACATGTTTGAAAGCAAACAGTTGTGGGTATGCGGTGCAGTCTCGTATATTACTGATAAGGATTTTTCCAAAAACTTTCTATGCACATTATTATGCGCATATGGGTTCGACTCCAAAGGACGGGGGGGAGACCTTTTGTTTTGGTTTTAGGGCTCATGGACACCGCTGAGTCAAAGATAACAAAGAGATCGAGATTGTCTGTATTACATTACATTCCCTTGAGGATGGCTTTGCTTTGGGATGCAAATCTTATGCAAATGCATGCGTTTCTTTGCTTTAAAATTCTCATGTGTTTCGCAGCAGCCTATAATTGGTATTGACTATGTAAATATTGCATAACATTCAGGCAAATGCACTCAACGTCGATTCGTATTGTGTTACATTTGAACACGGGATATCAGCCATGACAGACACAGTGGTAGGCTGTATTACAAACTGTCCGTGAACATGACATTTTTAGCAATTAGCTGAAACATAAAACCCCGGGTTGCAAATAACATTAATATAAGAGTCAACGAAGAGGTTATAACACAGGGTACCTACCCCCTCCAGGAATAGACAAGTGTCGATCTCACACGGATCATATTAAAAATTGGATTGTGGAAGAAACTATTTAAAAGAGTTCAGTTGTCGACGAAGTGTGATCTACAGCTTTTTCATTGAACACATGTACCGATATCATTCACAGCGAAGCTAGCCAGAAAGAAGGTTGAGCTCCACTGAGCGAATGAGCCATGGAAGAGACCATCAATGTACGGGGGCGCACGATTATTTTAAGGAATATATTTTATATGTGTGTCGAGTAAATATTCATTTTGACACAAACGGAACATTAAAATGTAAAATAATAAATACATTTTGTTTTCAGAAACATCAAGAGCATCGTTTTACAATGGAATAGAAATTATACATTGTACATAATCCTAGGACATACCGTATGTAGGATGGTATGAACCGTAGAAGGTGTAAGAAAAAAGAACAGCCCTTAGCCAATCAGAGTCGTCTTAAACTGGAGGCACGCGGACATGACTTCTGAGTCTTTGGGGTTAGGGTTAGGGTTAGGGTTTTCTATTATATTATTATATTATATTATATTATATTATATTATATTATATTATATTATATTATATTATATTATGGTATGTATGTATATATATATATATATATATATATATATATATATATATATATATATATATATATATATATATATATATATATATATATATATATATATGTATGTTTAACGTAGCGCCGTGCAAATAACCCCCCCTCATTGAGCACCACAGCGATTTGAGCATCATGACAGGTTCAGGACAAGTATCTTAAGATCAGATCACCAGCTATGTAGGCTTGTGTTGTTTTGTTGATACACTTTCCACCGTCGGAAAACTTTAAGCCTGGCTGAACCGCTGCCACTAGAGAGAGCTATTGCTTACAGGGTCAATTGCTGGTCATCTGATCGGAGATGCTGCGCCACCTGAAAGAGTGTGGGACTTCATGTTTTGTTCTTTCCATCCATGTCGCAACTCCTATTAGGCCTGGAGCTTTATTAGAGTTAATGTTTGAAATTATTATAGAACTATGCACATCACATGTCTGCTATAGGCTGCAGGTTGTAGGCCATTGAAACACAATAATTACTCACATATTATATTATATTCGTTTATATTCTATGCTATTTTGTTCTATTTCACCGTATCTAAGAAAACATAATTCTATATTATATTCTTTTCTATTCAATTATATTTTATTCCATTATTTTCCATTTTCTTATTTATCATAATTAATTGGGGCCCAAGATCCTGGGGGCCTTCTTCAGATGCACAGCGGAGAGCATCTTGACAGGATGTATCACTGCCTGGTACGGGAACTGCACTGCCCAAAGCCGCAAAGGGTAGTGCAGACAGCTGAAAGGATCAGTGGATGTGAGCTTCCCTCCATCCAGGACACCTACAAGGCCCGGTGTGTCAAGAAGGCCCTCAGAATCATTAGGGACACCAGCCACCCCTATCAGAAACTGTTTGAGCTACTGCCGTCGGGGAAGCGGTACCGAAACCTTGGGGCCAAAACCCAGAGGATGACGAACAGCAGCCAGGCTCCTGGAAAAATCCATTACGCCCAAACCAACCACATGCACACTTCAACAACCGATTATTTGATTATCTGCATTATATTCTGTATATATATATATATATATATATATATTTTTTTTTTTGCACTACCACCGTGGCTGGTACCACTACCACTTGAACACATTGTTGTATTGATGTTGCTACTTATTATTATTTATTATTAGATACTTTGTTATTGATCTTGTATTGATGCTGCTATGTGACTGATCCAAGCCTAAGAATTTCACTCTTGCGTACTTGTACGTTAAGATGTAATAAAAGCAACTCTGATTCTGAATTGCTAACTCTAGTAAATTCGATATTATATGATATTATAGGCTTTGCTATTATATTTGCATTGTTCTGGGGGGAGGGGGGGGGAGGGGGGAGGAAAGAAACACTATAGTTTCAAAAAATGTCATAACAGATTTAAGCAGAGTTGTTCTGAGCTAAGTCATAACCTCATGATACGGTCCCTCATCAGCTGTGGTCAGTTCGCGCTGTGGCCGCGGTGGCGTTTGTACGCACCGACGCTCCGTGACGTGGGAATGGAACCAGAGACTAGAGAGAGGAGGGTTTAACAAACTGGCTGTTGGAAATACAGCTCGGAACCGGTGTAACATATCCCAATTATTCGCCCTGAAATAACCAAAGAAGTGGATATTGTAACTCGTTGGGGGAAAGGGACATATTATAGAAGGAAACAGTAAGTGTCGTTATTACCGCGGCATCTCAGTGTTGTTATCCAATGAGCTGTTTCAGCCTCTGGTTGTCACTGAGTCAAATTAGCCAGCTAGCTAGCGATGCTATGCTGCCACTTGCATTGCAATGCAATGCAATGGGGATTTGCAGTACTACTCAGTTCGATTAATTAAGATGGCAAATAGTCTGGCGTTAAACCTGCGTTCATTACACATGCATGCCTTCATAATGTCAGGCGAATGCGTTCCTAGTGACACGAGCTGAAGATTGGATGCAGCTACTGGGGAGCTGCATGGATAGCCTAGCTCACTCTTGATTGCAGTGTAGTGTCTCGTTATGCTGTTACTGGATGTGTTCCTGAGCCCACCACACTGATATCTAAGCCGCTGTCCATCATTAAATAGTTGAACGTTTGGACACATCCGATGTGGTCAATGGATCAGAACGGCTCCTGTCATAATAGAGTCATTGAACGCAACTATTCAGCCAAATATAACCAAGAGAAGCCTGCCTATGGACCACACTGTTTTGTTTAAAATGTAAAAGCAAGTCTCCGACGAGTGTAGCGACTTGAAATTCAAGAATGAGCCAGACTTTGCTGGTCTGCTCACGCACATTACGTTGTTGTTACTAAACTATACACAACTGTAGCTTTAGTTTTGTCCAGCCGCTACAACTATTCATAGAGCTCACAGATTCGATGACAAATATCATGTAAATATGTCCAGATGTAACATTAAATGTATAATGAGAAGCCTATGCTTTACCAAAAGTTGACTAAAGTGATTAGGATGTCTGATGTCAACTTGTTGCAGATGACTCTTTCTGAACGCCCTTTCAGAATGCGGTTAACTTGGTGTTAACTTGCATTGTAACCTTTGTTTCACCCGTGTGCTACTCTCAAATGTAATATGCTCACATTCAGACTTGATTGATTGTTGATTCGATGATTTCTATTCCATTCGGTGCCTTTCCGATTGTGATTGTGTTGTTGTTGTTGTTGTGGTTGTTGTGGTTGTGGTTGTTGTTGTTGTGGTGGTTTTTGGTCTGTTTGTTGTCCAGAACCAGAAGTGCATGGGGGGAGGGGGGATCACCAGTTAATGTCAGCTTGTGATCTTAAAAGGACTTGTTGTTGTTCTTTGCCGTTGTTGTCCCCCAGCGGTGCATGGGTTGGGTGTACAACAGCAGATACAATGAGCTCCAAGGAGGGTGGAACGGCCCTGACCCGCCGAAACTACCGTCTGGCCTCAGACACGGACAAACCCAAATCCACAGGTAAGATCCCTCACACACACACGGACACGCAGTTATGGCCTTCCTTTGTAAATGTGACTGAACAGCATGGAACTGTAAATGGTCATGGTATGTCCATGTATCTATATGTCTCTATATATCTCTATGTATCTTCATGTATCTCCATTTATCTCTATATCTCTATGTATCTTCATGTATCTCCATTTATCTCTATATATCTCTATGTATCTTCATGTATCTCCATTTATCTCTATATCTCTATGTATCTTCATGTATCTCCATTTATCTCTATATCTCTATGTATCTTCATGTATCTCCATTTATCTCTATATATCTCTATGTATCTTCATGTATGTCCATGTATCTATATATCTCTATGTAGCTTCATGTATGTCCATGTATCTCTATATATCTATGTATCTCTATGTATCTTCATGTATGTCGTTATATCTCTATGTATCTCAATGTAGCTTCATGTATGTCCATGTATCTCTATGTATCTCTATGTATCTTCATGTATCTCTATGTGCTCTCAGGCATCGTCAACGAGAAGCTCCTGACTGACTACCTGTACCATGTGTTCCCCTCCACCAAGACCGGGCCCACCCTGGCCTCCCTCAGGTGCGCTTCTCACCCACACTGCAGCAGCACACTCTCTCTGCCTCACCTCGGCCTTAAGCTGAATTCAAACTTCTGCGTGCTCCATGTGTTCAAGTTAATGGTACTTCCACGTCACGGTAACGTGTACACAAGGGGGCAGCATAGCGTTTCCAACCACAAATGTACGTGAACCGACGAGCAAATCCGGAAACCGAAACGTCTGCTCCATTGAAAATAGGTTGAAAAAACCAATACATCCATGTCATAAAGACGTCGCAAAATCGGTTGTTGAAAACCGTTTTGTGTATCGCGACCAACTGAAATTTGTGTTTTGATTTCGCCGCGTGCGTTCATTTTATTCCCATGTCCGGCTGTCGGAAAAACAAAACGAACACTACGCATGTTCCCCCGCTCGACCAATCGATCCCCCGCGTAGAAGGGCAGCGCATTGCTAAGTTCTTGGAGGACTGCACGTCTTCGTGTAGACGTAGGTCAGCGACCGGTGACAGGGACGTGTATGGTCCCTGAGTAGCAACGTGGATCGTCCCATACTGCTCGGTGGAGGCGTGTGATACACCAGCCTCCGGCACACATACTGTACATCTGACAAGTATTTCTCTATCGTATTATCGTTGTTGTCATAAGTGTATTATTATATTCAGGACTGGGAATAAATAAAGGGGGCAGGATAGTGTAGTGTTCAGGGTGTCTGACTCTCAGCTGAAAGGTACTGGGTTCGATCCCCAATGTCTGCAGTCTAACCTGTAGGCCTCCTTGAGCGAGAGGCCCTAACCCCAACCCCAACCTGCTCCTTAATAACATCTATCAGAATTCCCTGTAAGTGGCTTTGGATAAAAGCATCAAAATGACTAAATAGTAAGTAGATAGTCCAGGGCTTCTGACTGAAGGACCAACTCCGACAGTACAGAGTGATGCTGGATTTCCTTTTCATTTATTTTGGGTTGATATCTGGAATATAATTCAGTATTAGCTGTGGGAATGTGTGTGTGTGTGTGTGTGTTTTTTTGTGTGTGTGTTTATTTACGTACTTGCACCCTGACATACCCTGAGCAGTGCTAGTGTTACAGTGTCCCAAAGTTACCGGCACCCTTCCTTAAGCCAGACGTTTTACTGCACTACTATATATAGACACACACACACACACACACACACACACACACACATACACAAACAGCCACACTCAGACACACACGCGCACACATACACCCATGCATGTAATCACGCAGGCACGCTCACACACACACACACACACACACACACACACACACACACACACACAATTAGTGACCAATTGAGATGAATAGATGATTTTATACGATGTTGTATATTTGATGGCGGATTTTGCCAAGTAAAGGATGCTTTAGCTAATATGTTAAAGCCGTAAAGCTTGGACATTCTTTGGCTATTTATAAAAAGATAACACAAACAACCTATTTGAAAGTGAAAAACGTATGCCCATTGACTGCGATCATGGAGTTCAGATGTTTCACGCACTGCAATCTTTATCAAATAGTTGCACTAACAAATAAAAAAATGCTTAACACATGAAATTTGATTTTCCATACCTTCCAGGAAACCCCTGGGATTCCAGGACCTTACATCCCACCTGGAAAAACTTCTGGCGGAGGGAGAGCCCCCTGAGGAAGACCGAGGTACACACACACACACACACACACACACACACACACACACACACACACACACACACACACACACACACACACATACACTCTCACACACACACATACACACGCTCTCACACACACACACACAAACACACACCTACACACACACACACACACTTACACACACACACGCTCTCTCATACACACACATACACTCTCACACACACACATACACACGCTCTCACACACACACACACAAACACACACCTACACACACACACACACACTTACACACACACACGCTCTCTCATACACACACACACACGCTCACACACACACACACACACATGCTCTCACACACACAAACACACACACACAAAAACACACGCTCTCTCTCACACACACAGACTTACACACACACGCTCTCTCACACACATGCACACTCACACACACACACTGTCACACACACACACACACACACACACTCTCAAACACACACACACACACACCGTAGCAATTGTTTGGTCCTATCTATTCCCACCAGATCCGTTCAAGTGCTTTAAACAGGCCCATGGGGCGTTTACATTAAGTCTATCCAAGGGCAACTAGAGTGGCTATTAGGAAACGGTTGTGTGTATCTAATTGCCCGGGTGTAAGCATGTATGTGTGTGTGTGTGTGCGCGCGTGTGCGTGTGTGTCTAAGTAGTGATAGTTGATAGTTGATAGTGCGCAAGATGAGTGGTGATTGAAGTGTGAGAAGCTAAGATGGGCCATGGGCCAGGGGCCTGGGTCTATTTAGAATACCAGCAGAGAGAGATGGAGTTGACATGAGAACACCACGATGATATTAATATCAGTGTCATAGGTGTGGAATGAGAACCGTGGCAACTCACTGGGCCATAAGCTAACTGGTTCAGGATTGGCTTCAAGCAGAATCCAAAACATGAGGCACAAGCATCTTGTCCCGTTGGCGCAGAGGTAACACTATGCTTGAAGGACAAATTAAGCTAGTCAGTAGTTCAATGTACAGTAAATATCGCTTGGTTCTCACTAGGCTTAAAACTCAGGCATCCGACCTCTGACCTTCCTGTATTTACAGAATGTAATCTTCAGGTCCGAGCTACAAAGACAAATACAATTATTTTTAACGTTTGTGGCTGTCAACACCTTAAATATTATTTACCACCCAAATAGTGCAAACAAATAGCTGTTTACTACCCAAAGTTCTATTTTGAAGATTGTTTCCACACACTTTCTCTCTCTTTCTCCCCGTCTCCTTTAAAGAGTCCTTACTGTACATCCAAAAATAAATTAAATTTAAGCAAAAACATTTCTGTTAATTATTTTGCGGGACCCTCCGACAGTACTTGCGGACCCCAGTGTGGCCCCCAGGCCACAGATTGAGCACCCCTGGTGTCATTAAACCACGCAGTGAGGAAACCCGATGGAAAGCCTTGCATCACTCTCTAATGTCTCTCCACAGACCAGCCCATCGAGGGCCGCCTGGGGCCCAACACGGTGGTTCTGGATCACACCAGCGGCTTCGAGGGGCTCCTGTTTGTAGACGACGACCTGCTGGGGGTGAGATGACTGGTTATTTGTAAGGGTGTTGGCGTGGCAATTTCTTTTTGAGATATTGCGTCTAGGACAGATGAGACTTTTAAATGCAAAAAAGCACACAATAGTTGTAGAGCATGAACCTATTTTAATGTATGCATACACCAGTCTCCTCTCTAGCAGGGTGAGCCCAGAATACAGTTTCACACAGCCTTTTAACACAGTTTCACCCTCTCCCCATGATGTATTTGTCCATACATCATGTGAGGGAAATGTAGACATACAGGAGTTTTTCTGGTATAGATAAGGTAACCGGTAACCGGTTCACCCCAGGGAAAAGGTTAACAAAGGGGAACTAGATAACACCAGTTAACAGATGGGGTGGCTAGATAATACAAGGAATAGAAAACTAAGCTTAAATGATTCAAACAAACCAACATATGAATTTTTCCATTACACTGTCCTCGACTGAGATTTGTCATAGTCAAATCTGATTCGTCAGGCCAGACCCATCGTCGTCTGATCATCGAATCATATATGATATATATTTTTTTAATATATGCGGCTCAATGATACTTTTGTATGGTTTAAATGCTTGACAATAATCAGTTGGCGTATCAGGGTTCCCCACAGCTGTCAATAGTCGAGGTGCCGCGCCTTCGCTAAATGACTGACTGGCTCTATAAACAAATTCACTTTTCAAAATATGACGACAACACTGTGCTCGTCCGTTCATGTCATTTGCATTCAAATTGACAGAAAAATATAGAAGTGTGATGGATTCATATGACAGTGGCTGTTGAAACAGTTTGCATTTAACTTGTTTACTTATTTAATGGTTTCGAAATGCTGCCAAACTTTAAAAGTTATTTTTCCTGCCATTGTGGCTCCTTCCAGACTTACGGTCTAGAATGTGCTCCACTTCGAAAATAAAATGATTTGATAGGGCCCCTGGAATTACACAAAGGCAAACAAACGGACATTTATTGAAAGCAAAACATAACATACCAAATCTCACACAGAATACTGAGTCAATCCCACAGCCCCACAAAAAACCTTTTTCATAACTTTTAGGCATTTTCTTCTAGAAGACAATGGTAACGGTGTGGTAGCCCTCATCTTTGCACCCCCACCCTCCCAATGGAATGTCCTACTGTTGCTTATGCACATTTTTCCCGACACGATGATTTGACTTTTCAAGATGAGGTCGACTAAATGTCTTTCAAATCTATTGTTGCTCAGAGATTATGTTAGCTAGCTGGATGAGAGAATCATTTACATATTTTATTGATTTCAGGTCATCGGCCACAGCAACTTCAGCTCCATCAGAGCAACTACATGTGTATATAAAGGTAAATATGTGTATATGTTTGTGTAACATTCCTCAATATATATCAAAAATGCATATTAAAGTATATATTTTATGGCCATCTCAATGTATTGTAAGGAACTGGTTTTGTCTGGATCCCTTGTTATCATGTCGCCCTGGAGCTCTTCTACAAGTTTCCTTAGTGTCTGAACTACATTCCCCAATGTGATCAGAACCTTGTGACTTACACTGTATCCTGTACTGTCTCTGTCTTCATATCCTGCCCTGAGGCTAGCCCGGTCCCATGGGCCATGTTCACCAAGCAGCCATCTTGGTTCTAGCTTGTTTCTAAACGCTAGCTGGGTGTGGGAACCGAATGCGAAATTTCACAGTCAGTTCCCCCACCCAGCTTACGTTTATAGCGTCTTTCTATGATGTGTACAGGCAGGCTGTGGACATTGGCGTTTGAACCGAGGACTTTTCAGCTGTTGATGCTGCACTGTGTGTTTATTGTGACTGCAGGGAAATGGGTCTATGAGGTGTTGATATCCTCCCAAGGTCTGATGCAGATAGGGTGGTGCACGCTCAACTGTCACTTCAACCAAGAGGTACACACACATGCTCGCACACATGCACACACACACACACACACACACACACACACACACACACACACACGCAGAGAGGCACAAACCCACACACACATAAGGAGGCACACACACACGCACACCCACATCCAGACACACACACCCACACCCAGACACACACACACACAAATCCCCCCCCCCCCCACACACACACACACAGAGGCACACACAAACCACAAAATATTACACCATTACTGCTGTAACATGCTTAATTTCTCAGTCTATTTTCTGTTTTCTACTTTAAAGTAGTACAACAGATCAAGTGCACAGTTCTATAACTGCATTACTCATGCAATCTCTGTGATATTTTATCGTAACTTTGATGTCCCAGGAGGGTGTAGGTGACACTCCGGACTCGTACGCCTACGACGGGAACAGAGTCCGCAAGTGGAACGTGACGACAACCAACTATGGCAAGGTCAGGAACAGCTAAACCAGAGGGACATTCAATACCACATATATCTATATATATATATATATATATATATCTATATATCTATATATATATATATAGTCCCAGTTGATGCCTATCATCCCACAGCATATATATATATATATATATATATATGTATATGTGTATATATATACTGTGGGATGATAGGCATCAACTGGGACTACTGTGAACCTCATCCTTTTGACCTCCTCTTACTGTCACTTTAACTGTTTATTTCTTAATGAGTGAATCAGTGCTTTGTTGTTTGTTAGGAAAAACATCTGAGAAGTTGCAAAAGAGATGTAAATAGTGTCATCTGGGCTGTGGTTTGACCATCGCTGGGTTTGTTTTTCAGTCGTGGGCTGCAGGAGACATTGTGAGCTGCATGATAGACCTGGATGAAGGAACCATTACATTCTGCTTGTGAGTTATCGAACACTTCTGTATAGCACTGGCCACCTCCCTCTCAGTAGGAATCTAAAACACCACATCTAAAAGGATTTGAGAATTTAGACAGAGGGATTCACTTTTGGTATAGCATAATTAGGTCTTGCAGTTTCTGTGTGCAAGCTGCGTTATGCATTTGTTATCACAACTCAAATTTACACATTGAAATCCACAGTGTTCGTTAACTGATTAAATATAATAGGTGTTTAGAAGGAGAAAGAAGAAGTAGAAAGAAAATAACCCAGAATGAACTCCCATCTATCCATGCATCCATCCATCCTGTTAAGCCTTGGTTGTGAGGCTATCTCCGGCTCAGTGTGTATGCCCTTATCCCCTCAGAAACGGCCAGTCTCTGGGCACAGCCTTTACGGACATCAAGATGGGTCCGGGCGTGGCCTACTTCCCTGCCATCAGCCTGTCCTTCAAAGAATCGGTGGCTTTCAACTTCGGAAGCAGACCTCTCAGATATCCTTCTGGTCGAATACTAGGGCATTGCTAACCACCTCATATACACAACATGGTATGATAACATGGATTTCTTTAGTTTTGTTTGTTTGATCAGGATATATGTGGAAACCAGTAAGACTGAAATAAAAAGGGAATTCAGCCAGGACACCGGGTTTAGCGCACCTACTCTTTGCAACGAGTGCCATGGGATCTTTAGTGACCACAGGGAGTCAGGACCTTGGGCGATGGGGATATTACACAGGCCAGAGGGGTGAGCACCCATTTGGTCTCCAATCCAAGGATGGACCAGACCAGCCCAGGATAACTGCCTAAGAAACCATCAGTGTTAGGCAGGTAGCCATGGTGCTAGCAAACCTCACCCACATGGCTTACATTCACACACTGACAAAAGGTGTCGACCATGCAGGACAGCAAACACCATTGGAAGTTGCTAGAGGCTTAGACCTTAATGCTTTTTCAACAATAAGTGGCAATGGCTAGAATCTGAAATGGCCTTAACCAGGCTGTGATTCCACGTACCCTGTGGAGGGCTACCTCCCCCTGCAGAACCCCCCCACCGCGGACCTCCTGAAGGCCCACAAGCTGCTGGGTTACATCAAGACCGTGCTCTCCACCACCATAGACATCCAGGTCAGAAGTAATGCAGCATAGAGCCATTTCAAAGTAAAAGCCGAGGAAACTGAGCCTCTTTCCTTCCTTGCCTTCTTTTGCTCTTTCTGTCATTCTGTCATTCTTTCAATCTTTCATTATTTCGTCCCTTATTTCGTTCTTTTGTTCAGTCAGCACTCCCAATTGGGGGTCGTGTTTATTTCCTAATAAGAAGAAAGTGTTTCTGAAAATTTCAGAATTTGACTGATCTTTGTCTACACAGATTTGTCTTGATATTATTTGTCATTGGGATTAAAAATAATAATATTTAATGCTTTAAATTTCAAACATTATCATCTATGTGCTCATTCATAGATTTTTAACGATACGCCATGTAAACAATATCTAACATATTTATTGAATAAAATATACAGTGTAATGGAACACACAAGATGATAGTGATCAGTTCCATAGTAGAGCACAGTTCATAACACAGCTCGTCTTGTGTGATGGGTTTGTGTTTGCTCTGGTCTTCCAGGAGGAGAGGTTGGTGGAGAAGGACTGTTCCTCGTGGAAACTTCACGGAGAACCCACAGTTGTCATCACCATGGCCCACATCTTCAACCAGTTTGCTCCCCTCATGGTGAGAATTAGCACTGCTGTTAAAACAGAGATTGCCGCTTAGGTTCTGATAAGGTGGTTTTACAGTGTAAAGTGTACCTGGTATAGGATACGACATTATACATGTTTAAACAGTGAGGATGTTGTGTGTTTTTGCAGTGTGCTTTACATGTTTTTACAGTGGAAAGATGTGACATGATAATGTTTGTATTTACAGTGTAAAGTGTACCTGGTGGATGTGTGTTTTGAGTGTAATGTGTAGCGGGTCAATATGTGTTTGTACAGTGTAAAGCGTACATCGTGGATGTGTTTACAGTGCAATGTGTAGCTGGTGGATGTGTGTTTTTACAGTGTAAAGTGTACCTGGTGGATGTGTTTACAGTGCAATGTGTACCTGTTGGATGTGTTTACAGTGTAAAGTATAGCTGGTCATTATGTGTGTTTACAGTGCAATGTGTACCTGTTGGATGTGTTTACAGTGTAAAGTATAGCTGGTCATTATGTGTGTTTACAGTGTAAAGTATACCTGGTGGATGTGTTAACAGTGTAAAGTGTACCTGATGGATGTGTGTTTACAGTGTAAAGTATACCTGGTGGATGTGTTTACAGTCTAAAGTATACCTGGTTGATGTGTTTACAGTCTAAAGTATACCTGGTGGATGTGTGTTTACAGTGTAAAGTATACCTGGTGGAGGATGTGCTGATGAGCTTCCTATTGGGTATTCTGGAGGGCGGAGGTTCAGTGGACGAACATCCACTCATACAACAGCTACTGGACCTCTTCTGGCTCCTGATGGAGGTATACGTGCACACACACACACACACACACACACACACATGTATGTGTGTTAAAATCAGGGTAAGAAAGTTTGGCTCCGCCCCTAAACTGCTCTGTGTTTCTGATAGGACTACGAGGTGAACGAGTGCCTGAAGCAGCTGATGATGTCATTATTGAGGGCCTATCGCTTCTCCCCCATCATCCCCGACCTGGGCTTCCAGGTACGACCAGGCTACACACACACACACACACACACACTTGCATACACACACGCACATACACCCACACACACAAACACTTTGTTTTCTGCAGTAAACTGCTATCAGCCTGTGTATATGTTATATTATACTGTAATCTATATTGAGGTGAAAACCAGATGGTTGACTCCATCTGTTGGTGGAGGCTGATGATGTGATGTGTGTCTCTGTCTCCTCACTCAGATCCACTACCTGCGTCTGACCACCGCCATCCTACATCACGAGAAGTCCCGCAAATACCTCCTCAGCAACGTCCTATATCCTTAACATACATTCCTACGTTCATCATTCACGGCACAAATGCTCTCTGGTTCTTTCTCCATTTTGAGCATTTGCACTGTATATCTAGTGCAATTGTATATTGTATAGTATGCAACTGTATATTGGAAACGATACAGATATTACTTCAATATTTCCAACACATACTACATATGTAGGTCACCCACCCAATAAAAAAAAGGTATACTTACAATAATACCAATAAAGTTAAAAGAAGAAGAAGTATAAGAGAAGCATATTAATATGTTCAAATTACGCTGATTGCATCCAACACATACTACATATGTAAGCATTACAAATGTACCAACAATGACATCCGTCAAAGTAAGTCAACCCAGAAATCACTTAACCAGAAGACGATGACTAACTGAACAACCCACAAATGACAGAGTGTGATACATGTGTATACCACGTGTAATACTGCGTGTGATATTGTGTATGATTTGTGTGCGTTACCGTGTTATACTACCTGAGAGTGTGCGTTCTTTAACGCAACGTACGTTTGACGTGCTGCGCTCCGTGGTCTTCTTCTACATCAAGACCCCGCTGAGGGTGAAGGAGGCGGGACTAGAGGAGCTGATCCCCACCACCTGGTGGCCCACGCGCTTCGACAAGGAGGTGAGGTCACCTGAACACGCTGAAGCTGTCAGGGTTCTGGTTAGCTTGTTTGATGCTACATCGGTAACAAAACGCTGAAGCTGTCAGGGTTCTGGTTAGCTTGTTTGATGCTACATCGGTAACAAAACGCTGAAGCTGTCAGGGTTCTGGTTAGCTTGTTTGATGCTACATCGGTAACAAAACGCTGAAGCTGTCAGGGTTCTGGTTAGCTTGTTTGATGCTACATCGGTAACAAAACGCTGAAGCTGTCAGGGTTCTGGTTAGCTTGTTTGATGCTACATCGGTAACAAAACGCTGAAGCTGTCAGGGTTCTGGTTAGCTTGTTTGATGCTACATCGGTAACAAAACGCTGAAGCTGTCAGGGTTCTGGTTAGCTTGTTTGATGCTACATTGGTCAAAAACTCTGAAATAGAGAGATGGGTCATTAAGAAGCAGGTAGGGTTAGACAATGAATACAGAAACAGGTAATTAAGAAGAAGATAGGGTTAAACAATGAATGCAGAGACAGGTCATTAGGGACCAGGTAGGGTTTAGACAATGAATACAGAGACAGGTCATTAGGGAACAGGTAGGGTTTAGACAATGAATACAGAGACAGGTCATTAGGGAACAGGTAGGGTTTAGACAATGAATACAGAGACAGGTCATTAGGGAACAGGTAGGGTTTAGACAATGAATACAGAGACAGGTCATTAGGGAACAGGTAGGGTTTAGACAATGAATACAGAGACAGGTCATTAGGGAACAGGTAGGGTTTAGACAATGAATACAGAGACAGGTCATTAGGGAACAGGTAGGGTTTAGACAATGAATACAGAGACAGGTCATTAGGGAACAGGTAGGGTTTAGACAATGAATACAGAGACAGGTCATTAGGGAACAGGTAGGGTTTAGACAATGAATACAGAGACAGGTCATTAGGGAACAGGTAGGGTTTAGACAATGAATACAGAGACAGGTCATTAGGGAACAGGTAGGGTTTAGACAATGAATACAGAGACAGGTCATTAGGGAACAGGTAGGGTTTAGACAATGAATACAGAGACAGGTCATTAGGGAACAGGTAGGGTTTAGACAATGAATACAGAGACAGGTCATTAGGGAACAGGTAGGGTTTAGACAGTGAATAAACATTCACCCCATTAAAGGATAGCTGGGGGACATTTTGCTCAAGAATCCTAACATTTACATATGTTACTCTTTGGTAACCTTTAATGATTGTATAATATTATACCAGCTGTCCTGAGAATGGACGAAAAATGCTTGGCAGAGGATGTTCTCAGGTACAGCAGGGGCCTGTCTTGTCTGACTGTGTGTTGTCTGTCTGTCCTGTGCTGTGTCCAGGGGAAGGACGAGCAGGAGGCCAAGAGTGAGAGCGCTGATGAGCGCTTGAGGCGGCGGGCCTACGAGAGAGGCTGTCAGAGGCTGAAGAAGAGGATTGAAGGTGAGAACCGTGCATGGGTTCACCAGGGCAGTTACTACAATCCCATGTAGGACTGGTTAGGATTCATTGAAAGCCTTATGGTCAAACATGAATAATAAATACAATTATACGTTCATGTTTAGCAGCCATCTTGTTGATTGTTTACCAAAGTCTTAAATCACCACTTGGGGTGAGATGAACGCCATCTGTTTCTACTAATTGATATTTTGCATATTATTCTCTCTGCTCTCCCCTCCTCTCCTCTCCACTTTACTCTCCTCACAATTCTCTCCTCTCCTATTTCCCTCTTCTCTCCCCTCTTATCCTGCCATTTCCTCTCCTCTCCTCTCCTCTCCTCTCCTCTCCTCTCCTCTCCTCTCCTCTCCTCTCCTCTCCTCTCCTCTCCTCTCCTCTCCTCTCCTCTCCTCTCCTCTCCCTCTCTCCTCCTCAGTGGTGGAGGAGTTGCAGGTTCAGATACTGAAGCTTCTGCTGAACAACAAAGACAGAGGGACGGTATGTGTAGCCTTAACAAGCACAAACACCAGGAACAGCGCCATCTATTGTAGAACCGCATTCACTGCCTTTCATTCTCCTGTCTTCATCTCCCCTACACATGATGCCAGCGGCCTGCAGCTGGCACTAGTTGGATTTTACACCAGAGTTTTGGTTTTATACTGGGTTTGGGACTTTGTTCGATGTTGTCCCAGCACAAGGAAGGAATATTTGTTTGAAAGTTTCAGTTAGAAATATGTTTTGAAATGATTGTATAAATCGACAGGGCCATGACAAGGTCACAGCATACACTATACTATTATTAAATGGTTTATGTCGGCACTGTTGACACAATGACCGTCCTTCATATATTTATGTATTTCTCGGGGACATGTTGGAAAAAACGAAGGTCCTCCCAGCTATTTGTGTCCGCCATCTGGATTGGCAGACAACAACTCATTGTGTGAGGTTGCAAAAATATGGCAGATGGCAGATTTTCCCCCAATGGCCACCATGTAGCAGTCACTTGTTAAAGTAGAACATGGAGAAACCATGAAACTGTCCAAACTTCCATGTCAGTCTGGGGATTCAACCCCCAATACTTTGAATGAGCCATGCATGGCAGTGAGGCTGGGACTAGCAGACAGAAAACAAAACCATTAGGAGTTCAGGCACCGCATCATACGAGTGACGGGGATGATGCGAGGATGTTTGGTTATAAAAAAGACTGATTCGTTTCTGCTGGTTAGCTGCTTACCTTGCACTTCATGCTCCAGTGAAGCAGCCGATGGAGAAGTGACTCCCCTTTCTCTATTACTTCCCTTTGTCAGTCCTAAGTCACCGTCAAACAACAACATTTTTCAATTTTTCAATTTTTCAAAATCCCATTAAACAAGGAATGGTATGGAAATGGTAAAAGTATAATAATAATAATGACAACCTATGTGCATTTGGAATAGGATTTGAGAATATTGAAACTGGATGCTCATGGTTATTTTTAAAACACTCTACCCCAGCCCTGCCGTCTTTGAACACTGGCATGATGATTATCATATCTTTGCATATTAGACTGTGATGTGCTCAAGGGAGTGACGTCACAAATCGTGCTGCTATGAACACTTCACTAACTTGTAATTAGGACGTGGATTTTCCTTCAGCAGAATATGTTAGAAGTCAGGCTTTGAGTTAGCTAATAATAGTTTGGAGTTTCTCTTTAACTTTCCTCCCATCTCCTCTCAGGGTGAAGCCTCCCGGTACATTTTCCTCAATAAGTTCCGGAAGTTTCTCCAAGAGAATGCCAGCAACAGAGGGGTAAGAACATCTGCAGAACCAGGGAGGAAGCTCCGTGGAGCATGAATCAAGGCAGGGATTATGAATGGTTGTGATGTATGTAATGTACATGTTGATAATAACTGTGTGTGTGTGTGTCTATGTGTGTGTCTGTATGAATCTGTTTGTGTGTGTGTGTGTGTGTGTGACTGTGTGTGTGTCTGTGTGAATCTGTGTGTTTGTGTGTGTATCTGTGTGTTTGTGTGTGTGTGACTGTGTTTGTGACTCTGTGTGTGTTTGTGTGTGTATGTGTGTGTGACTATGTATGTGTGTGTCTGTGTGAATCTGTGTGTGTGTATGCGACTGTGTTTGTGACTGTGTGTGTGTGTGTGTGTGTGTGTGTGTGTGTGTGTGTGTAGCATCCCACAGCGCTGTGTCCTCCAGAGTACATGCTGTGTTTCCTCCATCGTCTCATCACGGCCGTCAGGTCCTACTGGGACGAGGGCAAGAGGAAGGGCCCGGGCTGCATCAGCAGCGAAGGTACCACCCTTTATTAACACTACGTCACCTGAAGGTGCAGGTGTGTGTGTGTGTGTGTGTGTGTGTGTCACCGTTACCGTTGGCAGTTGTTGGCTGTTGTCGGAAGAAGATGGACGGTCACCACACACACAATTCAATTCAACGCTGTCTCTATACGTTTTTAATGAAGGTGCCCCCATGCCTCTTCTTCCACTAGAGTAGCACATCCTCTGCTACCTATTGACCCCCCTATGACCTCTCTGTGAGCTCTCTGACCCCCTGGTCTCCCCTGTCTTATCGTACGTTGGTGACCTCTCCTCCTCTAGTGCTGTATCATGGATGATTTGTAGTCTGGGGTATTGTTAACCTTCTGTGATCTTCAGTATTTAAAGGATCATATTATCCATAAAGAAGATGGCCCCCTGGTGTGTGTGTGTGTGTGTGTGTGTGTGTGTGTGTGTGTGTGTGTGTGTGTGTGTGTGTGTGTGTGTGTGTGTGTGTGTGTGTGTGTGTGTGTGTGTGTGTGTGTGTGTGTGCATGTGTATGTGTGTGTGTGGGTGTGTGTGCATGTGCGTGTGTGTGTACGTTCATTGCACACTCATTTACTCTGGAACCCCGGGGGTCTGTTCCTTAATGATGTAAATAGCGTCAAAAGGGTGATTAGTGTCTCAGTGTTGTATAGCAGGTATGACCCTGAAGCTGCGTTGTGATTGGCCGGCTCCAGTACACTCTGTACTGTCCTGTTCATCACCTCCCTCCCTACTCCTTCTCTTCTGCTTATTGTACTGTTGTATTATTGTTCTACTTATATATTCTTCTTTTGGGGTTTCTTTATTGTGCTCCCCACATCCCCCCTCTTCTCTTCCTTTCTCCTCTCTTCTCCTTTGCTCTCTATTTGACTCTCTACTCTACTGAACCCTCTCTTCATTTATTGTTCATCTCTCTATTCCTTCCCTTCTTTTATGAACCCCACTTTATCATGCAACTTTATTAATATCTGCTCTTTTGCCATCTATTTCCCACAACCTCTTCCTCTCTTGCTGTCTCTCTCTGTCTCTCTCTGTCGCTCTCTGTCTCTCTTTGTCTCTGTCTCTCTCTCTCTCTCTCTCTCTGTCTCTCTCTGTCTCTCTCTCTCTCTCTCTCTCTCTCTCTCTCTCTCTCTCCATCTCCATCCAGAGGCCTATGTTCCTCCGCAGCTCTTCTACAATGGGAAGGTGGACTACTTTGACCTGCAGAGACTAGGAGGTCTGCTCTCCCATCTGAAGAAAGCCCTCAAAGGTGGGTCACAGAAACACACCTTCTCTCTTACACCTTCTTTATGGAGCTAGGGTTTGGATGCTACTCCTTTGTAGGAAGTTGAAGTTTTGCTTTAAGGCTTTAATCCCATCAACACTAGTTGTCTGTCTTTACCAGCAAAGCAAAACGTATACTAAATCGTTTAAATTGTCTTCTACGTGCAGTTGCTAAAGGTTCCACTAGAGGGCACAGCTGAACTGTGTTCCCATCAGATAAAGTACAACCTCACCGGCCTCCAGTATGTAGGTGTTACATATTACAAGAAACTTTAAACCAAAGTCAAACTAAAGAGAGACTAGATAGAGATATGAGTGACAAATGACAAACTGAATGACTCTTCCATAATCAATACAATATTTCTATGACATAATATAAATACAGCCAAAAGACCAACCAATCAAAAGACGTGCAATTTGAACCAATCAAAAAACAAACAATCCCCCAAAGTAACCACTGTCATTTAACGCAAATGTTTTCTCGCATATTTTCTAATTGCGGGGTTAATCTTTGGGCGCTAAGCGGGTGCCCTGGGAAATGTACGAGTTTGACAAGCGTGCAAAAGGCTGATCAGGGAAATTAAAAACGCTGCCAGTCGGCTGACGTTCCCGTCTCGAGCGTGGAGGCCAGACCACAGCTTCGGTCGGACAGGTTCATAATGTAGATTGATATTCCCCAGTGATCCCCACTGATCGACAAGCGGTTCTCTACGCCGCCACGACCACCCGATCCTGTGGGTGGTCGCCACGGGCAACTCACTTTAGATGCCCCTCGTTTTCCTCATTTATTTCCCCTCGAGGCAGTCGGGGGGAGAGAGCCTTGGGTTTTGGACAGAGTGATGGAAAGTTCTGGAACCGAGTGCCAGCGGTCCATCTTCTTAATGGCGGAGGTCCGCGCGGTAATCTTTCAACACCGGGTGTAAACAGCAGTTAGGACTCAGGGTGGCCCTGCATGACAGCCCGGGAGCTGGGCGTGAAGACAGCTCCTGCTCAAGGACTTGTGTTACCATAAATAGATGTTTCATTTGCAGCGAGACGGGTGGAGACGGGTGGAGGGGAGGGATCGGGGGTGAGATGGGGGTTCACCTTCTTAGTGTGATGAGGTGTCCTTGGTTGCTCAGTTCCTGGCCCCCCCTGCTGTGTTACTGTCCATGCTGGTGAAACGACAACCTTCAAAAACTCTTTGTGGAGCGAAGGGTGTTAGGATTTATCACGTGTGGTCCGGTTTACTTTCTTTTGAAAAACGATTACAAGAAAGGTTCAACTTCCACTCATTCTTAAATCCTTAACCTAAATCCTGGCCTTTTCCTCTCTGTCTCTCAATTCAATTCAACTTAATTCAAGTTGCCTTTTTGGCATGGGAAATATACAATCACAATTGCCAAAGCACGTAAAAAGGTCAATAAGACACAAAACGATCACATTTTGATGATAAAAATTCAATAAAATATTGTAACAACAAGGTTATTCTCTTTCTCTTCCTCTCACTCACTCACTCACTCACTTACACTCACACTCACTCACACTCACACTCACACTCACACTCACACACACACACAGAATAAAAGAGAGAGAGAGCATACAACAGACGCTTCTTCAGTTCTCGTTCCCTTGAGTGGTTGACGGAGAATCCATCAGAGCTCTGAGAGCAGACGCAGTAATGCTACTAGACTAGTAAGGCGTCTACAACCAGACTCCGCAAGGCTCTGCTACTAGACTCAGTAAGGAGTCAACCTCTAATTAAATTGTCTCTATATAAATATATAGAATACACATAAAAATGATATAATAATATGAAGTTTACAAAGCTTCAAACGCTGCAACGCAGGTTGCAAGTGGCATGGACTCCACGGTAGCGGGCCAATCCTACATTCGCAGTAATATTTAAAGCACTTAGCTGATTCACTTATCCAGAATGGTTTCACGGTAGTAGTGGTGGAGCTACTCAGGCCTTCTACGTTAGACTGTGGAAACGAAAGCACTCTTACTTATTGTTTTGGAGAAAAGTTGAATCTGTGCCTCTCACAACGAGGCCTCACTCGAAAAACACACGAAGAAGAACTGAGCTGAACAGAGAAAAACCAAACTCCACTGGACGCCAGAATGTCTAGCTTACCATTATGAAGATTTGGCCTAAACATAGTCAATATCACAGTGAAACAAACCATCTTCAGGTGCTGCAGTTGCAGATTCTTCATAGTAATGGTTTATTTATTTATTTGTATTATATTTTATTCATAGTTATTGTCCGCCCAATATAAGGATTTATAGTTGCCAGCATGCAGGCCTATCATAACCAATAATATGGTAACCTGCATTCTAAATGATAAAAAACCACATACCCAGTATTCTGCTAATCTGCGTTCTTAACTTAATAATGCAACATATTTAGTAAACATTGTTTGTAAAGTCTCTAGTGTATGAATGAGCACATTAGACTTCAATGGGTTGTGTACAGTGTTTGTGACTGTTAGTGTGTGTGTGTGTGTTGTGTACAGATGAGCTGGCCAGTAAAACCAACATCATCATCGACCCTGCTGAGATCCTGACCACGTCCATGGATGATCTGGACGAGGACGAGGAGAGCGGAGCTGCACAGGTGTGTGTGTGTGTGTGTGTGTGTGTGTGTGTGTGTGTGTGTGTGTGTGCGCGTGTGTGTGCATGTGTTTGTGCGTGTATACATGTGCACGCACGTTTATGTGCGTGCGTGCATGCATGAGTGCGTGTGAGTGTGCACAGTTTTTGTGACTCACAAATCTGGGACCTTCAAACAGTATTTTTATTTATTTATTTTAGGTTCAGCTTACATTTCTTGTTGCTGCCCTGAAAGGACAGCTTACAGCTGTCCTTGTCTTCCCCCATCTGTGTGTTCACATTTATGAAGTTAGCAGCTAATGTGCTTTAACAGACCGCCATTCATGCATAATGAAATTACTTTCCGTCTGTAAATTATATTTTTTATGACTCTAAAAGAAAGCACTCTTTGTGTATTGTGTGTTTGTGTGTGTGTGGTGTTTGTGTGTGTGTGTGCGGTGGGTTTGTTTGTGTGTTTAAATGTAATGTCCGCCACAGAGGCCGTTCGGTGCGGCGGCGATGGGTGGGGCCTTAGCGCGGCCCAGCTGGTTGAGTTCTCCAACGCTGGGTCGAGCTAACCGCTTCCTGAGCACCGCCGCCGTCAGCCTCATGACCCCCAGACGACCCCTGGCTCCCCCTGAAAAGGTCAAAGTTCGCACGTTGGCTGTGGAGCAGAGGACTGAGGAAGACAGTAAGTATCAGGGCTCAGTGATGACTTTTAGAAGAACTACATTTTCCATCAGTCTGTTGCCTCTTTTAGCAAATAGGTTTTTAGTCTATAATCACATTATAGGCTGAAGTGGCACCAAATCGAATTTATTTCGACCAAATGTTCTTTCAGAGCAGTGTGAACGATACACATCCAACGGAATATGATCTTTTTAAATCAGATTTGGCCCTGGGTCTGAAACATATCTGACCTGCAGCCCTCTGACCGTAGTGTGAGCAATCAGCGCTGAACATCAGGTCTGAGCAAACAAAAACAATCTTAATTGGGTAACGTGCCTTCATCTCTCGTGGGAGCGATTGGTATTTGCAGAGCGGAGTTCAAAAGCTAGAAAGAGAGTTATCCAGGCGTTGTGTAAGTTGGGTAGTTACGGGCTAGCTGATACTGAAAATGAAGCTAGAAGTGCTAAAAACGTTGTCCCCCATCCGTGCAAGGGCTAAAATGTGCGGGAGTGTGACCAGCATGTGAATACCAGTGCTTGGTGTGGTGTGCTTGTATATCATTTTTATTTCTTTTCTTTTATTTGCGATTGGCAAGCTGAAATAGTTCTTAGATTTGTTGTATTTTCTCTTCTTTTGTTTGCCCTTTTTTGTGTGAAGCCTTCTCTTCGTTTGGCGAATACACAGCTAACTCACTGATTTCATCTCAAGTTGCGTCTTGCAATTGGAAGATTTTATCATATGTATTTATCAAGTCACATATGTGACTATATGTGATTACGATCAGAACTATAAGTCAGTAACTTATGAGGCCTACCAAGTTTAGTAGATATTATGCCCCAGACAGAACGGCTTAAGTGTTTTTCATTTGAGGGGTTACAAAAGCTTAAGGCCTACATTGTTTATGAGCCTACCTATCCTATTAAGATTAAGGATATAATAAGAATGGCGACAATGACATTAACCTTTTTAATCATAGAATTACAGAAACGAATGAATACTAAAAAGATGTTGAGAACTCGAACCATTCTCTGCTTGCATGCTGATGCATCTCAGACACAAGAACGCACAGTTATTGTTTTTAGTGTTAGGCCTATATGTTGTGCGATTTGAGAGACAGATTTGTTTGAGAGACATTTAATGTATACATATATATATATATATATATATATATATATATATATATATATATTGCATTAAATATGTATGCAGACAGAACACTCGGTTATACTTCACATTGGTTCTGTCGTGACAGCGGGTCTATCTGGCGAAGCGGGGTTTGGATGGCGGTTACCAAACAGACTTCCTGATAGACCTGACTTTTGTAGACGCACTTTTATCAACACCTTATGTCAGTTCTTTTGTTATCCTGTCTCTGTCCTTTTTTCCCCTCTTTCTCGCTACTTTTCCTGAAGTTGAAGGAAGCCATGGCAACGATGGCCTGTTGCTGGGGCGACCGTTGGAAGAGCCGGATCAGCCAATCGCAGAGAAGTCCTTGTTGGAGATCGTTGATGGGATTGTAATGATGTACAACCTGAGTGTCCATCAGCAACTTGGCAAGGTGTGTAATATTGTCTGTGTGTCCCACTTTCCTTTCCTTTTGTCCTCATGTCTTTTTGTATATCCCCGGCAAGCCAAAAAGCCAGCCAAACTCCAGTTCTCAGGTGTCAATCTTTTCAAAATTAACCTAGTAAATAGAATTCCCGAATACAATGGCCCATACGAAGATAATAAAAACATGAGATCCTGTGTTTTGAACACCGCCCTTGTATCTTTGTAATCATAAAGGGCTTAAGGGTAGCTTTGTGTAAGGGCTTCCACAGCACCGCTATGGTTGATTCAGCTAAATAACCTTCAAGCTGTTGCAAAGGTTTAGCGTCACCTCAGGCATGTGCTAGATATGCTGGTATCCATTCTAAAAAGGTTTTGTTTGGCCATGAATGTGTTCATTCTAGCAGTATACTGCTGCATCTTGGAGAAGAAAATAAAACACAGTTCACCCTTATGCGACACCATTTGATTAAGGAAATCCAGTCTTCACAATGAGTATTTTAGGACGTTTCTATTCCGTAAGCACAACTTTCTCCTTCTGGCGGCAACTGTCCTGGTTTCTTTCTACCACACATATTTCCCTACTAATAGTATTTGCAATTGTGTGTACTTCTCAAGTCCAATGGGCTTGGCTAACTTGTAGGTTGAGGGCAGTGGTGGGATTTATCCACAGGAAGAGCGTCTGCCACCACAAAGAAACTAAAGGTTAATGAATATTGTGTTTATATATGCAGATCCTGACCTTTGGCTCAGAGGTCTAAAGCCTGCCTGTGTTGGTGGGTTTATCAGCTGGGCAGACATAGGAGAAGGTTGTACTTAGCTTGATATACAAGAACGGCAGACCAGACAACTATGAAAATGAAGAGAAGTTGGTGCAAAGTGCAACACTGGGGAGTCATACCCACTTGTCAATGCCCAACAGAATTGCTCAAATATCAGAAGGAAGGTCCTCTGCAACTAGGTTTTATGCAAGTAGCCTTAAATCTACATTTGAAACATCTAATTTGCATACCTTTACCCTTTGAAACACATTAACATGGAGTACCTCCTGCGATGGAGCCAAGCATGAGGATAATATTGATCTAGCCAGCATAAAGCACTATATGCAGATTCACAATGCTTGATGCATATCTACAGCAACGCAAAACCACTGAACAGTATTAATTCAATTGAGGCAGATGTCGAAGAGAACGATTTATTCATGTGCAGCAGAAAAGTATACCGCTAGGCTACAATTTCCTGTAAGAAATGGCAGACATGTCAGTTGATCAGTAGCCGACCTTTGAAGATGCCTTCACAGGCTGTCTTGCAACAACTGGTTCTCCGTTACCATTGGAGACCATTGGAGACATGGCAGGAGGAGCGACCATAGGCTCTCCAGGGTTGTATCTGGTTAGGAAGAACACCGATCTGCCTTGCTGGTAGCGTGACCTGGAACTGAAGGAGTAGACTGGATCCAGGGCAGAGACGTCGCTCAACACGAGCGACTCCTCAGTGTTCTCCTCCGGGCTCTCCTCCAGGTCCTCGTCCATGGAGGTGAGGAGCTCCGCAAAGTTGCTTTCAAGAACCTCGGGACAGGGTAGTGAGCTTCTCTACCAGAGCCCACACCACCATTCGTGGCCCAGCCAGAGCCTCCAGCATCCATACAAGAGCCATCTTTAGCGTAGACTTGCGGTGTGCTGCCAGAAGTATACACCGAGGCGTCTTCAATGAAATAAGCAGAGCCAGGACTGCTGAAGTCCCTCCATGCTGGGGAAGGATTATTTGAGCCAAAACCTACAAGGTGAAAGCTGTGATCATGATCCAAATGATCACCCTTTACCTGGAAATTGCTTTGAGAATTAGGATAACAAGGGAAGCTACCTTTATTTAGTGGTAGTGAGGATATTCGTCCAACCTGCCACAAGATCTATGTTAACCTGAGAATATATTAAGGCATACGAATCAAGGCAGTTAGAAAAACTAGTTTCAAGTTACTAAATTTAAGGGTCAACACAAAAGACATCTTAGCTCAAGAGATTTCACAAGGTTCAATCTTGTTGCTTTGTTTAAGGTACTGTACCACAAACGGATTATCCAGGCCAAACAAACCAATACCTCTGATAAGTACCTGTGGTTCTTTTAAAGGATTGTTATCTTCCTTTTCATTTAAGACTGATTAACCTTATCTATTGAGCTTAACCTTCAGGCACATTGGCTATTAGCAATGGTGCTAATTGGCTGTGGTTACATTGGTTATGCTGTCTGTAGCCCATGGAATTTCATTTTTATTCAGCTGTGAGCTAACCTCTATGGTTTGTAGAACCATATGCCCATTTTGAATCCCTATATAACTTTGTGATGCAACACACTACTGGCAAGATTAGCATGATTCCCAAGTCAAGTCATGCCGGCTGTTCAAAGCCTAGTGCTTATTGAAGCACCTTCCAACTAGTTTAGTAGGAAGGTGCAATTTAAGACCGTTCAGGAAATCACATGCTTGGCAAACCAGGTTTTAGTTAAGTGCTTTTGTCCCACATTTGATACAATTCCTTTTGTCTATTTTTACCCACTGTGCTGTTGCAATTAGGACAAGCTTCCTCTAGGGTAAGGCACACTTATTAGGGTTAAAAGAATGCAGCATCCATTTGCAAACCAATGTTGGCAGACTGCACGGATTGACGTCAAGACCCACGGAGAACATGTATCCAGAACACTGCTAGTTTAGTGGCTATAACTGCAGTAGTGCAATGCCTAAAGCACAGCAATGCTGAACTGCAGTGCAACAATATTCAGTATTAGGCAATAGAAGCAGACTTAAAACGATTTATTTCATACAGTCAAATAGTAAAAGTTTAAGACAAGAGTCTAGTATTGTAGTAGTTAAAAATTAAAGATTTCAGGTGCTCAAAATAGTGGTTGGCCTGGCAGAGAGGAGGGGGAGGGACAGGGACCTATCCAGGAGATTAGATGGCTTGGATGAAGACCTGTGCGCCTCGCTGGTAACTGAATGAGTAGCCTGGCTCCAGGTCATGGACATTGATCCACACAAGCTCCTCAAGGTTGTCCTCCAGGTAGTAATCCGCACTACCCTCTGGGATTGGGTTGTAGACTCCACCCCCAGTGTTTGGGTCGCCGCTTTGCCGGGAGCCAGGCAAAGGCCCTTCTCCGCTGTAGCCATCTTGCGATGTGCTGCTAGACGTATACGCCAAACTACTTTTACCAACGTTGGCATGGACAGAGCCAGGACTGCTCAAGTCGGTCAGTGCTGGTGAGGGATTGTTTGAGCCAAAACCTAATAGGGGAACAACATTAGCCCATTAATGTTGCACTTAGGTACAACCATATTGCTTCATAACAGGTCACTTGAGAAAAAGTTAGTAAGGCAAGCAAAGTTGTACCTTTATCTACTGGTAGTGACAATATACATCCAATCAGACACAATATCCAGGTTGACCTGAGAATAGACTAACATGTAAGTCAGGTGGTTTCACAATAAAGTTGAGTTTCTATACATTCAAGTTTTAATAAAATACATTACCTCAAAGAGATTTCACAAGGACCATGCATGTTGTTTTGTTGAAGGTGTTGCTGGGTTTTGCTCTACAAACCAATTGTCCAGGCCCTGCAAACTAATATCTCTTAGAAACAACAGTGGTTCTTTTAAAGGATTGCTCACTCCAGTTCAATTGATTACTGATTAACCACACCTTCATCAGCAGCCACATTGACTATTAGCAATCACTATTAGCTCATTTAGAAGACTCTTTGATCCATTGTGTACAATTACATGAAATAGGTACATGTTATTTATGAACAGGCAGGGGTAAGGCACCTAGCTCAAGGATGCCTACAGGTATACTGCTAACATTAAGGTGCATAGCCCTGAACCTTTTCAGCTGGGAGTCAAATATCAACTTTTAGTGTGTCCTTTCCTTGATGCCAATTAAACAGTGACTTTGTTCCATGTCTAGCACACATCCAGTTAGTTCTCATAGTATGGAGTACTGTATGACCTACCAACTAATCTAGTTTAAGATAAATATCCGCTGCAATTTTTGTCTGACTTTCCCACGTTAATGTTTATGGTAACTGGCCTGGCAAATTTCCATTCCTCCTTTGAAATATATATATTTTACCAGATAGACACTTGCAATACCCAAGGAGTTCAATGGATCCAGGATAATGTCATTTGTTCAAGAGACACAAAAGCAGTGCTTTATGTACATCTTTAGCAATGCTGAACTGTATTAAAGCAAAGGAATGTGATTCAACATTTTTAGTGTTACTGTTTTAGTAACTGGCCTTGCAACTTTCCATTTGCATTCCTCCTTTGAAATAGATTCTGCAGGGACTCCTGTGGCTTTTATATTTTTACCAGATAAACACAGCAATACCCAAGGAGTTCAATGGATCCAGGATAACATCATTTGTTCAAGAGACACAAAAGCAGTGGTTTATGTACATCTTTAGCAATGCTGATCTGTATTAAAGCAAAGGAATGCGATTTCAAAAGCAATGATTTATTCAAATACAGCCATTAGAAATTAAGACATTGCAGTTGATCAGTAGCAAGCCTTTCCAGGCTGTCATGGACAACTGGCTCTCCATGTCTGTGGGAGACTGGCATGGCAGGAGGGCCGACCTCACTCTGCAGGGTTGTAGCGGGTTTGGAAGAAGAACCGTCTGCCTTGCTGGTAGCGTGACCTGGAGCCGAATGAGGAGACCGGCTGCAGGTCAGAGACGTCACTGAAAAAGGGCTCCTCGTCCATGGAGGGGAGGAGCTCCTCAGAGCTGCCAGGAGCCCTTGGGACAGGGTGGTCAGCTTCTCTACCAGAGATGCCAGGAGCCCTTGGGACAGTGTAGTAAACTTTTCTACCAGAGTCCGCAGCTCGGTTCTCGGCCCAGTTAGAGTCTCCAGTATCCATATGCAAGCCATCATTTGAGTACAGCCCTCCATCAGCATTTGGGTCACTGTTCTGCTGGGACCAAGTTGAAGGCTCTGTTCCGCTGTCGTCTTCCGGTGTGCTGTCAGAAGTATACGCCGAGGCGTCTTCAATGAAATAAGCAGAGCCAGGACTGCTGAAGTCACTCCATGCTGGGGAAGGATTATTTGAGCCAAACCCTACAAAAGACAAGGATGCGATGGTCACAAATCATTCTGAAAGCAGTTGCATTAGGAAATGTTGGTAAAGTAAAGAGCGTCTTACCCATTACTGGTAGTGAAAAGACACCTCCAATCAGACTTGAGATCCATATCAACCTGAGAATAGGTCCAGCCATATTTTAGTCATGCAGCTATTAAAAACCATTACATTTAAGGATTACCACACTAAATCTCCTCTTACCCTAAAGCGCTCACATGTTGTCCAGCCATGTTGCTCTGTTAAAGGTACTGCTCCACAAATGAGTGTATCTGACAACCAACTGTGGTTCTTTTAAAGGAATGTTCTCTCCCTTCCAATTGATTACTGATCAACCACACCTGTTGACCTTCATCAACAGCCACATTGACTATTAGCAATCACTATTAGCTCATTTAGAAGACTCTTTGATCCATTGTGTACAATTACATGAATTAGGTACATGTTATTTATGAACAGGCAGGGGTAAGGCACCTAGCTCAAGGATGCCTACAGGTATACTGCTAACATTAAGGTGCATAGCCCTGAACCTTTTCAGCTGGGAGTCAAATATCAACTTTTAGTGTGTCCTTTCCTTGATGTCAATTAAACATTTACTTTGGTCCATGTCTAGCACACAGCCAGTCATTTCTTTTTAGCTGTGTTAATGACATTGGTCTCAAATGGTTGTGTCAGACAATGTCCAAAGTATTCTATGGTGCCTAAAGTCAAATCTAAAGACCATTTTGAATGCATCAACATACCATAGAGTGAACAGAAATTGAGCGACACGCAGTACTGGCAAGACAAGAATTGTAAAGTTACGCCCTTATGACATCCTTGGAGGGGAACACTTAATGACAGCCAACTGTAGTCTAGTTGGAGAAATGTCCTCTGCAATTTAGTCTGAATGGCTGTGTTACTGTTTTAGGTAACTGGCCTTACAACTTTCCATTTGCATTCCTCCTTTGAAATAGATTATACAGGACTCCTGTGGCTTTGATATTTTACCAGACAGACACTTGCAATACCCAAGGAGTTCAATGGATCCAGGATAATGTCATTTGTTCAAGAGACACAAAAGCAGTGCTTTATGTACATCTTTAGCAATGCTGATCTGTATTAAAGCAAAGGAATGCAATTTCAAAAGCAATGATTTATTCATATACAGCCATTAGAAATTAAGACATTGCGGTTGATCAGTAACCAGCCTTTCCAGGCTGTCATGGACAACTGGCTCTCCATGTCTGTTGGAGACTGGCATGGCAGGAGGGCCGACCTCACTCTGCAGGGTTGTAGCGGGTTTGGAAGAAGAACCGTCTGCCTTGCTGGTAGCGTGACCTGGAGCCGAATGAGGAGACCGGCTGCAGGTCAGAGACGTCACTGAAAAAGGGCTCCTCGTCCATGGAGGGGAGGAGCTCCTCAGAGCTGCCAGGAGCCCTTGGGACAGGGTGGTCAGCTTCTCTACCAGAGATGCCAGGAGCCCTTGGGACAGGGTGGTCAGCTTCTCTACCAGAGATGCCAGGAGCCCTTGGGACAGTGTAGTAAACTTTTCTACCAGAGTCCGCAGCTCGGTTCTTGGCCCAGTTAGAGTCTCCAGTATCCATATGCAAGCCATAATTTGAGTACAGCCCTCCATCAGCATTTGGGTCACTGTTCTGCTGGGACCAAGTTGAAGGCTCTGTTCCGCTGTCGTCTTCCGGTGTGCTGTCAGAAGTATACGCCGAGGCGTCTTCAATGAAATAAGCAGAGCCAGGACTGCTGAAGTCACTCCATGCTGGGGAAGGATTATTTGAGCCAAACCCTACAAAAGACAAGGATGCGATGGTCACAAATCATTCTGAAAGCAGTTGCATTAGGAAATGTTGCTAAAGTAAAGAGCGTCTTACCCATTACTGGTAGTGAAAAGACACCTCCAATCAGACTTGAGATCCATATCAACCTGAGAATAGGTCCAGCCATATTTTAGTCATGCAGCTATTAAAAACCATTACATTTAAGGATTACCACACTAAATCTCCTCTTACCCTAAAGCGCTCACACGTTGTCCAGCCATGTTGCTCTGTTTAATGTACTGCTCCACAAATGAGTGTATCTGACAACCAACTGTGGTTCTTTTAAAGGAATGTTCTCTCCCTTCCAATTGATTACTGATCAACCACACCTGTTGACCTTCATCAGCAGCCACATTGACTATTAGCAATCACTATTAGCTCATTTAGAAGACTCTTTGATCCATTGTGTACAATTACATGAATTAGGTACATGTTATTTATGAACAGGCAGGGGTAAGGCACCTAGCTCAAGGATGCCTACAGGTATACTGCTAACATTAAGGTGCATAGCCCTGAACCTTTTCAGCTGGGAGTCAAATATCAACTTTTAGTGTGTCCTTTCCTTGATGTCAATTAAACATTTACTTTGGTCCATGTCTAGCACACAGCCAGTCATTTCTTTTTAGCTGTGTTAATGACGTTGGTCTCAAATGGTTGTGTCAGACAATGTCCAAAGTATTCTATGGTGCCTAAAGTCAAATCTAAAGACCATTTTGAATGCATCAACATACCATAGAGTGAACAGAAATTGAGCGACACGCAGTACTGGCAAGACAAGAATTGTAAAGTTACGCCCTTATGACATCCTTGGAGGGGAACACTTAATGACAGCCAACTGTAGTCTAGTTGGAGAAATGTCCTCTGCAATTTAGTCTGAATGGCTGTGTTACTGTTTTAGGTAACTGGCCTTACAACTTTCCATTTGCATTCCTCCTTTGAAATAGATTATACAGGACTCCTGTGGCTTTGATATTTTACCAGACAGACACTTGCAATACCCAAGGAGTTCAATGGATCCAGGATAATGTCATTTGTTCAAGAGACACAAAAGCAGTGCTTTATGTACATCTTTAGCAATGCTGATCTGTATTAAAGCAAAGGAATGCAATTTCAAAAGCAATGATTTATTCATATACAGCCATTAGAAATTAAGACATTGCGGTTGATCAGTAACCAGCCTTTCCAGGCTGTCATGGACAACTGGCTCTCCATGTCTGTTGGAGACTGGCATGGCAGGAGGGCCGACCTCACTCTGCAGGGTTGTAGCGGGTTTGGAAGAAGAACCGTCTGCCTTGCTGGTAGCGTGACCTGGAGCCGAATGAGGAGACCGGCTGCAGGTCAGAGACGTCACTGAAAAAGGGCTCCTCGTCCATGGAGGGGAGGAGCTCCTCAGAGCTGCCAGGAGCCCTTGGGACAGGGTGGTCAGCTTCTCTACCAGAGATGCCAGGAGCCCTTGGGACAGGGTGGTCAGCTTCTCTACCAGAGATGCCAGGAGCCCTTGGGACAGTGTAGTAAACTTTTCTACCAGAGTCCGCAGCTCGGTTCTTGGCCCAGTTAGAGTCTCCAGTATCCATATGCAAGCCATAATTTGAGTACAGCCCTCCATCAGCATTTGGGTCACTGTTCTGCTGGGACCAAGTTGAAGGCTCTGTTCCGCTGTCGTCTTCCGGTGTGCTGTCAGAAGTATACGCCGAGGCGTCTTCAATGAAATAAGCAGAGCCAGGACTGCTGAAGTCACTCCATGCTGGGGAAGGATTATTTGAGCCAAACCCTACAAAAGACAAGGATGCGATGGTCACAAATCATTCTGAAAGCAGTTGCATTAGGAAATGTTGCTAAAGTAAAGAGCGTCTTACCCATTACTGGTAGTGAAAAGACACCTCCAATCAGACTTGAGATCCATATCAACCTGAGAATAGGTCCAGCCATATTTTAGTCATGCAGCTATTAAAAAACATTACATTTAAGGATTACCACACTAAATCTCCTCTTACCCTAAAGCGCTCACACGTTGTCCAGCCATGTTGCTCTGTTTAAGGTACTGCTCCACAAATGAGTGTATCTGACAACCAACTGTGGTTCTTTTAAAGGAATGTTCTCTCCCTTCCAATTGATTACTGATCAACCACACCCGTTGACCTTCATCAGCAGCCACATTGACTATTAGCAATCACTATTAGCTCATTTAGAAGACTCTTTGATCCATTGTGTACAATTACATGAATTAGGTACATGTTATTTATGAACAGGCAGGGGTAAGGCACCTAACTCAAGGATGCCTACAGGTATACTGCTAACATTAAGGTGCATAGCCCTGAACCTTTTCAGCTGGGAGTCAAATATCAACTTTTAGTGTGTCCTTTCCTTGATGTCAATTAAACATTTACTTTGTTCCATGTCTAGCACACAGCCAGTCATTTCTTTTTAGCTGTGTTAATGACGTTGGTCTCAAATGGTTGTGTCAGACAATGTCCAAAGTATTCTATGGTGCCTAAAGTCAAATCTAAAGACCATTTTGAATGCATCAACATACCATAGAGTGAACAGAAATTGAGCGACACGCAGTACTGGCAAGACAAGAATTGTAAAGTTACGCCCTTATGACATCCTTGGAGGGGAACACTTAATGACAGCCAACTGTAGTCTAGTTGGAGAAATGTCCTCTGCAATTTAGTCTGAATGGCTGTGTTACTGTTTTAGGTAACTGGTCTTGCAACTTTCCATTTGCATTCCTCCTTTGAAATACATTCTGCAGGGACTCCTGTGGCTTTTATAGTTTTACCAGATAAACACAGCAATACCCAAGGAGTTCAATGGATCCAGGATAACATAGTTTGTTCAAGAGACACAAAAGCAGTGCTTTATGTACATCTTTAGCAATGCTGAACTGTATTAAAGCAAAGGAATGTGATTCCAATTTTTTAGTGTTACTGTTTTAGTAACTGGCCTTACAACTTTCCATTTGCATTCCTCCTTTGAAATACATTCTGCAGGAACTCCTGTGGCTTTTATATTTTTACCAGATAGACAGCAATACCCAAGGAGTTCAATGGATCCAGGATAACGTCATTTGTTCAAGAGACACAACAGCAGTGCTTTATGTACATCTTTAGCAATGCTGATCTGTATTAAAGCAAAGGAATGCAATTTCAAAAGCAATGATTTATTCATATACAGCCATTAGAAATTAAGACATTGCGGTTGATCAGTAACCAGCCTTTCCAGGCTGTCATGGACAACTGGCTCTCCATGTCTGTTGGAGACTGGCATGGCAGGAGGGCCGACCTCACTCTGCAGGGTTGTAGCGGGTTTGGAAGAAGAACCGTCTGCCTTGCTGGTAGCGTGACCTGGAGCCGAATGAGGAGACCGGCTGCAGGTCAGAGACGTCACTGAAAAAGGGCTCCTCGTCCATGGAGGGGAGGAGCTCCTCAGAGCTGCCAGGAGCCCTTGGGACAGGGTGGTCAGCTTCTCTACCAGAGATGCCAGGAGCCCTTGGGACAGTGTAGTAAACTTTTCTACCAGAGTCCGCAGCGCGGTTCTTGGCCCAGTTAGAGTCTCCAGTATCCATATGCAAGCCATCATTTGAGTACAGCCCTCCATCAGCATTTGGGTCACTGTTCTGCTGGGACCAAGTTGAAGGCTCTGTTCCGCTGTCGTCTTCCGGTGTGCTGCCAGAAGTATACGCCGAGGCGTCTTCAACAAAATAAGCAGAGCCAGGACTGCTGAAGTCACTCCATTCTAGGAGAGGATTATTTGAGCCAAACCCTACAAAAGACAAGGATGCAATGGTCACAAATCATTCTGAAAGCAGTTGCATTAGGAAATGTTGGTAAAGTAAAGAGCGTCTTACCCATTACTGGTAGTGAAAAGACACCTCCAATCAGACTTGAGATCCATATCAACCTGAGAATAGACCCAGCCATATTTTAGTCAAGCAGATATAAAAAAAATTAAACTTTAAGGGTCACCAGACTAGATCTCTTACCCCAAAGAGCTCACACTATCTCCAACCATGTCGCTCTGTTTACAGCACTGCTCCACAAATGAGTGTATCCAACAAGCAACTGTGGTTCTTTTAAAGGATTGTTTACTCCCTTCCAATTTACGACAGATTAATGACACCTGTTGACCTCAATCAGAAGGCACATTGACTATTAGCAATTACGTTCAGTTAAAACATTGTTTGCTCTGATTATGCTGTGTGTCTAGCTTCGTCTCTTGCTTCCTGTCTCAGAGTGGGTTTTGAATGTTTTAATCTCACTCATATCATAAAGCCATTTGTGAAGTTCTGGGGAGATGTCCAAAATAATGTGTTGTTGATTTCAAATTTGACGTATGTACATGTTATTTATTTATTGAATCATTGTTGTTGGTGAGCTAGTTTGACATGTCATTTTGTAAATAATAAATAAGGTGATAATGAAATAATGTAGTTTAAATCTCTCTCTCTCTCTCTCTCTCTCTCTCTCTCTCTCTCTCTCTCTCTCTCTCTCTCTCTCTCTCTCTCTCTCTCTCTCAGATGGTTGTAGTGTCAGATGATGTCCATGAATACGCTATGGCGCTGAAAGACACAGAAGAGAAGATAGCTCGATGCCCTGCAAGGGTAAGCACACATCATCTGTCCACCTTCACATACATGCATTTATTGCAATTTATGCAATTATTTATTATTTAATTCCATTTAGATAACGTGATATAGCCAAACTGTTAACCCACCCAGTCCATCGCTCTGTTTAACCCACCAACAATCATACAAAATATTAGCATTCATTTTATTATCTAGATGGATTCAATCCCTTGCAGACTTTGTGAGAGATGTGCAACCGTATCCTGGCCAAGGAAGGCTGGGAAAAAGTGTTGTAGACTGTGGTGCTATTTGACCTTTTTACAATGTGAGCTGTTCTCTTTTTATTCCCTCAGAGAGCTGACATTCTGGATGAGCTGCAGAAGAGCCAGAAGGTTTTTGCTGAGAAGCTCAACCACCTCAGTAGAAGACTGGCCTGGATCAATGCCACTGTGTACTCCAAGGTAGGCTAATATGTGTGTCCGTGTGCGTGCGTGTTTATGTGTGTGTGTGTGTCACCATGGTGCAGGATCTTGCGTTGAGGCTACTAATTCTTGGTTCATGCTGTGTGCGCCTGTGATTGTTCACCTCTGGTTATCGCCAGCTCATCGGGGTGGCAACACGGGTTAGCATTAGCACTATCAGGCCCCCACTACACACAGGAGTTGGTCCCTGTTTTCAGAAGCTTAACGTACCCTCCGCTCTTGCATCCCCAGGAGAAGATGCTGGACGTGTACTGGCTGCTGAGGGTGTGCATCCGCACCGTGGAGCACGCCGACAACACCGGCTCGCTGTTCGCCTTCGCCCCGGAGTTCTACCTCAACGTGGCCATGAACGCCTACAGCGCCCTAAAGAACTACTTCAGCCCTGCCAACAGCATGGAGGACCTGCCAGGTACGCGGTGTTCCTCAAATCAAACCGGAAACGCTGTGTTTGCACGAGGCGTCGGGAGTGCAGGGCACTCAGCCGAACTAGTCCCATCTTCCTACCCCCCCCCCCCCCCTAAGTACGCCACTCAAGGCGATCGGTCGACAACACCACGTGAATGAGGGCGTCTTAGCGTCAGCGTCAGTGGCGTCATTGAACGAACAGCCCACAAACCACAGTGACTATATTCTACCCTGTGACAAAATCCCTTTTGATTGGCTTCATGCGCTGACTTCGTATCCATTGCTCTGGAATCAACATGAATGAATGAATCCATGAACATTCTGGCTAATCATGAGGAAAAGTGATCCGGTGATGCAAAAGTTAATATAATTGCCGGTGTTAAATCCTGGCTGGCTGGTCATTCATATGGTGACATGTTGAATGGTAATGGAGTGTGTAAGCTGTCTCTCACCCTATCATTCATTCAGGTTATGAAGACACCCTCACTCAACTGGCGGCTATCCTCGCCAAGCACTTTGCTGACCCGCGTATCGTTGGTACAGGTGAGACACACACACACACACACACACACACACACACACACACACACACACACACACACACACACACACACACACACACACACACACACTAATAAAGGATCATTGTGCATAGTTTCTTCCATGAATATAAAACATACATCTTATATAGAATAATATAGCAGAATATGAAAAAACATGACTACATAGAAAGTGAGAAGTAATTGTTACAATTGCACAGAGGATTGGATGGAATTCCCCAAACTAAAATGTAGAATAAAATAATGAACAGAATATTTGACATTATAATCATAATGCTACCCGAAATATCTACTATTGCCCTAGTTTCCGGGCGTGGATATTTATTTCAAACTATTTAAGTATTAAGTTAAGTGTGTGGGTTTATTTAGGTTGCGTCTCACCAATCAGATTTTAGACTAATATCTAAAGTAAAATCTGGGTGAACGGGACGTTTCACTGTCTTCATATTTGTTTCCACTAATTATATTATTGGAAATGAAGACAATTACAGCCAGCAATGGCAAACTATAAATTTGCCTCTGTAAATGTTTCAAATCAACACTGTGAAGACTGGCCCCTCTATAAATACACTTATTAAAGTCCCCTTCTGAAAGCTTCCTCCAATATCTCCGTAATGAAACCGGAAGCAAGGCGTAGATCCGCCACCTTGCAGATTCTGGTGTCTGGCCCAGGCTCAGTGCCGTCTCCCCCCAGCAGTTCTGCTAAAACATAGTAGGACTGCTGGATCCCAGATCAATTAATTTAGGGTTAACAATGGAACGTTTCCCATAACTCTAAATAATGCGTTCTATTAGAGTTCAATCTTTTTAAGCTGGAACACCTGGGTGCATCCATTTATTTATTTTTTGCTTTGTTTTGTCCCTCCCGGTTTCCATCCACCTAACTTGTATTTCCTCCTGTGCTGTCAGATATCAAGGACTCCCTGATGCAGGCCCTGGCCAGCTACGTGTGTTACCCACAATCCCTCAGGGCTGTGGAGAGGATACCAGAGGAACAGTGAGTGTTGCTGGGCTGGGATGATATCCAGGATATCAGGGTCTCTCGCTCTTTCTCTCGCGCACTCTCGCTCTCTTTCTCTCTTTCTCACTTTTGCACTCTCTCTCCCTTTCTCCCCTTTGCGTTCTCTCTCTGTCTCTCTCACTCTGCACACTCGTTGTATTTTTCACCCCTCTTGCGCTCTTACTTTTGCACTCTCGCTCTTTCTCACTTTTGGACTCTCTTTGTATTCTCCATCCCTTTCTCTCTTGCTATCTGCAATTTATGTGTCTTTTGTTTCTTTCGCTTGTTTTTCCCATATCTCACTCTCACTCAATCTTTTGCCATATATTTCCCACAACCTCTCTCTCTCTCTCTCTCTCTCTCTCTCTCTCTCTCTCTCTCTCTCTGTCTCTCTCTCTCTCTCTGTCTCTCTCTCTCTGTGTCTGTCTGTCTATCTTTCTTTGTCACTCTTTCCTTTGGCAAGATGAATCGGTACTCGAATCGACAGCATCACAAGGACTTTGCCCTTCAACAGGTTCCGTGGAGCTATGCTCTCTCCCAGTGCATTCTTTAAAGGGCAATTTAAGTGCAGAGTAAAATACGCTATGGTCCGTTTGTAGTATATCTTCTGGGAAAATGGCTATGTGATTCATCATCTACCGGACTAACTATACCCGAATGGGCATTGATGTCTTTATGGACAGGGCAGTGATGACAGACAGAGAAGTGGGTTGAAAGAGAGAGGGAATGAATGTAGAATGGGACCGCGGGGTGGAATCAAACCTAGGTTTGAGGTTACCAGGCTACCAGGTTTATTGACTACGCGGTGAGCAGACTAGCAGGTTACCAGGCTACCCGATCATCAGGCATCATCGTCACACCAGCGAACCAAAATGTTTTAGTTACAGTATATTATGATTAGAAAGTGATTACATTTAATAATATATAATTTAAGCCAGAAAGTTCCAATGGCGATTGTGCCCGCTCCCAGGGCATTCTGGGACTTTTGTTTGTGGGTAATGGCAATATGCTGAGGTGATTCATCATCTGCTGAGCAAAAACCCATTTTAGTTCCTTTTTGATCGATTTTTCTTTTAATATACTTTTGCCATCATACAACCAAGATGTGTTAGTTACATTATGATTAGATAGTGGGTTTTTAATATTAATTATGCTACAGAGTTACACAGTACTCTTGGATGTGTTTGTTTGGTTATTAATAACCTAATGTGTTGGTTATGTTAATGGTTTTAAAAGTGGGTTATTAATGGTAGACTGCCTCATTGGAGATTATGTTGGTTATGTTAATGATTTAAAAGTGGGTTATTAATGATGTACATTAGCATTCTATAGTGTGATGGAGCTTGTGATCTCCATTGTGTTGGCTATCTTATTTTGTTTTTATTTGTTAGTGGGATACTGATTTAAATACTAGATAGTTATTAAAGCCAAATGTGGGTTATGCTAATGCATTGTTCTCATTATGCTTTGTTTTAGTTATGCTTTTTGATTAGTATTTTGGTTTGGTGATGTAGTTTGTTTGATTTGGCTGTCTCATTCCATATCTTGTTGATTGTGTTGACGCGTGTGTGTGTGTGTGTGTGTGTGTGTGTGCATTGTGTGTTGACGTTAATGTGTGTGGTGATGCTAACGTGTTTGCGTGTGTGTGTGTGTGTGTGTGTGTGTGTGTGTGTGTGTGATCCAGGCGCGTGGCCATGATGAGGAATCTGCTGGCTCCCTATGAACAGAGACCCTGGGCTCAGACCAACTGGATACTGGTCAGACTGTGGAGGGTGAGGACACAAACACAGATGCGCACACAGACGCATACACAGACACACACACACACACACACACACACACACACACACACACACATTTTGTCAAGTTCCATGCTGACATGACATTCGTTTTTATTTACTTTCATTAATTAGTGCAAACCACCTTGAGTGGTATTTACTAACATTTGCCTGAACACACACACACACACACACACACACACACACACACACACACACACACACACACACACACACACACACACACACACACACACACACACACACACACACACACACACACACACACACACACACACACACACACACACACACACACACACACTCACACACACACACACACACACACAAATACAATGTCACAAACAAACACACACACAAATACAAACACACAAACACAGTCACACACACAGAAATCAGTTGAACATCCATGTATTTGAGCAGTACATACCGTGGACCACGTGTGTGTGTAATCAGCATGCTGCTGTGTTCCAGGGCTGTGGCTTTGGCTACAGGTACACCAGACTGCCTCATCTGCTGAAAACCAAACCAGAAGACACCAACCTACCTAGCCTACAGAGTGAGTGCTCTCCCTTTTTCTCTCTTCCTCTCTCTCACACACTCTTTCTCTCGTTATCACTCTCTTTCGCTTTCCCTTCCTTGGCACTTTCAAGTTTCTCACTTTGGCCCTCTCTCTCTTGCAATTTGCTGTCTCAGTCTTTGTTTTTCTCTCTTGCTCACCCTTTACTCTCTCTCTCTCTCTCTCTCTCTCTCTCTCTCTCTCTCTCTCTCTCTCTCTCTCTCTCTCTCTCTCTCTCTCTCTCTCTCTCTCAAGATTTATTGGCATGAAAAACCTATTTCCGTCTTTGTAAAACCTCCAACCGCATTCATGGACAAACTCACACTCTTTTTCACGCACACTCGTTCTCTGTGTGGTTGTGTGGTTCTCACCCATGTCATCTCTCTGTGTCACTCCCCACGTCACTCCCTCACTTTGATCTGTCCGTTCTGTTGTTTCATGATGTTGTTCTGCATCTCTCGGTTTCCAAGTTGGCCCACTTTAGTTAGATGGAGGCTTGAGTCAGCCCACTTTCCTTGTTGTTTTCTTGTCTTTCATACGTTTCCATAAATAGCTTGAGGCCAGGGCTTGCTGTCTACACAAGGCCTATGTTTAGTACTTCTTCCAGATTGATGTTCGCTTTATTGATCGCCGTTTGTGTGTTTATGGGTGTCTGTCTGTGTGTCTCTTTGTTTTTTAAGAGTGCGTTTCAGGGTGTGTGTGTCTGTGTGTTATATGGCAGCCGTGTGTGTGCACATTGCTGGTGTTTTTTTGCCAAGCAGGTTTATGACTATGTGTGCTTCTGCTTACTCATGAATTTATAGTCATGAAAAGTTCAGTGAATTTTTGTTTTTAATATCCTGTCTTGTATTTGGTTTCCAATGATGATTCTGATGTCATGGTACTCATTTCTTTCTTTGTTTTGGACATCAGGCTGTCCCCCCCCCCCCCCCCCCCCCACTGTTCCGTTTCTAATATTTCTCTCTCCTTGCTCCCACTTCTGCATGATGATTGACTGCCATTTTGTTCACCTTCTTATTTGCATGCGTGTCAGGGGACTTGTCTCTTGCTAGTTTACGAAGTAAGTGTTTCATTTTATCAACCGATTCACGTGTCCCTGGTCCTGTCGCACTGATCATAACCATTCATCTCCAATCATACTTCTGCGTCGAATAACTGCCGCCGTAGGGTCTCTACGCCGGGACTTTTATGTTTTCTTTTTATGGTTTATGGTTAGTCTATCCATAAATGACCTAGAAAGCGTAGCATGTATCCTACTGCGTTGGCCTCTTGGGCTACGCCCCTGACGTAGAGACCAGTGGCGTACACGCGCCAGTTATTCGGCACAGAATAATATGTTCGCCCTCATGCATTGTCATTGTTTTGTTCCTGGTGTGATTTGAACCAAATATCATACATCTACAGTAATGAGTGGTATTGCTCTCTGCTCACCAAGCCCATTACACGGCAGGGGATGGGTGGTGAAGGCTGTGATCTAACGGCCCCGTGGTGCTTTTTAAACTGACCAAACAGCCCGCTTGGAGCCTCCTCCACCCTCCTCCCTTCCTCCCTCTCTCCACCTTCCCCTCCTCCTCCTCTCCTGCTACAAACAGTGCCAGCCATTATCTTAGCGTTTTGGAAATGGTTTATTATGATTCATCCTCACACACTTGCTCTCTTCTTTCTGTCTTGCTCCCTCTTTGTTTCTCCCTCTCTCTCCATCTGTCTCCCTCTCTATTTTCCCCCTCTCTGTCTCTCTTTCTCTTTCTCCCCCTCTCCAGCTGTCTACCTCTCTCTTTTTCTCCCTCTCTCTCCTTGTGTCTCCCTCTCTTTTTTCCTCCTCTGTCTCTTTCCTCCTCTCTCTTCTTCCGCTCTCTCCTCCCTCTCTCTTCTCTCCTTTCTCTATATTATCCCTCTTCTCTTCTCTCTGTCTCTCTCTCCCCACCCTCCCTCCCTCCATCTCTCTTACACAAACAAACAGGAGAAAAACAAGCTGTTGTGATTGTCGCTCAGACGTTTTTGTCACGATGTAATCCAGCTCGCTGCCGTTAATTAGCATTGAGTGGAGTTAGCCGAGCGCAACAAAGCCAGCATGGATCGACCCGCAGCCTTTTCACCATACTGTTTTGTGTTTCTAAAAAATGATTAGTTCAATTACAGCTTTTGAATGTTAACTAATATAGTCTGTGGAGTTCGCCCAACAGTTTTGTCCTCGTGCCTAATCCTTTTAGTTTTGTGCGTGCCAATGTAAAAGGATTAATGACCGTAATAACTAGATAACGTTATACAAAAAACACCAGCAACATGATCCCCGAAGGCCAAGGTAAATGAAGAAATATTACGCGGGAGGATGTCATGAGGTCATCTGTTTGCCCGCGTACGCCGCTTACCCTCTTTGAGGCCGGCGGTAAACAAGCCTGCTGGCCGGCGCTCTGTCACTCTACAGCGTTACCGTAGTAACATCACAGACCGGCACTCCCCAACTGTCACTTTGGCTGCCAGTCGGGGAGCTGGCTGGCCCCTGAGTGTATTATAAGAACTGGGTACACAACCCCCCCCCCCCACCCACACACACACACAGAAGTCTCTCTCTCAGCAGAAGTGTAGTTTTTCTGGCCTTTTTAGATGACCTGCTCACCAGTATGGAGCAGGAACACTATGAGGTCACTAAGCTGGAGCTTGATGCCTACTAGGGCTAATAGAGCACTAGTGTGTAAGTAAACCTAGTGCGCGTGCTCCCCACTGCTGAGCACACGTTGATACCAGAGGGATGTTAAGCTGGAGCCAGGAGGAGTGGTGGTGGGGCCTTGGACCGGCCTGACAGGGGAGGCAGGCTGGAGGGAGGGGCGGGTTATCCCACAGGGCTCCAGGGGCTTAGAGGGCAGAGAGGACGGTAAGAAGGGGATTATTAGAACTAATGAACACTTGACTCCTCGGTGGTCCCGCCGACTCCCCAAGGAGATCTCCTCTCGCTTCTGCTACCTCCATCACTATCCTCCTCCTCTCCCATCCCCCTCTTCTGTCCATCATACCCCCCCTTCCTACTCTCTCATCGATCCTCCTTGTCTCTTCACTCCTGTATCTCTGCTTCTCGTCCCCATCACCTCCTCTTCTCTTGTTCCTCCTTGACTTGCTACCATCCCCTCCGCTCTTCTCTTTCCCTTTTGTCCTCGTCTCTCATCCTTCCTTTCTACGTCACCTACCCTCCTCACTCCTTTCCACCCTACACTCCTCTCTTCCCTCCTCTGTCCTCTCCTCTCTTCCCTTCCTCACACCCCTTGATGGCTCCATTCTCCCCTCTTGCCCTGTCCTAATCTCCCCCCCCCCCCCCCCCCCCCCCCCCCAATGCATCATTGTTCATCTCCTCCTGGTCCTCCCTCTCTCTGCTCCCAGCCTCCTCTCCTAATAGAACCCCAGCAGACTGGAATATAAAACGATTGTCTCAGCAAACTCTAATAAAAGACACAAGCTCTGCTGACAACACACCTGATCTCTCCCGGGGAAAGATCCGGGCCTTCACCAGCTCCTCTGTCCACCGTCAAACCCATTCCAGCCCCAAATCTATTCAGTCTCCCCCGCAGTCTCTTCTCCTCTGACGACGGTGTCTCAGTTATCTGCTACATCGCGTTCCTCACCTCTTGACCGTCTCCCACTTTGTTTCACCTCTTGCGCCTTCCTCGTCCTCCTCCTTGTCCTCCTCCTCGTCCTCCTCCTCACCCTCCACCTCCCCCTCCCTCAGTCATTGTTCCCAGAACTCTAGAGCGTATTAAGTCTCGCCCCTGGTGGGATAAGGTGACGAGACGCCGCTAAACCTTTTTATACCGTGGTCAGCTGTACAATTTCCGCCCGCTCCTCCCAGCTGCAGGGGGTCTTGAGAGAGGGGTTGTATTAATCGCTGCCCAAGGTGATGGGAGATGGCAGAGCTTTCACGGCTGTAAATGTAATTTCTGTGAGGCGTCGGCCGTTTTATTGGTGGACTAAACCGCGTTATGTTCCCCTAGCTTTTGTGCCAACGCAGCATGGCTGGTGGCACGTTTTGCAGCTCACTACGACATATGTTTATAGTGGAACCACACTTACTGTTACCACAATTAGAGGGCTTGCTTCCACACTAGCTTTGGCACTGCTGTCGGGTCATTTTGGTTCCCCTTAGTGTGTTCTTGTGGTCATGTTGTGGATTATCTGTGTACATGAAATTGTTCCTTTTTCTTCCCAGCTCACTTTGATCTTTCATTAGTATGAACTCATATCTTTGGTTTTAGACTCTGCTCCATAGACTACATAGACGTAGGAGTATAAACGGCAACATTAACTACACTGAATTCCTTTTGATTGGCTAGTAATGTGCTCTTTTTTTCTCTCTCTCCCCTGATTGGTTCAGAGCCCTGTCCGTCACTGCTGCTCCAGAGGCACATGGCGGAGCTGCTGAGCATGGACAAAGACATGGCCGCCTCCTTCCTCAACAGCGTGCTGAACCAGCTCAACTGGGCCTTCTCAGAGTTCATAGGCATGATACAGGAGGTAGGTGGGCTCCAGTCACACTCATCTTCATCAAACACCAGGGAACATTCTCAGAGTTCATAGGCATGATACAGGAGGTAGGTGGGCTCCAGTCACACTCATCTTCATCAAACACCAGGGAACATTCTCAGAGTTCATAGGCATGATACAGGAGGTAGGTGGGCTCCAGTCACACTCATCTTCATCAAACACCAGGGAACATTCTCAGAGTTCATAGGCATGATACAGGGGGTATCAAACGTTTGGGGTTAAGTTATTGAGTTAAGTTAAATGTTGTGTTTATGCATCCACCAACGCCTCTACACGAAAAGACACAATGCTGTCGTGATATTCTCTTAAAACAGTTAAACTGGCTCGTCAGATTCTAGATCAGGACAGACTACTTTGCAGTCAAGGCCTGTTCTTGACGACTGTAGAGGATTATAACTTGAGTACATTCAGCTCCTTCTTTCAATGTGAAGCGTGTGAGTCGCTGAGACAAACCTGCCAATTTTACAACCAGAATCTGGGACCCAGAATCGACTGTTTACAGTGCCTGGAGCCTAAGCAGTTCAAATAATCATAACAAGTCATAGTAATGTATCCACTCCACATCCTTTCAAAAGAGGACAAACGCTATCATAACACACATCTCAAAGCCAATACACAATCCAGAAAGAACGATTTCAATATTTGATAAGGTTATATAGTTGCCATATCTAGCTCCCGCCTCCCTCCCTTCCAACACAAAGAAGGACAAGTCATAATTGAAGGTATGCATATGACAGTGTCAATAGGTGTAATTACTTTTGGTTCCTTCTGCATTCATAGAGCTTGTCTATCAGACAGCTTTCCACAGTGAGTAATACGCTACTACTACTCAGAATCACCATAAAGTTACAATGAAGCCCTGCCTCTCACGACAAATCTTCGCTCTGGGAGCTGCCCCAACCCTTCACTCAAAATGACATGAACTCAAACCAATACATTTTGCAACATTGAAGCCCATTGCTGAATGGATGAAAACATTAGGTTCCATTCCCACCAGCCTGCGGGCGCCTGGCTTTCTTGTGGAGTGATCTTGTCAACATGTCAAGTGTTATTTGGCCAATTCCAAAGAGATCTCTGTCTTCCTGTCTCGTCCAATTTTAGTGGTATCATTCAGGCTTGGTCAGAGCGAATGAAAAACCAATAGCGGGTGAACATTGTACCACTGTAGGCCTGTTTTACCCGTGGCGTACCCACTTGTTTTTTATGTCTGTTGTCGACTGCTGTGTCAACAGTTGGCAATCGGCGGCCATTTTAATAATCAAGCGGTCAGAATACAACCTGCGTGCTCCCTACTCTGTCTCTGTCAAACCTGCTCTGAATGTGTTTAATCACTTCTCTCCCCCTTCCTCCCCTGCACCTGCCTCTCCTCCCTCCTTCCCTCCCCTGCACATGCCTCTCCTCTCTCCCCATCCCTCCCTCCCTCCCCTAGATCCAGCAGGCAGCAGAACGGCCAGAGAGAAACTTTGTGGACACCCGCCAGCTCAAGGTAACAACCACACATTCCCCTTCTTGGATGAGTCTTGGGTAAGACTCGTCCTATCTGTGTGTTTGTGGACCCTTTCCAAGTTGAATACTTGCTTGCAGCAAGCTAAGCCAATGTGTTCTGCGGAATGAGTGCGAGTAATCTTGTTGCTACTGGTAGTGCTTTGAGGCTGGCTTCACTGACATACATGGAAAGTCACTTACAGGGTCTATTGGGTTTGTTTAATTGGCAAACTGGTGATTGAGCCATTCAAAAAAAGACGATTAAATCCCCTTCCTCTCCATTAACTGAGCTTCCATGAATAGATTTTACACTGCAACGGGAGAACCGCTTGTGGTTAATGTCAACCAGATAAGACTAATTAAAAATTAGATTGACACAGGGTTTTCCTCAGTTGTTTGCTTATTTATTTTGTGCTATCATTTCATCGAGTCCATCAAGCAATTTGAGGCTGCTGTAGTGTACGGGGGGGGGGGGGGGGGGGGGGGGGGGGGGGAGATAGTCTATCGATTAGGGTGTTCGACTGCCAGCTGAAAGGTCACGGGTTTCACCTTCTTTATCCACAGTCTGGAGCAGGCTGCCCTAAGCCCCTACCTGCTCCTTAACCACTCGTATCTGAAGTCAGTGCTTAAGGGCTAAAGAGTAAATACTATGTTCAGAATCTTGACCTCTGACCTTGGCGGCTAGGTGTGTGCGACCTGCTTCGACCTGTCTGTCAGCCTGCTGCGGGTTCTGGAGATGACAGTCACCTTGGTGCCAGAGATCTTCCTGGACTGGTCCCGCCCCTCAGCAGAGCTACTCCTCAGACGATTGGCTCAGGTGGGTTCAGTAGGATCACAAATGTTACTGCAGCCAATCACAGCACAGTTTGCGCAAGACACCACGGGTGTTCCAGAAATTTCCAGACTCAAATTTAGTCTGGACACGCCACTGATAATAAAAGTTTAAACAGGATTAGGGTTAGCCTAACCCTAACCCTAACAAATTGGTTTGCTCATGGGCATTGTCAACTCATAATGAGTTGAGGGTTTACGTTTCAGTTGTCATGAAGAGTTTATCTCTAAACTGTGCAACAACACTGAGACAAGGATAAAGTCCCAGGGTTTAAATTATTTTGCAGGGAAACATCCACGCTTAAAGGTTAGGTTGGACACGGCACACATGCAAAATGTTACACTGACACACACACACACACACACACACACACACACACACACACACACACACACACACACACACACACACACACACACACACACACACATGCACACGCACACGCTGTATATCTGTGCAGATATCCCCAGTACTAGTACTCACACGTGGTGCATTAGATCACTGCTAGACGTTTGGTTATGTCTCAAGGCTAGAGGAAAGAGGCTGTGGGATCTCATTAGAGAAGAGGATGCCACACACTGGGCCTGCAGACAGGACATGTTCTGTGGGCTACAACTGGATGATTTTTGTGTGTGTATTTGAATTGTGTGTGTGTGTATCTGCCTGCCTCCAGGTCTTCAAAGATGAATATCTAATTATCCACTGTTTGTTTTTTTTAGCCTGCAGTCTTCACGTTGTCTAGGTGTGATAATTGGTCCACGAAGGAAATCTATTGGGAAAAAATAAGGGCTTGTCACTTAGTGTCTGGCCCTGATTGTGTGTTTGTGTGTGTCCTTCTACTAAACCGGGGTGATTCCAGCGCTGCACTCTATCACTAGCTGTACCCTGGATGCACTCCCTCCATCACGACCAGTTGATTGTCTCCTCAATCTCTCCCTCCCTCCCTCCCCCCTGCTTCCTCCCTATAGACCCCTTTTCTGTTGGAGAACAATAACTTTATTTTGTGGGCGGGGCTTAGGGTGGAGGAGTTTCGTTGTAACCTATGGTATCGAAGAAAGTGTCCAAAGTTTAGACACAATCAAAAAAACGTATTACTTTATTTTCTATATTGTGTTATTTTACTCCCCAGTAATTCCCCTCAAAATGAATGACCTGCATGTCTTCGTCTTAAATGACGAAGGCCGACCTGCTCTTAGAATCAGACACTTAAACACTTAAGATGGCCGTGAGATTGTATTATACCCTGGTATGGTAACATACCGTCAAAGGAGAACAACCATGCTTTCAAATGCATGCTATTTCCAAAAACGTAGTTACATATCCATAGCTAAAATAGACAATTCTTTATTTCTGGCAATCAACATAGCAAGGTGACATAGTTTGGATAGTTGGTGTAGCCTACTATTCATATTTGCCACCAGTTGTTGCTTTGTTCTGCCATCAGCTAACGCTGGGAAGGATGTAGACTGAAACAAGCCTCTAAAGAGACTATAGAGAATGAGCAGTGATGCTGTATGTCATCGTTAACCTCTCTCCCTCTCTCTGTCTCTCTCTCTCTCGGCAGCTGTTGAACCAGGTTCTGAACAGAGTCACAGCAGAGAGGAACTTGTTTGATCGGGTGGTCAACTTACGTCTGCCAGGTAAACACACACGCAATTACTCACACACACACACACACATGCCTGTGCATGAGGGAATGGGTGTACAAAGTCTCTCACACACACACACACACACACACACACACACACACACACACACACACACACACACACACACACACACACACACACACACACACACACACACTAGGGGTCTAACATTTCAGGCGTTTGGTTGGTTTCACAGTGATTGATCCCGGTTCTGTTTGGTTCTGTTTGGTTCTGTTTCGGTTCTATGTAAAAATAATTTGCTTTATAAACCCAGCGTAGGCTCACCATGACATCAAATATTCCGCGCTGACCAGAGTGATATTTGGATGCTAGCACACACACACATACACAATCACATAAAAGTGCATGCATGCATATGAACAAAAACGTGCAGCAGACATATAAACATGCACATGAAGCATTAACACATACTTGCAAACATTTATATGCAATACACACACACACACACACACACACACACACACACACACACACACACACACACACACACACACACACACACACACACACACACACACACACACACACACACACCATCATCATCATCAATTCTGAATCAACACATTCTATTGGTTCAGGAATGCCCAGGATGCAAGCTGTTACTTTGAGAATTCCTGATTGAATTCCAGAGCGATACTTGACCATTAATCAGCAGCTACTGCTGTTGCTTGGCGCTTTGATAATGGAGAGAGCCACGGGCAGAAGAGCGAACGGCTCATCTTAGTCAACATGATGTATATACACACACTCTTGCATCCCGTGGTGAGGCCTCCATGCGTTAAACCTCCTCGACGCCGCCGTGTTTCATGGCACAGACAGCCCACCAGCGAACGGGAAGACATCATCACAATAGATTAATGAGATGGAGCAAATCGCTCCATGCAGAATAGATTAAGTAGACTCCCCTTGTGTTTGTGTCTGGCTCTGACCAAGCTAAGAGCGAGTGAACGAGATCTGAGGTCTATACAAAGTGGAGAGGGGAGGAGGGGAGGGGAGAGGAGGGGAGGAGATGAGCCGAGAAGGGAGGATATGAGCGAAGGAGAGTGGAAAGGAGGTGAGAGGTTGAGAGAGGAGACGGGAGATGAGGGGGGAGAGAAACAAGGAGGGCAGAGGAGAGGGAGTGGAGAAGGCGGTGCGTGGGAGAAGAGAGCGAGAGCGACTGGCTGAATAACATTGCATGGGAACATTCTGGAAAGTTGAGACAAAAACAACAGACACACCCATACACATGCAAGTCACAGAGTCACTAAGTTGCAGAGATACACAATAAAGTCAAAGGATAGACACATATGCAGTCATGCAAACAAACGCACACATACAAACGCACACGCACGAGAGAGAGAGAGAGAGAGAGAGAGAGAGAGAGAGAGAGAGAGAGAGAGAGAGAGAGAGAGAGAGAGAGAGAGAGAGAGAGAGAGAGAGAGAGAGAGAGAGAGAGAGAGAGAGAGAGAGAGAGAGAGAGAGAGAGAGAGAGAGAGAGAGAGAGAGAGAGAGAGAGAGAGAGAGAGAGAGAGAGAGAGAGAGGAGGAGATGGAGAGCAAGTCCGTCAGTGTCGAGAGCCAATACTCCCAAAGTGTGAAAAAATAATTCAGCTGAGCGGCAGGATATTGGGTTGGACACCAGTGGTGTGGAGTGATTCATCAGATAGGACTCGTGGAGTTCTACCACGCTACATGGCTCACTCTGGCACTTGCCACAATGATTAAATGGCAAAGGAAAAATGAAAAAATAATTTCGTACTGTACACTTTGCTGCTGATGATGCGGTCATGTGATTAATGAGTAATACGGAGCCTGCATAGAGGAAACCCACCCACCAAGCTGAAATCCTGTTATTGTAGCCCTTGATGCATATGATTGAAATGGTAATGTCTTTGTCTGTAGGGCTGGAGAGTGTGGATCACTACCCCATCCTGGTCGCCGTGACAGGGATCCTGGTTCAAGTCCTGGTCGAGGGAGAGAGACAGGGGTAAGTGTGTGTGTTGGGCGTGTGTGTGTGAGAATGTGTGTTTGGGCATTCTGTCTGCGCCCAGCTGACGCAATGTTTCGCCTCTTCACTTCCCCTCAATCGGGTTCCTGGCCAATCAACCCACACACCCACACGTTCTGTTTAACCTTTCAACAAACACGACAAAGAATTGAACGTCCAACATTGCACATCATCACAAGAAGGCCCTAACTTCTCAACCTTTTTGAACAAACCCACCAAGGACCCCACCGGCCTGGCTCTCACATTGAAACGCCACGCCTGTCCCCCTGACACAACCCTCCTAGCCATTTAAAGGAGGCGCCAGCACATCACCATACTTAAATCAGCCACGTCGGGTGGCATTAACCTGCGGACCCCGTCTCTTGTCCTCAGACGGCCCAGTGGGTCTGAAGAGCGTGTGTCTGAGAACCTCCTTATCCCCCCGGAGCTGGGTAACGGATTCCCGGCACGCTCGGGCAGGCAGGTGTTCTGGAAGAGCTGCTGTTGTTGTTGATGTGGGTCTGCCGTTGTGTTTACCGATGTGAGCGCACAGCGCCATATGGCCTGGCCCGCGTGCATGTGTTCACGCACGTGGCCGTTGTATTGATTAATAATCGCGCTGGCTTTCGCTATCGGTCTCTCTTCTCTCTCTCTCTCTCTATCTGTCCCTGCCGCCTTGTCTATGTCCCTCTACCTCTTTATCTTTATCGTTGTCTCTCTCTATCGCTCGTTCTCTGTTACTTTATCGCTTTATGTCTTATCTTTTTACTTGTCTTATTTCTCTCTCTCTCTCTGTCTCTCTCTGTGTCTGTCTGTCTGTCGGTCTCTCTCGCTCTCTCTGTCTCTCTCTCTCTCTCTCTCTCCCCATCCTTCTCTCTCTCTGTCTCAAGATTCAGAGGGCTGTATTGGCATGGCATCTCTCTCTCTCTTCTCTCTCTCTCTCTCTCTCTCCCCATCCTTCTCTCTCTCCGTCTCAAGATTCAGAGGGCTGTATTGGCATGGCATCTCTCTCTCTCTCTCTCTCTTCTCTCTCTCTGTCTCTCTCTCTCTCTCCCCCCATCCTTCTCTCTCTCTGTCTCAAGATTCAGAGGGCTTTATTGGCATGGCATCTCTCTCTCTCTCTTCTCTCTCTCTGTCTCTCTCTCTCTCTCCCCCCATCCTTCTCTCTCTCTGTCTCAAGATTCAGAGGGCTGTATTGGCATGGCATCTCTCTCTCTCTTCTCTCTCTCTCTCTCTCTCTCTCCCCATCCTTCTCTCTCTCCGTCTCAAGATTCAGAGGGCTGTATTGGCATGGCATCTCTCTCTCTCTCTCTCTTCTCTCTCTCTGTCTCTCTCTCTCTCCCCCCATCCTTCTCTCTCTCTGTCTCAAGATTCAGAGGGCTTTATTGGCATGGCATCTCTCTCTCTGGCCGGTGGTGGCCTGCCGTCTCTGTAAACAAACAGTCTATATTATAGCCACTGAATTATGAATTCCAACGCCTCCACATTTCCATAAACTCCATGGAAGCCCACATGAATAGAACGTTGTATTAACAATATATATATTAGAATATGAACTATATACTGTATAAGGTTAAGTTGTTTTAGAGACATGCCATTAATGAGTAGGTTAGGGAATTTTGCTAAGGGATGCCTAAAGGTAGACTGCCAGACATTGGGCATTTTAACCGGGAAACATCCGGCCTGACCTTTACTTATACATCCATAAATATAACATGAACACGTACGTAATACTTGGAACCATATATACAGGGAACCCCTGCCAGCCATGCAGACGCGCGCGGCAACACGGTTCAAACACCCTGTGAATTAATTAGTAGCAGATTGCCTCTGGAACCCCATGCAGACAGGAAGTCAGTAGTAGCCTCGGCATCTTCATTCACATGTAAATGTAGTTAACCGACTTTGGACACTTTAAATACCTAAACCCATACCCTTGAATGAATGCATATTTTGCACTTCATGTTAATTTCTTTATTGTTTATTATTAAGTTATATGTTTATTATTCGTCTTTTGTATTTCGTTTTTTGTATTTTTATTATATTGCATTTTTTAACTATACCTGGCGTCTTTAGTTTTGCCTGTTTTAAATACCCACATTCCCCCACCTGAGATCAATTAAGTGTTATCTTATTTTATCTTATTAACTTCCTACATCCAGCCCTCAAACCATCTTCAAATCCTTCTCTGCCTTTCTTAGAATTTTCCTTCTTTTTAATTTTCTTTTTAATTCCCCACCGTTTTCCTCATTTCCCTTGTTTTCCCCATTACCACCATTTTATTCTTGTGTTTGTCATTCCATTAGACCAGCCGATCATGATGTTGTCTTCTTCTGCTCCTCTCCGAGGGAAGCTACAACACTTTTTGTGAAATAATTGTATTAATTTCTCTAGGAATGAATTTTCAAACAGAACCGTTCCATGCTGTCCAATACAGTACCCCTGTGACAATGGGCTCCCAGGTTCATCGCTAATTAGGGGGCCTAGTCTTATTATTATTATAAACCATATTGTTTTGTAACACTGCTGTTTACTCACTACTGTTCAGTTAATCCATGGAGTGTTTTCCACACATGCTGCTGTTTATGGATGCAGATCTCTCTCCATCTTGGGTCGCTGGGGAGAGAAAGGAGAGAGAGGCGTTATTTGACATAGTGACATCCTGAATCCAGTTTATGATTAAACGATAGTCAACGGAACATTTTTGTACTGAAAGGTATCAAAATCCTGTAAATTATGGTTCTGCTTCCACTCTCACTCTCAGTGCTATATACTGTCAAAGATTACTAGATGGATACATAGATGTATTATATTTGCTGATTAATGTCCATTGTATTTCCTTTGTATTGTACTAGTCATTTGTGCTGATTAAAAGTTATCACAGCCAAAGTTGACCGTGATGTAAGGAGAATCAGAGGAATCAAAGAAAATAAATGCATCAAAGATCATGAGTTCTATGGATGACAAACTAAAGGGTTAATGAATGGAGAGATATGTATATATACGTGTGTGTGTGTGTGTAGGTGGGTGTGTGTGTGTACATGTTCACGCATACATTAGCGCCTGTGGGCTAAATGTGTTTGTATGTCCTATTAGAGTGTCAAAGGCTGGCTGTTGACTGCTATTTTCAGCCCTTTGGTACAGATCCAAACCTCCCTGAGACTCCTTTTCCCAGAATCCCCAGGTTCCAATTACACCAACGTTTGGGGATGTGACACGTATAAGGTGTGAATCTGTCACTCGGCCAAATCCTTCCTGTTTGAACCGTCTGTGACAGAAATACCTAGCAGACGTTTCAACTTTTTCTCCTGTCTCTTTTGGCTTTCCAATCTTTCTCACATTTTCTCACTCCCGTCTTTCCCCCGTCACTCTTTTAATTAATCTCTCACCCTTTTTTCTCACTTCACCTCTTCCTCTGAATCATTTCTTATGCCTTCATCACTCTCTGGACAAAATGGCCCCCTCCCTTGGCTAGTGATCAATATGTAGTTTATATGACGGGCAGTGGTTGGTTATGGCTTTCTCTGGGTTCATGGATCTCTCTCACAGGGTCGGCTTCCTGCCTTGTGACTTTAACCCCGGCTTGTAATATCTGTTAGAGCTGTGAGATTTACTCTCTGTCTGTTTTGACTCTGAACCGAATACATAAAAGGGATATCTAATTACACATTCTGATGTCCGATAAAGCTGATTAAGATAAAGGTCAATAATCGGTCTCTTTGTCGTCCGACATTACACTTTTTCGCCCCGTGCTTTTCCCCCTCTGTGATTAGACCATTTCTCGTATTCCGTTAAATAATCTTGTTTTCCGCTAATTTTTCTTTTATCGGAGGCATGCGATAAGCGTTATTAATAACTCCATTGTTGGTTGTCCCTCCTTCTGTGTTTCCCGCAGGCTTTTGTCATGATTATTATTCCAAACGTTTGCATTTCCTTCCAAGACTGAGACTCAAGATTGAGAGGTTTTCAAGGTTCTAGTTGTAACTATGCAAGTGCTTATATTCTATAGGGGACAATAGTACATTCTCTGTACCTTTTCAAATGTAGTACCACCACCACTGAGTGTAGTACCACCAGCTATTGTTTGGATTGACCACTTGGAAATTGAGCCAAAGCTTTAGTTAATCCTATGCAAAAATGTTCTGAAATTGATCATTTGCACTGCTCAAGTACAGATTAGCTTGAATCGTTGATGTAACAGTGCTGCACGGCTTCCTGTTTTACCGCCATTGGAAATTAGGATAAATAAGTGAAAGCAGTGGCAGGTCGAGTTTATAAAGGTCTGGATGTCACATCATTCCCTGAGCATTACCAGCTTCGATATGGGCGCTTGTAGGAGAAATGTTGAGACTACTCTCCATGAACAGCATCCTCTGGTAAGTAAGATTAATGTAATGGATGCACTGTATGGGGATGGGGTTGGGAGATTACCTTCATTGCAGAAACAAATTAAACTATTAGCTACATCCAACGTTAGCCAAGACTGGCTCTGTGTTTACAAGGCAGGGATATGGGAGTTATTTAAATAAACTCAAGTACATTTTACAATTTAATAAAAATAACATTTACATACCTAGATTGTCCAGATTGAAAAAAGGTTGAAAATAACATTTGAGATAAATGCACATTTCGGTAAATGGATCCTTTTAACTGTCAAATGTTCTGTCAGAAGGCTGAGTACAGATGGGTAGTTCACAAGGCATGAAAGTGTGAAAGAACAGGCTATAGTAACAATACAAAATGTGGTGCTTTCTAATCAGTGCAGGATGGCAGATGGCAGCCCAGCTGAGTCAAATGTGGTGGAGTCGAAAGAGTGACGAGTTAATCTAGCTTTTAAGGATCGCACATGACCAAGAAAGTCAGAGAAATCGGAAGCTTGTGTACTAAATGTATCAACAGCTATGTTATAGTAGGCTAAACAGTTTTACGTAATAGGCTGTTCTAAAACAGCCTACTTGTATTTTATATGACAAGCTAGGCTTTTGAAGTCAGTATATTAGGTCTACTACTAGATCTTTTATTTTTTATTTTGTTGAGTTGTGTACGTGACCTCATCCGTGAACATGAATGTGAACTCCCCAACAAACAGCAGATCCCACGCTACTTCACAACGTAATCAAACGACGAATGTTGTTATTGTTTTGATTGAGAGACCCCTAGCGGCAGGAATGACATAGCGTACCTTTAAATGGCTACCTGTAGACAATGAAACGGTATGCAATAAGTTATTTAGGCTAATACGGTTACGGTATCTACCACAGCTGTAGAAAGCGTAGGTTATTTTAGTGTTGTCATTGAAGGAGCTTGTAACGAGTCATTATATTTGATCAGACTACAAAATTGGTTGATTTGACAAAACATAGGCTATATCTGTCGCGAGATAGGTGAGTTTGGAAGTCTAGTCTGTCAGATACAGGTAGCCCATCCTGAGCGGGGAGCTCAACACCAGGAATGGCGAGCGTACAAAAAGCTGGTGTGTTTCGGGATGGACCCTAGTTTGTTCTTCAGCACACGTAATTCGAACAATTGAATGTCATATGGTTGGTTCCGGACAGTTGTGCGCGTATCTATCTGCATATTGATTCCATCCCATGGGTTAATATCCCATGGCGGAAGAAGGTTAACATTGCTTAGAATCGAATGCTTCTACAAACTGGATAGTAAAGACATGGTAAGGGCAGCCACTTGACGCCCAGTCATCAGAACTGGGGATGATTTAACATCTGTAAGATGGGAAGGAATCACAAAGGTCCTCCCCTAGCCCGGTCAGCAGAACTGTCAGGTTAAATCCCCCAAAGGGCAACAGCTCAGTGCATCCGGTCACCTTGTAAGACTTCACTTCCCAGAAGAGTTTGAGGCGATCCTATCCTAGACCGTTATAGCTAGTTGTCCACAGGATTATTACTGTGGACACTATGGAAATGATGAGTCAAATGTAGATTAAATCAAGGATACGTTTAAAATTGTCCATCACACTTACTTATCTCACCACCATACGGTTTTCACTTCTATATGTTTTTCACCACAATACATTTACAAATACATTCTTCTTAATAATAACTAATATCTCTAAAATATTATATATATCTTAAATATATAGAGGTCTGTTTTGAAACCTAGTCAGGACTGAAACCTACAGTGTTATTGATCAAGTTATGTGTGGTTTGTTTAATTGCTGCACAGAAGATGTAATGCGAGTGTGGAGAATAAGAGAATAGTCCTGAACCTTTGCAGTAAAAGCAAAGGAAGCCGAAAGTCCAAATTACTAAAATAGACATAGCAGAGGTGAGCTACAATATCTCATCTGGCCAGCCTGAAGATGAATCACTAAAATATTATTCCTTTTGTACGAAATCGGTGGAATAGCTTAGTAGATCAAAAACCCACTGTAGTGTGCAAGAACATGTCGACCGTGTTTTTACCACACTTTCACTCGTAGGGCTGATTGAGTAATCACAGCAATACCGTGTATCTAATTGCATAGATTAGAGGGGTTCTCTCTTAAGTTTATCAGGCGTTTATTGGCAATTAGCTCCGTACAGTTGCATATGCTCCAGAGCTCAGCATTAAGCCTGTATAATCACCGCATCTGAAGTGTCCCAGCCTCTGCTTTAGCATTCTGCGTGTGGCTCTCCCACAGGGCTCAAGGCTAACATTTTCCACTAACTTTTTCATTTGGTGGCTGTAACCAATTTGGTTGCACCCCCCTCTTTTTTTTTTTTTTTACCGCTTTGTCGCAGTATTGGCATGTCCTTTGTCACGTACGTTCATTTTGACACGTTTGGATTGTGAAATTCAGTCCGGAGTCTAAACAGGTTGAAAATAACATTCGAGAGACATGTCGCGTTATGCTGAGTGTACGTTCTCCTTTTCACTGTAAAGCTGTCAGAATACCGAGCAGAGGTGGGCAATAACCTCCAGCAGCGCTCAACACCTCGGCGTGCATCCCGGCACCAGCCATTGACAACCCATCGTAGAAAACGCAGAACAAGGCCAAAGGTCGAGTCTCCCGACGTGTGTGGTCCTTTCTGCTACGCAAGGTCGCCAGACGCGTGGCTCATCTGGCGTGCGACCCGCTTTACATTGATGCCGTGCCGTAACTGAATTCCTCCACATGGCGCTATACCATACCGTTGATATTGCTTAGCTTGTTCAGCGTTATCCAGTCAATCGAGTGTATGACTTTTAACCAATTTAACCGTCTCATTAAATGGGGGGGGGGGGGGGTAAGACAACATAAATGAATGTCGGCATTGGGCCAGCCCCGTTTTAAATGTAACATGGCGGCGCTGAAAGGAGTATGGTGGCGTAGCGCCGCTCTTATATTGTTTGGGAAGAACCCTGACATATATAGGCCTAATTGACCTCACATCATAAATGGTTGCAGTCTTGAATGCTGCTCACCAAGCAAGGCTGAGCCTATCGGAGGCTGAGCCTATCGGAGGCTGAGCCTATCGGAGGCTGAGCCTATCGGAGGCTGAGCCTATCGGAGGCTGAGCCTATCGGAGGCTGAGCCTATCGGAGGCTGATTAATAGCTTATGTAAATCCTGCTGCCAGCGCAGCACATCCTTATCGATACGCATGTTTTACTTCTCGGGTGAGAGTGAGGATGTCACCGGGATCATTTACACTGGGAGACCGGTAGTCTTTTATACCAGTCACTTTTATACCACACTCTCATCAATACACACTGATCAGGATTCTAGGGTTTTAGTTTAATAGAAAACGTAGCTTTCTCAAAGCCTGAAAATGAGGGGTTACACATTTTTGTCCAAATCTTCAATAATGATGTGATAGAATATTTTGAACTGTTCAGAGTAAGTACAATGAACGGATTTAGAATATTATATTATGAGGGTGAATTATTCCTTTAAGACCAGAAATAGAAGCAGTGCCTCGGCCTCATCCATTTAAAACTCCACTAGCCCACTACAATGGTAATAATGATGCTAAATGATAATGGTGTACTATGGGGGTGTGGGGGTACATGAGACAAAGAAGGTTGGGTACACGGTGTGCCCCACAGTGTAAGTAGTTTGTGAGGAGGGGTTTGAAATGAAGGCTGCTTGTCGTGTTATGGACTGTTGGTGCACAGTTGGTACACCAACTATAACTGGACTGTTGCGGTAGAGATATCTACTGGGTGGAAGCACTCATCCACATAGATGTGTTATAGGAGGCCCGCCATGTCCTGAATACAAATATTATAGTATATATTAGTATAGTACACTGATGACTACTGTTTATGTCTTTATACTCATGTATTCCTACTTCTCAGCACACTTTTCCTTCCTCCATGTGTTCTTTATTTATTTTTTTACAAGCATATCCTGTAGATTTGAATAATTTGAGATATTACTTTGACATTGAATTCAACCCCCTAATGGGAGAGTCCATTGTACACCATATGTCTTGAGGGATTGAATGATGTTGACTATTGGTTGGAGTTGCTGCTGTTTAATGCTCCTGAATGTGGTTAGCGTTCCACAGGCTTCATCATTCATCCACTCATTCTTTCCCGTCCTCTTCGGAGTCAACCATGACTCCTTCTACTGTGCTTCTGTGTTTACTAAGGGGTATCTTCTCAGTCCAGCATCTATTTAGCTTAGCTTAGGTTAGCTTTACAATGGCACAAGGTCTTGTTTCATGTGTGTGTGTGTGTGTGTGTGTGTGTGTGTGTGTGTGTGTTTGCGTGTGTGCGTTTGCGTGTTTACATACTTCTGTATATGCATACTACACATTTTTATCTGTATATGCACGTACGTACATATACAGAAAAAATGTGTACGCATACACAAAAGTATGTACAGTATTTACCATGAGCTTTTATATTACAATAAGGGGGGGGGGGGGGGGGGGTCAGGATCTATAAAAATGCATCTCCAAAACACGCCTACCTATTTTCTCTTTGTGACAAATCCTTTACAAAGCATATATTTGGATAGCCAGCAGACCTAGTAGACCTCATCTACCTGGTAGACCTTACCTACAAATAGTGTTCCATTGTACACTACTTCTGCCCTACTTCAAAGTAGAAGCACTTTTCCTATTTTTAGTGGGAAAGAACCTTCTAGACTCTCGATAATACCATCATTTGGAAACAGTATTTACGGCGCTCACCGTAAAAACACATGTTCACTTCTGGCAGGGGGTCGTTAAAAATAGAAATAATAAGGACTGTTTGAGTCTTGCTCCTCCTTCTCCTTCCACCTCCTCCTCTTCCTCCTACTGCAGTCTGGCTACAACAAGGTCTGCTTCTCCTCCTGCCCCCCTGTGTCCTCGAGGAGCCCCGTTACATACTCACACACCGCTGAAGACTCCTCAGAAGGTTCCTGTACCTCTATTATAATAATGACAATAATTTACAGCCACACTCCACCGGAGATCATTCTATAATCAGCTGGACATCTATAATGGCGGCTGTTCAGACAGAACAGTCAGAAGTATAATGTCTAAGAAGATGTATTTTGTTGCTGGGGCATAAAATAAGCCTAGTTACCGCCAGAACCCTACAGGAGAACCGATATTTAGTCCATCCTAGAGACTGGATTGAGTCAAACTCCGGATCCAACAGAATACAACTGAGAAACACAGCTGCAATCCACTAATAAAATAACCAACTGATACAGAGACCAAGTCTAAAGGGAAGACAAAGGAAAGACACACGTGACATTCATTCACATACATTCCATTCATGTTGCTTAATGTGCTGTAGGTAACATTAAGAGCCATTATTTGAGAGTGATTTGTCAAAAATGGCATAGCTAATGTGCTGTGAAAATATCAGAAAATCCAATTTAGATCTTAGGCCACTCCCGTCTCATTTCGGACTTATCCGGGCATAACTGATTGGTTCAGGAATCCATCTTGCCTTTCAATCACAGGTGTGTGAAATGCAACACTTCTCAATGGTGGAGAGACCTAGGGAGGGAGGGAGCAGAGAGGGAGGGGGTGTTATTTTGGTTGTTTAGTTTCAAAATCTTTCCAAAAGTTCTCTTCCACTCTTTTCGGCTCTCAAATCTTACCTAAAGCACCTTTAATCTTGCAATTAAAATCCCCGCATTGCATGATAAGCCATTCCATGGTGTCTTCATTGTAATGCAATGGGGTGTGATGCTGGTTGATATAATGGAGTAAAACCACAGGGATCACTTCCTGCCAAGGAGCCCAGGGCTGTGTACTGAGCTAATTACTAATATTGTTATGAATGTGCTCAGCTGGCTGGCTGTGTGCATGAAGTACATGGATTTATTCCGTTTGGAAATGTTTCAGTAATGTAGGTCATTGCTAGAGTCCGTGTTGCTGCAACTCTGTGATCCTGTTACACATTGAAAAAAATTAAGTCATTCAAGTCATTCATTAAATGTGTAATTACTTCTAGTGCACTGTACTGTTGAATGGTTTGTAGTTATCCACCCATCCATCATTTCATTTATGCATCCATCCATCCATCTATCTACTCTCCATCCATCCTGGTCTGGTCATCTGTCTGTCTATCAATGTATTAATTAATAATTGTAACCTTTACTCCCTCTCTATCCTATTTATGTATCCACTTCCTCTTTCATGATTTATATTTTTATCTTCTTCTTTTGTGGTTGGGAATATGATAGAGACATGCAAAAGATCTCTCTTCACCACTAACTTCTCCTCTAAAATCGGCCCTGCCTCATAACTATCCCTAGCCACCCTTAGTCCTCTCTGTTTAATTAAGTAGCTCTCTCTTTCTTTCTTTCTTTCTTTCTTTCTTTCTTTCTTTCTTTCTTTCTTTCTTTCTTTCTTTCTTTCTTTCTTTCTTTCTTTCTTTCTCTCTCTGTCTGTCTCTGTCTCTGTCTGTCTCTGTCTCTGTCTCTGTCTCTGTCTCTGTCTCTGTCTCTGTCTCTGTCTCTCTCTCTCTCTCTCTCTCTCTCTCTCTCTCTCTCTCTCTCTCTCTCTCTCTCTCTCTCTCTCTCTCTCCCTCTCTCTCTCTCTCTTCCAATTCGTGCATTCTGCATTTCTCTCATCTCGTATTCCTCTGGATGACAATTAGTCCTCTTTTTTTGTGTGTGATTATTGAAATATAATCACACATCACTACATTCATCCCTCCATCCTACCACACCATTCTTTCACTTGCTCATCCCTCCCTATGTCAGTCATTCTTCTCGTTTGATTTTCTTGGCAGGAGTAAATTTTGTTTGTTCGTCCCTTTATTTTTCTTTCCTAGAGCCCTCTAGTTTTCTACAAACATTTTTAATCCTATTTAATTTTGTCTACAAAAACAAATACAATCTGGTTCCAGCAACATTCTTCCTGGTGGTGTTTTCCAACTGGGTGGAGGAACTTGGTTCCTCTTCAGCCTTCCAACCCCACCCCCTCTTTCCCTGCCTCCACCTCATCATTCTCCACCATTTTCTCAAATCTCTTCATTGAATCTCCTTCCACCACCCCCAGCTCCACATTCCCCTCCTCTCCACCTTCACATTATTTCTTCCATGTCCTTGTCCTTCTCCTTCCCCTTCCCCTTCTCCTCCTCCACCTCCACCACCATCACCACCACCACTACCCCCACCTCCTCCTTTGCCACCCTGCTTCCCGTTCACATCACAGCTATAAACAGTTTGTTGTTTGGCACTAAATCAGTGGTTCCTCTCTTTGCTTTTCATGGAGGTGGTAGAAGACATTACGGCCTACCACTGATGACTTCTGTACTGTCTGCCTCTGATGGCGTCCCCCCAACCTCACCTCCCTCACCCATGTGTTCTCACCTTACCGCTTTTAGAGAAATCATATTTTGTAAGAGTAATGTCGCACACATCATTTTGTTGTGTTGTGTATCTTCTTTCTCTGGCTGTCTTCTGGCTGTCTCTTTGTATCTGTCTCTCTCTCTGTGTCTCTCTTTCTCTTTCTCTCTGTCTCTCTCGCTCTCTAGCTAAGAACATATGCACTCACAACATTGTAATACTCTTTCAAGAAAAGCACAGAAGGAAAGATAATAATATATGCCATTTGGTGGAGATGGCATATATTATCTTCTATCTTTCTATCACACTAATATCTTTCTTTCTCCTGTCCTTTATGGAGCTGTTCCAGCCTCTCCCTTCTCCTCCTTCTCCTCCTTCTCCTCATTTCCTTACTCCTCCCCATCCGCTCCCTTCTCTCCCTTCTTCCTCCTCCTCCTCCTCCTCCTCCTCCTCCTCCTCCTCCTCCTCCTCCTCCTCCTCCTCCTCCTCCTCCTCCCTCCTCCTCCTCCTCTCATAGTGTAGAAAATCAGTGGTGCTAATTATTGTCCATTACTGCTGGGCTGAATGACATCAGCAGCTGTAGCTTTCCAGAGATTAGATCTGCACCAGGCTAATTAGCTTAGCGATTTCGATGCCTTCAGAAGACCGGGCTCAGGGGGAATCCTGATGTTGTTATTTGTGTCTTTGTGAATATAGGATTTTGTGTTGTCCTGTGCTAAAGCCACACGTGTTACTACATGGCAAGATAATTGTGAAACCAGTGAATAGCCAGCTCCCATGTGAGGTTTACAGCATTCTTTTGGATTCCTATGCTAGCACTTAGGTTCAAATAAACTTATTTTAATCGTATTGTTGAGACTGTTTTTGAATGTTAAAGGGCCTTTATTTTACCCCCCAGCTGTGATGTTGATAAACCATTACAAGCCATTTCAAAATATATCCATTAATGACATCTCAAGTGGGAGAGTCTACCCTGATGTACGATGGGTCCGCCTACCCGTTGGAACAGGTCACTGGGTAAGCTGGTAGAGTGATCGATCTATCATATGTCTGGGTGGACACTCCCACCTCTGATTTCACTATAGGGTAGATCACACCTAGTGGTCAGATAGGGGCCCTTTAATTGTGGACTGGGCAGTGTATTCTATGTGTGGATTGTATTGTATTGTGGAGTGTACTGTATGAATGTTTCCACATCAGTGTACCGAGAGAGATGCCAATAAGTGGCCTTCATCTGGAGGTCTCAAAAGGGGTTTTGGATTCAGCGTACGATGGCTCTGATTGGTTCTTAGTGGCCATGTGATCACATCTCTCGCTCCATTATGTCCACACACACAATTACACGCAAAGCACTCATATGTTGTGATTGCATCCCAATGATTGTATGCGTTTCAGTGTTGTCATCTGATGTAATTGTGGGTCTGTCGGTCGCTAATTGGTTGTGTTGATCTTTGTCCGCTGGGTCTGTAATTACAGCAGCTTTCCTTTGTTTGAGATGTCCCTCAGGAGGACAACCATCTTCCGGTCTCCTGTTATGCCGCGGCTAACTAGCTTCTAGGGAACCTGTTATAGATAGCATGATGCTATATCAAGAGCTGTGTGGTATCAGAGATTTACAGCTATTAGTTATCAGCTTCATAGACCGCAGGGTGGTGAGCGCACACGCAAAGGTCGCCACACACACACAGACACAGACACACACAGAAACAGATACAGACCAACAAACACACACACGCACACACACAGATACAGACCAACAAACACACACACACACACACACACACACACACACACACACACACACACACAAACAGATACAGACCAACACACACACACATACACACACACACAACAGACCAACAAACACACACACACACACACACACACACACACACACACACACACACACACAGATAGACATACAGATACAAACACAAACACACACATACTGACCCTCATGGCTACTCAAGCGGTTGATTAGCAGGGGGTTATTCGCATACGCAGCATTTAATGATTTGCTGCTTAGAGGCTGCTAGCCGGGAAGGTGACGACCCGGTGTGTTCATTACACCCTGGCAGAGGCCCCATCTTTTTCCCGCCCTTGACCTACTTCCATCCACCATGTACGGGGCCCAGTCGTTTTTTCCGTTCGCTCTCTGGAAATACACACAGACACCCGATCGAGGGCCAGCGTGTTTTCAGGAGATGACACGAACACCGGTTCACCGGAGTGCTTATCAGAACAGAGCAGAGCGCTAGAAAGGTGCAGTCGCGTTGCGTGAAGAGGTTGGTCGTCCGCGCTCGTCGGGTGCTTTGACTGTAGAGCAGTTTGTTGGGGATTTTTTAAAAGCAGCACTTATTCTCTGTAGGGCCGTAACGCTCATCCGCGATTACATTCACGGTCAAATAAAGTGGTGGTTATTTTTGATTAATTGTGTAATCTTTAATAATATAATATAATATATTATAATGGCAAACGCCCATCACAAATCAAATTGATGTCTTAAATGCACTTCTTTTGACAAGCCGTCAAGGCAGGCCGAAGTATTTATTTCACCGTGATCTGAAACGGGGAAAAGCAACTTGAATTCTTGCTTCCTGAATCTATAAACCGCATTATTTTGGGTGTTGATGACATATAAAGATGATGACGCTGATGACTCCATGCCTGTTGCCTTCTGGCTTTGTGTGCAGATCTCTGCCTACTAGCGTTGTGTTTTCATCTAAATCCATAGTGCGTTCGTCTGCCTGTAAACAGTAGCAGTGCTGATGATATAGTAGGAGCTTCTGAAAGCCGGCTTCAAAAGAACACCTGTTCTGTGTGGGGGAAATACAAGTGAGCATCCACTGGAGTCAATACCCCCACCAGCTTTAGTTACCAGCATCTAGCGAGGGATCACAGAGGCAGGGGACCTCATCCTGATGCTAGCTACACTTTATTTTGATGAGAGGGCCCATCCTGCAGTAGGCAAGCCAGATCGCTGCAGGTTTGTATGTGTGTGTGAGTGTGAAGGGGGTGTGTAGGTGCGTGTGTGTGGTACATTTTTTAAGTGTTTCTTTTTCTTCTTTTTCTTCTTTTTCTTTATTCCTCCTTCCTTTTTTTTACCATACTATTGTTTGGTCTGTTTCGAGGTGATTTTCTCTTTCTTTTCATTTATTTCTCTAAACTTCAGTCTCTCGCTCTCCCTTTTTCATACATTACCTTGACAGACGGTCAACATGCACACACAAAGGCAACTGGGGGAGATTAGTATTAAGTGAATCAGTGGGTATGCAGTGGAACCCCTCCCATGCTGTAATTAGTGGAACTCCTTGGACCTTGTTTAATTATTGTCATCCTCTCTATTAAACCAAACCACTTCTCATCCATCACTCGAAATCCAGTGTAGAGCATAAATAACCTATCCTCGTGAGACCCTCCACATAGTCAAGTTTGGGTTTTGCAATGAATATTAGTTTGGCATTGGCTGGGCAGCGATAGTGTTCCATATATGGGCAAGGCCTTAAGTTACCGTTGCTCTTCTGCACACTGCGGTTCTCCTTGGATGGACAGAGCGGATCAATCTCCCTCCCACTCGCATTGATAACTTTGTAATTTTTGGGAGAGGCTTTCAACGGGCTTGATCTGCGGAGAGAAACAGAACACCGCAAAATCAGGAAGGACTGACGAGGTTATAATAATCTCATGGAATCAGGATAATGACAATGAATGCCACAACAAATATGCATCTCTACCACTTTAATATGAACAAGCCGTAAAGACCTGTAGTGAAAAATAAGGATCAGCAACTATGTTACCTCGCTAACATTTCCAGGAAACGGTTTACACATTTATCACCGATCTGACAGCTGTCTGAGGAAAGGCATCACTATTTAATGAAGGGATGTGTGTGTGTGTGTGTGTGTGTGTGTGTGTGTGTGTGTGTGCGTGCGTGCGTGCGTTGGTGCGTGCACATGTGTGCGTGTGTGTTCATGCGCGCTTCTGTGTGTGTGTGTGTGTGGAGGTGAGTATGAGTTGCTGTATGCAGGCTAGTCAGCACATCAATCTCATGCTACAGTGTTTTCGCTGTTGGCAGGTGTGTTTTTCACTGACCATTTTCAATGCTGCACAAACCCCTGATGCAGTCGTGGTTATTTATTGATTTCATTTGAGACACAATCTCAGGAAATATAGAGATCTCTTTGAACCAGATAATAATCAGAATATTTATCTGTATTCAGTTTGAAGTAAACACCACACTGTTCCAGTGTGTTGCACTCTCCTCACGCTGAAATGTTGAAGTCCAACGAAATACATAAAACAAACACACAATATTACGTACATTGTGTATTGAAAAGTGTATCGAATTTACAGCTAAGGCGTAAGAAGTTTGAGTGCACTTAAATATCAAGCCTTTGAAAGCCTTTTATTTTCCTGTTCCAAATCTCAGAGCCTGCCATCACATATATATCGACATTCTGCTTCACTTGAGCGAGAAGCTCTTCTGATGTTTCGTGTCTGTCTTGTCGAGGCCTAATGCAGTGCTATATGAGACAGTTAATGTTTCTAGAACCACTGGTCTCCTACCATCACTCCAGTTCAAAGTGTTGCTGAGAGCACAGCACATCAACCATTTCATTTTCAACAGTAAAATTACTTTCAGAGGAGCAGCATTTCTGTGGCGGCCATGTCGTCCGCCCAATTCACCCTAACTTATTGTCAGTACATACTGTGCATAGTGTTACACGTGTTAGACTACTGATATATTTCTGTGGTGTGAAATGGACTGTGAGGTCTCTGAAGTCCATTAGTAAAGAAGCATTCTTGTACACATACATTCCCCCATCCCCCCCCAGTCTGCATGGTAGCGTTGTGTCATCGGACAGCGACTGCGAGACGTATCGGCACAGCAACTGAACAAATATTCTAACAATCTCCACAGACTTGTTCTGGTTCTGTCACGATGAGTAGACTCGTCTTACACTGCTTCTTCAGAGCTGGATTAAAAGATCCCTTTTTTCTTCTGTAAAGGATTCTCAGAGTCAGATTTACAGCCTGTGTGGTGGTGGAATCGCGGAAAAACATTCCTTATTAAATATCCCCTTCCAACACATCTCCTGAGTCTTTGAAAACACCTGCCACGGGGCCAGTTGAAAAGAACAGAATGAGGTTGCAAGTCAAAGATTTTCCCAGCATGCTTTGCGTTTAATCAGGCAGCCATTTAAGCAACATGTATATTCCATGTATAAGCCTTTCATGGCTGTAGTTGGTGATGTCAGGCAACCATACCTTAGCATTAAGTCTGAGTGGCACAAGATGGATGAATATTGATTTACTGAAATGTATCGAGATTGCAATGGAATTGAATCATCATGCATACATTAATTAATTAATGCATATTTTATGAACCGTAAATGATGTGAAAAGTGAAGCACTGGAGTATATCCCACCATTTAGCAGTTTATCGATAAGCGTTTAATCAAGGAGTGCATGCACATACATCTTCTATCTATTTCAATTGAACTAACATTTCAATTTTTTCTGATATGCTAATGCTAAAATGCCTCCATTAATTCACGTATTCATAATTGATGTAACGTCTCATTATCACAACGATAACATTGTAATCACCATGAATCATCACTAATGGTTATGAATCTAATGGGCGATGTCATTGGATAATGATGTTCGGTGCCGATGACATCAGTTATTTGATGGAGTTTACTTCCTGTCTTCAGATCGCCCTTCATTCCTGAAATGTCTTGTACAGGATGTAAACATGGACCACTAGGTATATATATAGGACTTCCCTATACATGACCTGTCAAACACACACACACACCCAGTCTTTTTAATGATGCTGCTGTTGCGATCAGATGTATGTCCATGTTTTGTTCGACGGACAAGGGTCTCTGTGTGTGTGTGTGTGTGTGTGTGTGTGTGTGTGTGCGTGTGTATATGTTTCACATGTACAGGTGTTTATTTGACAGAGCTGTGTGTGTGTGTGTATATATGTGTGTGTGTATACATTTGTGTGTGTGTGTGTGTGTGTGTGTGTGTGTGTGTGTGTGTGTGTGTCTGCCTTACCCCAGCCCCAGCCTTAATATTGGTGACATGTCACGCTGCGGTGCATGTGTGTACCCCTGTCTTGCTGCCTGGAGTCTCCTGTCACCGTGGAAACCAAAGCGTCCCTCTAAAACGCACTGGGCAGAGGGAGGTGGTCCGACAGGAAGTTCTGAAGAGAGGGAAAGGAAGGAGGAAAAATGGAGGGAAAGAAAAGCAATGGAAAGAGAGGTGGGAGAAGGAGAGAGCTAGAGGTTTACATACATACATGCATGCGTACATGCATGCATGCGTACATGCATGCACACATACATGTATGCATGTATGTACGCATGCATACATGCATGGATCTTGGATCTACAGATTGGATCTTGCTCACATTGTGACCCGGTTGAGCCGGTTTGTCATCCCGAGGTGATCAGGCTCGCGTTCTGATCGGATTGCGTAGGTGTGTGGACAGTAATCTCTGGGCACAATTTGGGCAGACTACTGGCTACATCATTAAAACCACAGCCCATGCCTACACGGAGACCTCTCCTCGGCAGTCATAAACCGCTAGACATACTGGGTCTGGTACCGCTGATTGCGTATCTAGTTCCCCTTCGTCACATCACCGATTCAGAGTTCAAAAAGGGATTAGTAGCTATTGGGATGCCAGAATGTTTTTCGTACATCATACACATTTGACTTTCAGCTTTGATGTCGGGACGTCCCATGGCGGCCGGCCATCGCTGTAAAACGTATCGAGCGTGCGGGAAACTCCGCCCAACCTGGCCAGCCGTCAAACGTTGAACGAGCCTATTTTATACAGCCTCTTAACAACAATGCATGACTGCGCCGTTGACAGCAAGAACAGCCACAGGGCTTCTCCGCCAAGCAGATCGATTTCAGCAGATTTGCTGGCGCATCCGATCACGGCAATCGGATCGGATAACGACAAGTGTAACCGAGGCCTTTTGAAGGAGTTTGACACGCTCACTAAACATGTCCACTTTATGGAATGGGACACCATTGATTGGAATGGGTCTTCATGTAATTCGCTCCTGTCGCTGAGTGCACAGTTGTGTGCATGTGTGCCATGATTAAAGCCCTGCATACGCATGCAAGGGGCCTTTTAAAGCGCTAATGGTATTGGCTCCTCCGTGTCAGGTTCAAGGTGGTGCACAGTAAAAAGACAAGAGAGATTCCTCCTCATAGAGAGAGGGAGAGGGGGAGAGAGGGGGGGAGAGGTAGAGAGGGAGATGGGGGAGAGGAAGAAAGTGAGGGAGAGAGGGAGATGGAGAGAGGGAGGGTGCGACAGAGAGAGAGGGAGACAGGGAGAGATGGAGAGAGGCAGAGGGGGTAGAGGAAGAAAATATGGAAGAGATAGAGCGAGGGGGAGAGAGGGATAGAAACGCAGCAGGAAAGAGGGGAAGATGGAAATATTTATTCTATCCGTTAGGGAAGTTTACTTCTCCAAACATTGGCTACTGCAGAGTCATTAATGACACACATACACACACACAAACACACACACACACACACACACACACACAAACACACTCCATCCAGTGTCTCATCCAGTTATATAAGAAAAGTCCCTGCAGTATAATTTTCTGAAGGTGCCCCAAATTGCCACGACTGATTGGTTGTCATCAAACCATATCACGCCTCCTCTTTACACACACAACAAACACACACACACACACACACACACACACACACACACACACACAAAACGGACATGAACGCACAGCAACACAACATAACACAAGCACTCACACACATACTGGCACACAATTTAGGCATTTGCACAAGCAAGCAAACACACACACACACACACACAAAGTTATTGTCACACAAACGCACACCACGCAAAAACTGATACGAACACACAGACACAAACAAAAAGGCACAAACAAACTCACACACAAAAACACATTTGCATGCGAAAACACAGACACACTGACGCGCACACACACACACACACACACACACACACAAGTACACAGGTAATTATGTGCTGAACTATGCATTGTGAGGTTTTAGGATGCTATCATCATTAGCAGCAGGGGGTTGTGTAGAAGCCTGATGAGAAACACAAACCCTCATCACTTATAGGATAAAAACAATACACAACCACACACACACACGCATAACACACAAACGCACACACATACACACACACACACACATACACACCCGACGCACACACACACACACAGAGAACAATATAACAAGATAGCATGAGCTATAGGGAGAGAGAACACAGAGCTAAGAGATTCCTGTGCGAAGAGGGAGAAATACAGAGAGCGAGAGAGAGACAGAGAAAGAGAGAGTGAGAACGATAGGTAAGTGTTAGAAAGCGCGAGAGAGAGATACAGGAAACGGTTTGGGTCCTCTGTGGTGTTGTGGACCACAGAGGAGGTCCACGTGAGTGCCTGGATACATGAGGGGTTTCCTGGAAGAGGTAACCCCAGCCTCTCCTCTCCTCTCCTCACCAGCTGGTAGCCTTCTCCTGGTGGTGTTGCTAGTATTCAGACTAACTTTATTTTCTGCCTGGTTAAGGGGAACTGCGACACAATATCAATATAGGATGCAGTGTTGTGAATGAATTTAGACTCCCATGTTAAACGAAATGCATTGAGATGCATTGTGTTGAATATGAACCATAAAGGATCTGATTTGAAGCTTTGTGTGTGCGTGCGTGTGTGTGTGTGTGTGTGTGTGTGTGTGTGCGTGTGTGCCTGTCTGCATGTGTGTGCTTTATGCTTTTCTGTCTTTTTTTCTCTCTGGCATTTTTTACTTCTATTTCACACTTTTCTCTTTCTTTCTCATTTCTTTCTTTCTTCATTTGAATCTTTCTCCTTTGCTGGCCATCACTTTTCCTTCTTTTCTTCCTCTGTTGGTGCCCAGCCCAGCCATCCAGCTCCTGGCTGAGCTTCTGTTTGGTTAGCATTGTGCCAGCTTTGGCCTGCATTACCGCACCGTCCTCAACACAACACTTGGCCCCAAGTGTTTAGAGTCAGCCTTCACATTCACTGATGGAAGGCCAGGTTGGACTCAACAGGCAGTGGAAAAAATAAATAAACCGGTTAGAGATGTTTGATGATAATGATTTGAGAGCCTCTCACCTCTCGTGTAAACAGCTACAGCTCTTGATGTCTGCTCAATGTGTTTAACTGGAACATTTACAACTAATTACTTTGAAGGTTACTCCTCGTGTCGCGTAGATCAATCCTGGAGCGGTGTCTTTTACGGTGTGGAAGTTAGGTTAGATTCAAACAGACATCTTGATGTCCAAACTTGTTAAGATCACACATAAGATATTTGGAGCTTGTTTCTAATGTTTAAGTGAACAGTTTAATGGGCCATTTAAGGCTTAACTTTCTCAAAACTCAGCTCTTTATCTGTCAATGTAATTGTCCTTTTTCGCTGGAAAGAGCTATATATATATATTGAATGGTATGTCCTGTTGGGTAAACCACTTGATCCAATGACAATGTCTCCGATGGGAGACCACTAATGTCCTGACGAAGATCTAAATCCAATCAAAACGCTGACATCATTGTTATTATTGCCGAACATAAATACCTTGGGAGCATTAAAGTGTGTGCGGACTCCACTTTTAAGACAATAAAGACTAACCTTGAACTCACCTAAATCCCAACTAAGTATTACTCAACATAGACCTACAAACAAACCTTCGACTCGGACTAAAGTTGTCTCTGAAGACCTTGAGCTCCAAAGCGGCACCAAGCACCAAAGCCAGAGCAGAGGGTTTCCAACTGTGCGCTCCATGTTGTGCTCCCTACAGCCACCGTCTGATAGCAGGGTGATGGATATCGCCCGTTAGGCGAGCGGATAATCACGGTAATAAGCATGTAATTATAGAAACGCCTTCGTCATCCTAATGAGTCATCTCCTCTCTCTCTCTCTCTCCCTAGAAAACCTACGCCCTACGCTCGTTCGCCCACCACAGCCTAAGAGGGGTCGCATAGTCAACCTCGGTAGCTCAGATTACACGGTTGACATGGAAGGGACAGTAAAAGAAACACGGGCTTTTGTGGTGGCCTTTGTGGACATGAGACTCGATGCGATGAGAGCAGGTTTGATGAAGAGAAGAGAGGGAATGTCATGTGGCAAAGAACGGCAGGTCGGAATCGAACCGGTGCAGGCTACAGGGCGTGCTGTCTACATGCTTGGGACACTGGCTGCCAGGAAGTAGCAGTGTTTCGGTAAATGAGGAATCGGCCCAGTCGATTCCACTGCCTCTGTGATGTGGCCTCCTTCTGTTGCCCATGGTATGGTAGGGGCCCCGGGGTATTTCCCTGAAAACATCACTCACTGCGTTTGCTTTAGAAACCATTCCGATTGCTGCCGGTTCCTTCCATTGATTTACCGTGAACATGAATTATTTAGTGGTTGTGTGATGGCCAGGTCATGAAAGACGTGTACTGGAAGAAAGCCTGTCCCTTTACCATTCTACTGTGTGTGTGTGTTTCAAAGGAACCGGAATTGGAGATTACACATGTCTGCATCTTCTAATTACCGCCCTATTTTTAGTTTATACGACTCCACCTTGCTTTCTGCTGTAGGTTGTAAATGTTTTAATGTACGTTATAAATCGCGCCTCATAAAAATGCACAAAGAAAAGTGATGAACGTGTGAAGTGAGGTCACATTCTGTTTTCCCATTTTTATTCTTCCACATTCTGGACCCCTGCCCTACCTGTGTTTCTCGAGGCTATTATCTTTTTAAGGAGACAGCCAGTTGACTCTGTTCCCACCATCCCTCTCTCTCTCTCTCTCGCGCTCGCTCTCTCTCTCTCTCTCGCTCGCCCTCTGTCCCTCTCACTTTATTCTCGGCCAAGGTCTCTCACTCCTTGCTCGCCGAACCTCATTTTCCCGCAGTTTGGGGAACTTAGCACCCGCCAAGTCCTGCCAACCAAGCCAACTGCCAGTGTCCTTGGCAGGGAAATTGCCATTTTAACAACCATCCGCTCCCCTGTCTTGGGGCCCGCTTGGCCCCTGGTTTTTTTTTTATCCTGTGTTCAGCGTGGTTATCACTAGGTATCACGGCCAGGCATAGAACATCCACCTAGCCGTACAAGTGAAAGGATTACAGCGGGAGCTATTCAACCAGACCCAGGAACACACATCCTCACGCACTTTTATCATTTTTACTAGGGTTAGGGTTAGGCCGTTTGCATACGCCGCCACACGTGGACCACGGAATGACTATGACTCACAACAACAAAACGTTGTCACCATAAAAGCCTCAGTCGGTGCAGAGAGCATAAATCCAAAAGTGTGTTCTCAGCGGTTTCCTTTTTATACTTTCATACCCTCCCTTCCCTCGATTTTCAATTCATTTCTCTTCATTCTTATGTTTTCAGACCGTCCAAGCAGTTGCTCAAATACCTCCCAGAGGCCTGCCGAGGCAGCCGGTGGAACCCTTCTCCGTACACTGCACAGTGTCCCCGTCTGAGTCTGTTTAGCTCATACAGTTACAAAGAAATAAACCGCCGGAGTACGTCTTAAGCGGGAGCCTGAGCGCTCCCTGTGCCGCACGCCACACATCTGCACCACTCGAGAGGTTTTTCCACCGCCTGGTTGGTGGGGACCAGACGCTGTGTTATCGCGACACGTGAAGGCAGAAGGTAAACACTGGGATACCTGCCTCCATTTTGGCTCTGGCTCTGTGCAGGGATCCAAACTGGCTGGCACTCGCTGACTAAACACTACATCTATCTCGCTGCCTACGTCTTGGTGCAGCCACAGTCGCTCTGAAGGTGTTTGAGTGGTGTGTGTGTGTGTGTGTGTGTGCGTGAATACACTCGTTTTTCGTGTGTGCTAATGTGTGTGCCCTTTTGTCTTGTTGTGTAGGGCAAAACAATGATTTATTTTATGTATTGTTAAAAAAAAATTAAGGGTCTAGACGCAGTCTACCTGTAGGCCTCCTGTAGCAAGATGGCGAACCCCTACCTGCTCCTTAATGACATGAAATCAAACTGTACTGTAAGACACTCTGGATACAAGCGTCTGCTAAATGACTAAATTGTAAATAGCAACGATTAGACGTGATTACACCTAAGACACAGGTGTACTCTGGTCTGGTTGTGTGGGGGAAGTCTGCAGGCAGATGCAGAGAAGCCGAATGGTCGGATGATGATTGATCGAGCATCTCTCGTCTGGCTCGTCCCCGCACTGCAGCGGAGAGAGAGGGGATGCTCTGTCCTTCTTACTCAGACCAATGACTATGTAAAGACTTATCTGGGCCGTCGACGGGCTGACCTATTAAACAATGTACCGACGGAGGCGGAATTGACCTTATTTTGCCCAACTGAATTCAATATTCTGCATGCAGTTCCATCACCCAGTTAGTATTTAACAGTAACATTAATGTTACGGACCAGGATGGAGGTGAATAGTGCCCATGAAATGCCACCACCGCAAGCCGCAGTAAGCTCTCTCTCTCTGTGTCTCATACAACTACGGGGTTGATGAAAGGCAAATTGAGTATTTAGACGGACCTCGGAAGTCCTGATTTTTCTTCCCCCTTGACTCTCTCTACGTCAGGTTTCAATTTCACGGCCTTCACCACTTTCCTCCTCGCACAACTCCTGTCCTTTCCAGCCCCCACGTCAGAGATATCGACGCCTGGGCGCTTCTCTCGGTTCGGAGGATCATTCGTGTGTAGTTCCCCGGTGTCTCTCTGTCGCCGGCTCCCAGATGGTTTTGCAAATCGTGTCATTATTTTTAGCTCTTGACTGTGGAGAGAGGAGAGAAGCTGCTTGGAGTAGCGCGTAGGATCTGCATAATAGTATGTGCTTATGAATGCTAACAGCGTGTATTCTGATGACTTCCATGATAGTGAAAGCTACTCCGCCTTTATCCAGCTATCCAGCTATTCAGCTTAAATAATGAAACGCAGGTTACACAGGGAATAACTAATGTGTGCCGAGGAGAGCTGATAAATTGCCTTGCACCGTGTATGTGTGTGTGTGTGTGTGTGTGTGTGTGTGTGTGTGTCCTAATGTGTACTGAAGTGGGACAATGGATGTGTACACTCTCACAGTTGTCGGTATGTTTACATATGCCCACCATTAGTAATGTGTGTGTATATGTGTTACACCCAAGTGTGTGTATGTGCAGGAGTGTTTATATGCAGTATGCTTATGGGATGTATGAGTTGTAAACGAGAGCTTTACGCTGATAACAGTGACGTTGTGAAGCAGAGAACCCACCATAGTGGTTAGTAAGAGCATATTAACTCTACTACACCTTACAAAGTACGCCTGAACTAGTCTCAGTTCAAAACATTTTCCCTGTCAGGGACTTTGATTAGGTCTGGTTTGCTTGGTTGGGTTTAGTTACTTTTCATGTTGCTAAGGAAACCAGAGTGGCAGTTTGGAGGGTCACTAATGCATGAATGAATGACTGAATTAATAAAAAAAAAAAATTCTTCTGACCTATAAGCATGCCTGTTTTATCTTGTAATAAATAACCATTCCTTGAATGCTCGTTTATGGGGCTTTTTTCCATATTTATTTAAAAAGAAGAATACTTTGGATTTGGCTATGACTTCGTTTTTCTTGTTCTGTGGAAACGAGGCCAAAACTGATAATGAAAGATGACCACAACTATGACTCCTCAAAGATTAAGCGACTGGGGTCAGGACGCCTCATGTCCTTTATTGGTCCTTTTAACAAAACTGGGTCATGGTCAAATATTTCTTTCTTTCTCGCTATCTGAGTTGTAGTTGGGTGGTTAGTGTGCATCTTGGTAGGTACATACTTGACTACCTGTACTCCTGAACCACACACACACACACACACGCACACACACACACACACACACACACACACACACACACACACACACACACACACACACACACACACACACACACACACACACACTTAGTGTTAATTAGTGCTTAGCCCTTAGGAATCCATCCCAGTGGCCATGTACCTTGTTCACCTCACATCGGCGTTGTGTGTGTGATGTAAATGACCTGGGTATAAATAATACATTCATATCGTTATGCACGTTCTCTCTCTCTCTCTCTCTCTCTCTCTCTCTCTCTCTCTCTCTCTCTCTCTCTCTCTCTCTCTCTCTCTCTCTCTCTCTCTCTCTCTCTCTCTCTCTCTAACACACACACGACTGGCACGATTAGCTTTCGTCTCTGTAAGGATTTACTGTCACCCCCTGAACGATAAATAGGAAAATGCTCTACTACGACACACATCTCAACAAGCATACGTAGTGTTTTGCACACAGTTGCTTGATGGTACTTCAGATGAAATAATAAGTGCAGGAGAGGACTGCGTCTGATGTTTGGAGGACAAACGTGGGGTACATCAACAAGCGTGTGTTGTTGGACCCCACTCGGCAGTACTTGAAGTACTGGGGGGCATTCTGAGACCCCTTTATAGATAAGGCTCTTCGGTCTTAAAGTCCGGGCCCTTGGGTTCCCTCTGCAGTGGGGTTTGTGTTACGGCTGATGATACTGGTGGAGGAGATGGTGATGATTATAGTAGACCGGAAGGTGGTATTATTAATTATATTAATTAGCGAGCCGGTTCAATTAAGAACAAGAAGGCCTTTTTCAGATTGGGCTTAATACACCCCTCTTTGTGGAATATGTATTAATATCTTAAGCTATTTCTGTGTTAATGGCTGCGAGCTGTTCTCTGGGTTCACTGCTTTCTGTGGAAATAAAAATCCAAAATCACTCCTTTTTCCTGACCTTTCGCCGACATCGCCTTTTCCGGTTCTTTGTAACGGCATCCTTTCTTTTCAACTGCTCTTATTTTACCCTCTTGCTCCAATCTCCTTTTTGTACTCCTGTCCCTTCAGTTCAAATTACTCGGCCACTGTGTCTCTCCTTTCTCTCTCTCCTCGCCTGTCCTCTTGTATTCTCTCCTCGTACCCCTGTCTCCTCTCCTCTCCTCTTCTGTCCTTTTATTGCGTTCGACTCTGCTTTTCTCTCCTCTTCCTCTTCCCTCTCCTGTTCACACTATCCACCTCCTCCTTACCTCCTCCCTCCTCATTCACCTCCTCCTGCTTCTCTCCTCCTAATCCTCCTCATCACCTCCTGCCTCCCTCCTCCTCATCCACCTCCTCCTTCCGTCCTCCCTTTTCATCACCTCCTCCTGCCTCCCCCCTCATACACCTCCTCCTCATACACCTCCTCCTAAAACTAGCAGAGAATTAGGAAAACAGCTAATTTTACTAACGCTGAAAAATAGCACGATAAAAATGTAATTTGATGTATCTTGTTGTTTTAGTTCCCACTATGTTTATTAACTAGAGTAAATGGATAATCCTGTCATATTACAATTCAACATTGAAATCCATGGCACTAAACCCCTTTATTTAACACTTTTCTATTGTGTATATATATATATAGTAAATCTTTTCAAGACCAAAACACAGTTCCTTAATAAAATCGCACTTTGGTGAGATTGCTCAACGAAAGTGCTCCTCATATGTTTATTTTAACAATACATAACCACAACAACTAGCTGTGATAAAGCATCAACATGGTTTCTCACTGAAGTAGATTGTGAAGTAAAAGTGTAAAATGGTCTCAAACAGTGTACCCTGCAGGGACATTGATTTGAATGTGCAGAAAGTTGTCTTGTTATGAAATATAGGTTATGTTATAAATCAGCCGGCACAAGCTGAGGATGTAGAGCAGGTTGACTGGCAACCGGAACATTGCTGGTTCAAAGTGTCTGTGTGTCCCTTAGCAAGGCACCTAACCCTCCCTTGCCATGACGGGCAGGGAGTCGCCTTGCATGGTTGAAACCCTTGTCGGTGGATGAAAGTGTGGATGAATGGGTGAATGTGAGGAACTGATTGCAATGCACTTTGAGTGGCCGCAGGTTACAAACGCGCAATATAAAGGCAGTTCATATATTGGCGCAAACCGTTCACTCTGATGACCAATAAGGAAGCAGACATTCAGCTGAACGATCTGAGAGATTTATTAACATATAGATAGAGAGAAGACACGTGAGGGAAAGGAAGGACAGGTGGGGGAGGGCAAAAGCAGGACAGTATTTGAAGAGGAGATGCAGTAAACAGTCAAATCAACACAACCAAACGGAACTATTTGTCCTGTCAATCCTCTGGTGACCTCAACAGACACACAAAGGCAAGACGTCAGTCCCTTCTTTCTTTTGGCCTTTTCCTACGATGCTCGTTGAGTTTCAGGGACATTCTAGGATACGACTGCCGAAATCGATAAAGACTTTCTTACCGGAGCATCGCCATCGCACACCATTACCAAACAGTTCTGCCACGATCAATTGTGTGCGCTGTGCAGCAATGCGCCGGACATAAAGGTTATCTTAAACAGTTTATAGATTTTCCTCTTTATTCCTTAATTTTGTCGTTACACTCGCCCTCCGACTGGTGAATGCGTTCCAGTCTTTGTGAGATTTTTCCCATCATTTCATTCGTTTGTTTTTAAAAAGCACTTGTTCTCTACCCTGTCTAGTCTAAAACACGTCACATTCGGACAGAGCTACACTATGCATTTATGATATCAGGTCATCAGCTCTGGAAAAAATCAAAGCGAAATATTTATACAAAGAGGTTAGTCATTTTTTTGTTCTCTCTCTCTCTTTCTCGGTCAAGAAGGCATCTGTAGCATGGGTTTATTAAAGGTTTACGCTGTGCTGGCAGGGATGGCCCCTCAACACGGTTTTATGTTATAGTTGCAGTGGTCCGTGCTCCTTGAGGTATCAGGATACACCCTGTCTGCCTGCACTGCCACTCTGCGTGGCTACCAGTACCTCCCTTCTCCAGGGCATTCACGGTCCATCAATTGATCATTTGTCCTCTCAGTCGTTCTGTCGTTCTATTTCTGTCTTCCATTATTTCCATTTCTGCTTTCCGGCCAACCCACGTCTTGGCTCTGTGTTTTCCCTGGGCTTTCCCTTACTCTTCCTATGAATATGCTTTGAGTCATTCGTTGTAAGTACACGCCATCACAGTGCATTGGTTTGTGGCTGTAGGGATAAGTAGGTACATTTAATAACTATATCAGCTTTATTGTTACATTTTGGTGTTGGCCATATTCGGACAGTATTCGTAGACGACCTACGGTCCACTTGATTCTTTACCAGCCTTGTGGCACAAGGGACATTACTACCAACATGATGTGTTTTGTAACTACTGTTTAGCTGAGGTCAGATGCTAGGCTGCTGGGATGCAGGGGTTCGTTCAGGGGTTCAGGTGCTGAGGGAACAGATGGGTGGATAAAGACTATTAACAAACCAGCCAGCCAGTCTGGGATCCCATCGGTACCCGTCGCTACGGCGACATGATGGGCGTGTCCGAGAACACTGACGCGATGGAGTCCGTCTCACCGGCTCTCTGCTGCGATTGGCCGTGGGCCTTGGTGGCTGGGTGCCCTGCCCCCAGCAGCAAGCCCGGCCCCAGGTGTCCCCCGTGCCCCACCGTGGCCCCCGGACCCAGCCGGAGCCGGCCGTTCTGCTGCTCCTTGATGGGCTCCATGAACACCACGTGCTTGTTGGTGCTCGCCTTGCGTCCGGGCCCCTCGGTGGTGGCTGGTGGGGTCGGGGTCAGGATGGACGACTGGCCGCTCCCCACGGCAGGGTCGTTCCCGGCGGCGGCGGCGGGCGGGGCGGGGCGGTGGGCGGGGCGGTGGGCGGGGCGGTGGCCTTGCGCCACGGGGGGCATCGACAGGGGGTCAGGTAGAGGTACATGAGGACCAGCGCCAGGCTCACCACGCAGCCCAGGAGCGTGGTGAGCCCCGTGTTGAAGCCCTCCGGGGCGTCGCCTTCCAGGGGCGCCGCCACCGTCACGTTGACCTCGCGGGTCTCGTTGCGGAGGCCCGAGCGGTCGCGGGCCATGCACCAGTAGACGCCGCCGTCGGCGTACTTGGCCGCGGTGATCACCAGCGTGCCGTTGCGGAACATCCTGAGCGAGCCGTTGTTCCCGGGCGGGGCCACGTACTCCTGGTTGGGGGTGACCCAGATGAAGTTGACGTGCCGACCGCGCAGGGCGGTCACGCAGTTCAGCGCCACCCGGCGGTCGGCAAACGCCAGGACGTCGCTCTCCTGCCGCTCTGGAAGGTGCAGCTGGTTGCCCGTGGCGCTGCAGTTGTCAAAGTAGCGGGCGTGCTGGAAGAAGCGCACGGCGCCCCTCTGTATCCCGTACACCAGACAGGTGTGCTCGTGTCGGAAGTCCTTCACCGACGCGTAACCCCTCTGCTCCCAGTGGCGGAAAAGCCCGTACATGGAGCAGTCGCACGCCAGCGAGTTGTTGTGCAGGTACAGTCCACTCTGCACGGCCAGCGGTAAGCTCACTATGTCCTCTATGGGCAGCTTGAGCAGGCGGTTGGAGGACAGGTCCAGCATGGACAGCTCCGGGTGGCTGTGTTCCTGGATGGAGAAGAAGGGGAAGTCTGTGAGGCGGTTGTGGCTGAGATAAGCCCTGCGAAGCCTCCCCAAGCCGGCCAGGGCATGGCTCTCCACACGGGCGATGCGGTTGTTGAACAGCAGCAGCTCCTCCAAGCCGGACAGCTCCAGGAAGTAGTGGGCCTCCAGCACGCGCAGGCGATTGGAGGACAGATCCAGGTGTCTCAGCACGGTACCGGAGGCGTTGAGGAAAGCGCCCGGTTGGATCTCGTCCATCTGGTTGTGGTTTAGCCGTAGCGTCTCCAGACGGGCCAGCCCATTGAAGGAGCCCTGCTCCAGGCGGGCAATGCGGTTGTGGCTGAGGTCCATCATAACAGTCGCCGGCGGCATCCCCCTGGGGACCTCTTGCTCGTGGCCGCCGCCCATCGCGGTGCAGCTGAGGATGTCGGCGCCGCAGATGCAGCCTGACGGACAGACGGCGCCCAGGGCCGGGCTCAGCTGGCCGAACAGGAAGCAGACAGACAGGAGGACGCAGGACCAACGCAGCCGGGGCGGCCTGGTCGGAGCTGACACACCCTCCCTGCCAGCGTAGCCATCACTTCCACCAACACAGGACATGGTGCCAACACCAACTGCTGGGCACGGCCAGCGCTGCCAGGGCAAAAGGGTGATCTCGGCTTTAACGGGTTTTTAACGAGGATTAGAAATCGTATCTTATTTATATTTATTTCTTTTTTTCTTTTTTTCAGTTCACATCTCTAGCTCTGTTTTGGTATCTAGGTTGCGCCTTTTTACTTTTTAGTTTTCTATTCATTAACCTATCCGCTGTTTATTCGTGCATTCATGCTACATGCTGTAAAAGCAACCACGGATCTTTAGACCTTTTGTACCATTCTGCAATACTAACCGAAGGCTGTTAGATCATAGGAATTGCTACATTTAGGCTTTGAGGGGTTGACGATAATGAATCCTAGGGTAATGTGTGTTTGTTGAAAGTTCAGCTCGCAGCTTGGGCCTCGTTCATGACGGTCTAGTCTTGTTTGTGCTGTCTTAGTGTTTAATCAAACAACGGTATCCATGGGAATCCACGTGTGTAGGTCAGAAAAGGGGAAAATACATCCAAGAGGAATCAGATTTCAAAGAAAGAAATGTTCAGTTGATGCGATATGAATCCAACGTTTGTTTTCCTATAACAGTCTGATGCTTCTAAGTGCAGGAAAGACTTTCGGTTAAGCAGAAATGGGTGGAAAATTGACCCGATCGCTGCGTGGCAAAGTTTGAAGAAAATGAATGATTGGGGGAGGAGGTAGAGGAGAGAGTGTTATAGTGAAGGATATTGATCAATTAGTCAATTAAACGTAATCAAATTCACATCCTGGGGTAAAACAAACAACATAAATCCTTAATCGGGCAATAATGTAGAAAAACTAAATGGAAGATACTTCACAAAAAACTGCGGACTCCTTAGTTCGTTTAGGTAATTCCAAGCATGTAAAAACAAGATAAAACCCCAGTTGTTTAGAAGATTGTACTGCTGAACCATCGATACTTGTGCCTTTTTTCGCTATCACAAGCAATCCTCTGTCAGTTGTTATCCGGTGATAGTGTGAGTCGCCCTTCTGTTTGCTTTTTTTATCTTGAACATCTATCTCTCAGCGACTCATTCACCGTTTGGCCCAGAGATCCGTCTTCTCAGCCAGAGACGGGTGGTGGTGGTGGTGGTGGTGGTGGTGGTAGGGGAGAGGAAAGGAGGGTAACTGGGTCTCTCGAGCGGTACAGTCAGGTCCTGTGCCCACCCACAGAGCAAGCCCAGGGACTGCTCCTCACCGAGGTCAGCCTTCTGCGCTTACCGGTCACTCTGATCGGCGAACGGCCACTTAGATGCACTTTACACACACGCTGAGCAAGACGGACGCGTCACACACACACACACACACACACGCACGATTCACTCTCTCTCTTAGTCACTCCTCTCACTCCCTCTCTCTGTCTTCCTCTCCGCCGGTGGAAATGCCGTTTTTCTGTTTTTTTGTTTTTAGCTGTTGGTGGATGACAGGTTCTTGATGAGGGCTCATGCAAAAAAAAGTGGTTTCCGTCCGGTTATCGAAGGGGAAATCCCAGATGAGCGGCAGCGTGCATATCGCCAGTCTTTGTTGGGCTCTCTGCATCGGTGCGTCCCTCCGTCCTCGGGGCTCCTCTGGAATCAAAACAACCCGCTCATGCAACACGCAGAAAGTTAGTCCGTTTCAATCCACCGCGATGAATCCAGGTGTTGTCGCCGACGCACACGTGTGTCATCCCTCTTACTCGCGTCGGGAGTAGCATGCACGTCGGAAGCACGCGCGCGTCTGTGTGTGTGTTTGTGTGTGCGCGCGCATGTGTGTGTGTGTGTGTGTGTGTGCGTACGGCAGGTGCTGGCTGTCGACTGTTTACTGAGAGTGAGATTCTGATGTCGTCCTTCTCCTCCTCCTCGCTCTCCTCTCCTCTTCTGGTCTTCCTTCGCTCACTCTGTCTCCCTCTCTTTTACTCCAGTGTAATCCTCCTCCCCCTTTCGCTTGACTCACCCCGCCTCCCGCTTCTCCATCCCTCCCTCAGCACTGCTCTCCATTCACTAAGCTGCTCGCTCTCTGCCTGTTCTATCTCTCTCTCCCTCTACCTATCTCCTTCTCTGTCTCTCTCTCTACTGCTCTCTGCTGCTCTCTCTCTCTCCTTTCTCTCTGGCTCTCTCTCCTTTCTCTCTGGCTCTCCTGCTCTCTCTCTCCTGCCCTCTCCCTCTCCTCTTTCTCTCCTCTCTCTCTCTCTCTCTCTCTCTCTCTCTCTCTCTCTCTCTCTCTCTCTCTCTCTCTCTCTCTCTCTCTCTCTCTCTCTCTCTCTCTCGGGATGCCCCAAGGAACAGGGGGAGGTGACAATGTGATTGGCTGAGAGCATGTTTGGGGTGAGGAGGTGAAGAATGCTTAAGAAAGGAAAGGAGTTTATAGGATTCCTCTCATTTTTCCTCGTTCCCCTTTTCTATATTTTGTCTATTTCTCTATCCACAGCTCGTTTTTTCTCCTCCCTGTCCCTCTAATCTCCTTTATTCCCTTCTTCTTCTACATATTGCCTTCATATAATTGTCTGGTTGTTGCCTCACTCCTCTGTCAACTAAGCCTAGCTCACAATCCTTTATATACAACTAATTTACATATTGTGGAATACACAGTTGAATCTGAATGTTCTGGGTCTGAGTGATGTAGAATCAGCTGTTTGTATTGAAATGGTTTCTCCTGTGCGCTGGGACGTGTCCCCTCTGGTCTCTCTCTGGTGTTTGATTTATTTATTTCATTATTATAATTTTGCTCTTGTTGCAGAAGCTGTCTAGAGTCCTAGAGAGGCCTGCGTATATATGATGGGTGACATATCATCCTCCCTGCATTCATGTCTACCTACTATATGTTGAGCTAATTCCATTTAAATCATCCCTCAAACATGCATCCCATTTTCTCTCCTCTGCTCTGCTCTGCTCTCCTCTCCTCTCCTCTCCTCTCCTCTCCTCTCCTCTCCTCTCCTCTCCTCCCCTCACCTTCCCTTTGTAATCTTTTTTCACCGTTCAGGTTTATTCAGACAGTTTAGCCAGCTGAGCGTTCTCCTGCTCACTACTAGAGGTGTTGTTGAATTCCTCTGTGGATGTTTCAAGCCAACATTTACATAAACCTGTTATATAAACGTTCCTCTTATCTCCTTTTCCTCCCTCCTGTCTCCTCCGTCTTCCTCTCCCCTTCTCTTCTCTCCCTTCTTTTCCTCTTCTCTTCTCTTGTCTCGAATCCCCTCCTCTTTCCCCCTCCTCATCTTTTGTCTCGCCTCCTCTCTCCTTGTCTTGTCTCGTTCTTTACTCTCGTCCTTTCCTCCTCTCGTCCCCTCCTCTCTCCTTACCCCTCTAATCTCCTCTTCCCCTGTCTCCTCCTCTCTCCCCCTATCTCCTCCTCTTTTCCCCCTGTCTCCCCCCTGCCTCCCCCTCTCATCCTCTTTTCCTCCTCTCTCCTCCTGTCTCCTTCTCTCTGCCCCTGTCTTCTTCTCTCTTCCCCGTGTCCTCCTCTCTCCCCCTGTCTCCTCCTCTTTCTGTCCTCCTCGCGCATGATAATGAATATGTGAAGCATGTATAGCATGACCATACTTATCTCTGCATATCTCCACGTGTCAGAAGGATGAGTATGTGTGTGTGTGTGTGTGTGTTGAAGTATGTGTGTGTGTGGGTGGGTGATTTTCTCTTGCTCCTTGCTCCACGTTGTGTGACTGCTGTTAGATTAGGTCATTCTCTCGGGACATTAAGAGAAAAGGACTCAATAATGGCAAGCTCCTCTCCAGAGACAGAAACAATCACACATACTCAGTAAGTCAATTCACTCACACACACAGGCACGTGTGCACCCACACACACATGCACACCACACAAACGTATGCACGTGCATACACACACACACACACACACACACACACACACACACACACACACACACACACACACACACACACACAGTTTCTCTCATTTTCGCTTTTTATCTCTTTCTCTTTCTCTTTCTCTCTCTCCCCCCTCTCTCCCCCTCTCCCTGCCTCCCTCTCTCTCTCCCCTCCCTCTCTCTCCCCTCTGTCTCTCTGTCTTCTTGACATTCAGATGGTGAAGTGCAGTGGCCCTGAGTGGGCCACCTCTACAAGCAGCTGCTCTGTACTCTGAGGCTGCTTCAAATACCACTCCCTGTTCCTCGCCAGTATACTAAATATACAGCATATATATATAAATGTATATATGCTGTATATTAACCTATGAGAATATCAACAACACGTGCGCTCCCCTGACAACAATCCCTGGTGACGTGCACTAGCATCTCGAGTGACAGAGCCTGCTTGAGCGTTTTTGGTGGCTTGTTACCTTATCGTTGCGCCACATAGTGAGTGGTGAACGTAGGCCGCAGACAGGAGGATTGAACTGAAAACAGACATTGCCTTTTACAGACACAGGTGTTGCTGTTGGAGTGGGTAACAGGTTAGAGTTATGGTAAGGGTTTGCTTGTGACATGTTTACTGTTTATTGTATTTAGTTGTTGTATTGACACTAGTTTAGCATGCTATAGCTCAAACAAATACCATATCTATATTCTACTCAAGATGAAGGTTTTTAATCAGCTTTTCTCTCATTTTGGGGATAACCAGATAGGCAGACCTCTGCAGCCCCATCGGTAACATCATCATGGCAAGTTATATCAGAGTTCTATTGATATTACATTCAAATCATTAGCATGATGAATTAAAACAATATGGCAGTACGAAAAATCAAGAGAGAGAGAGGGAGAGAGACAGAGAGAGAGAGAAAGAAAGACAGAGAGAGGATTGTGTGTGCGACAAACTCATACATCCGCAAATATGTGTGTTTGCATAAGGTGGGTGTGGGTATTTAACACAAGGGTGTGTGTGTGTATGTGCGTGTGTGTGCGTTTGAGCGGGAGAGATAGACAAACATTCACACAAACACACCCACACATACAGAAATGTAACCACATTTAATTAGAACATTGGTCTAATTAAAAAAAGGAATAATCATGCATTGATTAAGCACGTCTAGACAGGATATTTCCATTTGATTTGTTCAACCTTGTGTTTTAAGTTGATCACCATCCTGTCCAAGAAGCTTTGTTTGTCGAAAGGCCTCCTCCCCTTTAGTGGGTGCTTAGTTAGATTACATTCAATTAATAACATTCAATTGAAAACCCAGTGAACTTTTGTGATTCCCGTCTACAACGTGCAATTAAAACCAGCCAGGCCAATCACGATTGGTTAATTGGGAGGAGCACACATTTGAGCATCCAATCATCATACTGTGTCTTTCAGAGCCATGATGGATAGGGACACAGCAGGGGATAATAGAGGTGGAAATGAACAGCAGAGCGATAGGAGAGAGTCCTTGTGGAGAACAAGTGGAGAGAGAGAAAGAGAATAAAAGTGGAGAGAGAGAAAGAGAGAGAGAGAGACCGAGGCACAGAGAAAGACAGAGAGGTGAGGCTAAAGTGAAGCTGTGTGCTTTCTGTCTTTTGTGGTGTTCTGCGTGAGGCAGATCAGGTTGGATCTGATCTGTAGATGTCATTGTGGTTGCTGTTAAGACACCCACTAACACACACTGCCCTCTGATCGTACTGCCAGGGTACTAAAGACAGAGAGAGAGAGAGAGAGAGAGAGAGAGAGAGAGAGAGAGAGAGAGAGAGGAACATGCTCCTCGGTTTATTTGGAAGCGCCATTTTGTGTTGTTGCTTCGTGTTTTTTTTTCATTGTGTGTTTTATTTATTTAGGTATGTTCTGTTGGTGTAGGAGGAAGCAAGATTTCTTTGGAATTTGAAAATAACACTTCTTCCCGATCACTCTTGTACTGGTCACGATGACTGTACTGGTCCAGATGGTGGTCTTGAGTAGAGGGGAGATGGACATATATTAAGAAATGATTAGTGTTTATAAGGTACTCCATTTAATGTGCACTTAGTGTGCAAATATATTCTCTCACACTCTCTCTCTCTCTCCTGTGTGTGTGTGTGTGTGTTTGTATGTGTGCGTTTGTTTGTGTGAGTGCATATATGTCTATCCTTTGACTTTATTGTGTATCTCTGCGACTTAGTGACTCTGTGACTTCTGTGTGTGTGTGTGTGTGTGTGTGTGTGTGTGTGTGTGTTTTTGCCTCAACTTTCCAGAATGTTCTCATGCAGTACTCGTGTGCCCGCGTGTGAGTATGTGTGAGTTGTGTGTTTGTGGAACACAGCATCACACTCTGATGTAATCTGTCCCTGAGACAGCATCACTGATTGCCTGGGCACTCTGACCCTGAGAGGGCTGTACTTATTGGCTGCGCTCTCACAACCCCAGCGCTCACATTAGCTGGAGCTGCTATGAATCAATATGGAGCTGCTCCATCATTTATTCATGGGATTTGATTCATATTAGCCACCAGACATTCCCGAGGACTGTTGGCACTGTTGGTGGACTTCCCGAATACACTATTATTACTTAAAGACAACAATAGAGTCTGGGAGATGCCTATCTCAGCATGCAGAATGTTGGCTGGGTTTCTCTGACTTGCATCATGGTCGGCCAACATTGGAAAGCATGTATTCAGGGATAGAAAGAGGCGGATAGACAGTGAGTGACTGAATTGGGGAGAGAGACAGAGGATGAGAGGTTGGTATAGCAACGGAATGTTTCAGTGACGAGGGTGGGATTGAAGGAGAATTCAACGGTGATAACTCAGAACAGAACAAACTTGAGGGAGGGAGGAGGTGTTTGGAGTGAAAGAGGTTGAGAAACAAATGGAGAGGAACTTTCAAGTTGACGGAGGAAACAGGGGGAGCGAGATAGAGGGAGGGAGGGAGAGAGAGAGAGAAGGTGAGAGAGCGAGAGCGAATGATTGTAAGTGAGTGGGTTAGTGAGTAGGGAAGAGAGAGAGAGAGAGCGAGAGCTGCCTTTAAAGATTGATGAGAGTCGGTTAGATTGAGTGCCGCACTGATGGGGGTAGAGAGGAGGAGAGGGCCGGAGAAAAGGGGAGGGTAGGAGAGGGCCGGAGAAAAGGGGAGGGTAGGAGAGTGGTGGAGAAAAGGGGAGGGGAGGAGAGTGGTGGAGAAAAGGGGAGGGGAGGAGAAGAGGGGAAAGAGATGTGAGTGGTAGGGAGAAGGGAGGAGGAGGAGATCAAATGGGAGGGGAGGAGAAGGAGAAGGAGGAGAGGTGAGGGGCCACAGGCGGGGGTCATTAGCAACAAGACCAATGATTGAGCTCCTTAAGGACATGCAAAATAATGATGCAGGGAGTAAGGGCATGCAAGGAAAGCACAACCTATAGAGGAAGAGGAGGGAGGTGGAGAGAGTGAATCATGGGAGAGAGAGAGCAGGAGAGTGGGATGCAGAGATGGAGGGATAGAATGGGAGACAGAGATGGAGAAGGAACTGAAGAATGGGAGGAGGAGAGGGAGAGCAGGAGGGGAGATACAGGGAGAACCGGGACAGTAGGAGAGAGGGAAATAGAGAGACTAGGAGAAAGGGGGAGTCATATGCAAGAGGAGCAAACAAGAGATAGGGAGAAATGGGAGCGTGGGAGAGGTTGAGAGTGTGAGAGGTTGGGAGAGAGAGGGAGGGAGAGAGAGGGGGAGAGAGAGAGGAGGAAGGGTGGTGGTTTGCAGAGAAACAGGGAGAGAGGGACAGTAATCTGTTTCCTTTGGTGTGAAATTGAGGTTATCCGAGACCCTGTGATCTTGTGAAAACCAGCAAGTTCAGACACATGGGTTGTATGAAACCCTTGTATAACCCTTCTGTAAAAAAAAAAAAACTGGAAACTTTCGCCAGTTTTGATTGGCCTGTTTCTAGGAAGTAGCCTGTGTGTGGTAAAGTGCTGGGAATCCATCTCTGTCTCTCTGTCTCTGGCCCACACACACTCGGGGGCCGTTGAGCGTGCTCAGAGTATGCACTGAGCCAGTCTAATGGATTGGACATCCCTGGCTTCCTCTTATCTCACGGAGCACTAGGCTCCCATCGATCGCGGCTAAATTGATCACCTTTAGTGACTGATAGGGGAAAGATACAGTCGGCTGTTATCTGTCTCTCTTTTTTGCTCTGTCTTTATATCTGCATTTGTACTATCCCTGTTTCCCTGCATGATTAGATTGATTGATTGATTGGCCACTATTCATTCACATTTCATTAACAATCCATTTCTTTTGTGCTTTTGAAAACTGCAGTTCCCTGGTTTTTTGTGATCTCAATGCAGTGCTTATCAAGCAACACAACCATAAAGAAGATGGCGTTGCCTCGGTTGTAAACGGCTATGCTATAAGCAAGCGCGGATGGAGTTCACCTGTTACACGAAAGACAACTTCAAAGACACTTTTCCACAATATCATTTTGGTTCAGGCGAGGGTCTGAACTCCAGACGTGATTACTTCAGAGTGCTGGTACTAATACCGCCACGGGCCACACAGAGGTACTCTTTGAAGGTCCGTTCCACACAAAACACAAGAACACACAAAAGCCTGGAACTCAGATGAGAGTCTCCTGATCTCACATCAGGACCGCACAGCGAGTTGTAGGGGAGGATTGCAGTGGTTACTGAACCCCAACTGCGATAATCGGAAGAACATATTAAACGTTGGGTCCTGTCAACATGAGAGTGTGCACGCTTTAAAGAAATGTGTATATGCTGTGTGGTACTGTAGGGCGTCATGGAGTTGCGGTGGAGCAAAACGTCTATTCATAATTAAACCTCCCCAAGATGTCAATGCTGACATCTACACATTATATTACATTCTACTTTAGAACTCAAGATCGTACTTGACATTTCCATGGTCATTGCACTTGTATGAGTCACCATCTAGTACTACTATTTACTATTACTATTTACTCTTACACTTCTATCCAAAGAGACTGACAGTGAGTACAGATACAGGTCAATAGGGATGCAGATAGGGGGTTAGGGCATCTTGCTCGTGGATGGACTACAGGTAGACTGTGGACAATAGGGGATCGAACTCGGCACCTTTGAGCTGGGGGTTAAACGCCCTAACCGCTAGACTTTCCTTCCCTGTTTATTGACTCTCCCCCTCTCCCCTCTCCCCTCTCCCCTCTCCCCTCTGCTCTCCCCTCTCCCCTCTCCCCTCTCTCCCCTCTCCCCTCTCCCCTCTCCCCTCTCCCCTCTCCCCCAGGATCTCCAGAGCGGCGTCCGTGCTACTGTCGGACCCCTGCTTCCAGCTCCACTCCATCCAGCACCTGCTGGGAGAAGGTGGGGAACCAGCGGGCTCCTCGACGTCCTCGGCCCCCAGCATGCCTCCTGTGGTGGGGCCCCTGGGAGCGGCACTGGCCCCCGCGATCTCACCGGCCCCCGGGGCCACCGGCCCAGCGGACCACAAACACTTCTCTCTGCACGCATGTGAGTCCGACTGTGGGGTCCGCTTGTTAGAGCGTCAGAAGGTTCGGAGGTTAAGAGTTTCCGTTTGTTTGTTTGTTTTTGACTTATTTTACAGTTATAAGGTACAACTTTAAAAGCTACAACCTACTTACCTTTCAAAGTAGGTTGATAACCTGCTTTCCAGAACAAGACTATATATATGTTTGTCTTACTTTATCTTATATACTTATATCTACCAGTAAGGAGTCTGCTCACCAACATATATTATTGCAAACGCTTTTCCATTTCAATCCAACTAGCCAAAACAAGTATGGGAGTGTTGCTTTGCTAGGCCTCCTGATCTGATCTACTGCACTACAAAATGGTGGGTGGACTATAAATAGTGGAATCCATGGTTCCTTGCTATATATACTCATCAGAGGAGCGTCTGCCTGCCTTGTTGTCGATGCCAGTTGAACCCGTCTCTATTGAACTGTTTAAAGCGTCCTGATTGGTGGGATCATGGCTGGAGCTGCACCCCCAGAAAAGGCTAGCTTTTCTTGGCCTGCAACTGAGGCTATTTAGGCCTGCACTTATCTGAGGACAGAGGTTTCCTATGAGAAATGGGCCAGCATACACACATGCACACGCACACACGCACACACATACACACACACACACACACACACACACACACACACACACACACACACATACACACACCCACACACATACACACAGCAAAACACATGCAGATGTAAACAACACACAGCGAAAGTGTGCAGTTGGGGTTTTTCTAGAGTGGTGAAAAAGGCGCTGTGATAAATAATGCAGATGGCGGAATCCCTGCAAACCTTTCTTGTTGTTGTTTGTGTCCAGTACTCACACGTTTCCATGTGAGGGTGTAATACTCTGAGAGGTAGACCAGCAGTATGGAGAGAGAGGCAGAGAGAGCTTAGTCTAACATGGCTGAGAGTTGAGATGAGTGGGAGAGAGAGCTTGGTCTAGCATGGGGGAGAGTTGAGGTGAGAGAGCGACAGGCGAGAGAGCTCATCCCACATGGGTGAGAGTTGGGATGAGAGGGAGAGAGCTTGGTCTAACAGCTGGGAGAGTTGAGGTGAGAGAGAGGGCGACAGAGCTTGGTCTAACATAGGAGAGGGAGAGAGGATGATGTAATGTAGAAGTATGATTCAGACTGCTTTAAAAGAGGAAACAGAGTGTCTGAGGGATGTCCCTTCCTAGACACTCTATTGAACAGAATGCTAGAAAGCATTCATCTCATATGATTACTGGTGGTAGTGTAATAAGATATTCTATATTTTGTCGAGTTATGTTTATTCCTGCATTCTGTTAAGTTATCTGGGAAATTGATGGTCTCGACTTTGGCCCACACTCTATTTCACGTGTGTTTGTGTGTGCACGTGCATGCATGTGTGGCTAATATAGTTGTTGGTGTGTGTGTGTGTGTGTGTGTGTGACAGGACTGTAGTTCAGAACAAGTCTCCTGGGGGTTTGATCTGTTCGCCACAGGACAGCATGGCCTCGTCGCCTGTTGCCATGGAAACACACAACGTTTCCATGGTCACCTTGCGGGGCATCATCTGAAGCATGTATGTGTGTGTGTGTGTGTGTGTGTGTGTGTGTTTGTGTGTCACAAACTATATCAAGGTCAGTCTGCTTTGAACCCCAAAGGACTCCACTTTTTCACCTCTGAGGGATAAGGGTTATCACATATTTCATCCTCTGCCTTCACTTATCAGGCTGCTCCACTTACAGTTCTAGCTGAAGCCCCTTTTACACACTACACGTCTTTCCCTGCAATGTTCTGGAATATTCCCTGTATTGGGTCACGTGTGAATGAGAGCAGGGGTCGATAGTCCAGGACATTTGCACAAGCAATTTGCCCGCTCAAGACTTAGTAACATTTCCGGATCACTGCCTGTACGGCTGTGTTGTGAATGAAAGGAGTAACATTGCCAGGCACGTAAAGGGTTACGTCCGTCTGACATAAGACGCTTTCACGTGGAGTGAGAGAACCAATCACAAGACTCTGCTGGGGACGTATCTGAATCTGTGACTGTTTATCTAAACGAGCAAATGGTTTTCGGGTGATTCGATAACATTGCTAATGTGGCGTTAGTGTTTCATGCCCACATTGCAGACGTATCGGTTGAAGCTGAGGTATAAATATATATATTTATATATTCGATGTTGCATAACCGTCTAATGCATGCAGTGGGTCTGTGTTTGTGATTACCGAAAGCGATTTATTGCAATGAATTCAGTGACATCTGGTGGTCTTTAAATGTGAAGATGGTGTCTCGTACAATTGAACTAGTAGTCAATCTTCCATCTGTTCCATGCTGTTTTCATCTTTGGCAGAAATTAACCGGAAAATACAGCAGGAAAGACATAGCGCTCCTATCCTACCTGGCATTCCCTTTCTCTTTCAACCCACTTTCCTGTCTCTCTTCACTGTCCTGTCCATTAAGGCACGAAATAAACAAAATATAAAAATCTTGATCGACTTTCTGCATTCTCTCTGTCTAGTGCTGACAACGTGCTGTCCCATAGAAAATCAATTGGCTCAAACCATTGGATTCCCGCATCTCCTTGAGACTCCAGCCTTAAGCATACAGGCAGGCAGGCTGTTCCCTGTGCATACCTGATTTAACAAGCGGATGTCAGCCAACCTCTTCCTGGTTATTAAGAGACAAGGGTCCACAACATCTGTCCTGTTTCCATGACGTCGCCACGGTGGTCGTTTGTGTGTGTGTGTGTGTGTGTGTGTGTGTGTTTGTGTGTGTGTGTTTGTGTGTGTGTGTGTGTGTGTGTGTGGGGCGCATGCGGTGTGTGTGCGTGCGTGAGTATGTGTGTGTTTAGAGTAACAGTCTGTTCCTCATCAGTTGTAGTAAATTACTGTGAGTGCTACCCTCGGGTGGAGGTGTTGATCATGCTGGGCACGGCTGCTCACAGTATGTGTACCTGTCAGAGTGTTTATGTCCATGTGTGTCTGTGTGCATGATGTGCCGTTGAGGGTATTTTTGTGTCCGTGAGTGGCTTGTGTCTACAGCCATCAGTCACATGTTGACGTGACTTTGCCAAGGGACTGGCAGTTCCTTCTCTGCCATGTCGCGTCTTCTCCCTATCTTCTCTCTCTCTCTCTCTCTCTCTCTCTCTCTCTCTCTCTCTCTCTCTCTCTCTTTCCTTCTCTCTTTCTATCTCTGTCTGTCTGTCTCTTTCTTTCCCTCTTTCTCTCTCTTTCCCTCTTTCTCTCTCTCTCCCTCCCCCTCCCTCCGTCTCTCTCTCACTCCATCTCTCTCACTCCATCTCTCTCTCTCTCTTTCTCTCTCTTTCTCTCTCTCTCACTCCATCTCTCTCTCTTACTCCATCTCTCTTTCTCTCTCTCTCTCTCTTCATCTCTGGCTCTCTCTCTTTCGCTCCCTCTCTCTCTCCTTCTCTCTCTCCATCCCTCTCCATCTGATGTCAGTGTCCTTTTGCCTTGTTGCTTTGAGACCAGACTGTCTGCTGTACGGCACACATTTCATTCTGTGCCCTTCTGTCCTTTTCTGAAGCACCACACATTGTGCTCCTTCCTCCCATCCCGATCCCTTTCTGTTTTCACTCGTGTGTTTTTGCTTCACCTCAAATAAGATGTATTTGTCTTTTTCACCTCCTATCCTTATCCTGGCTTTCTTTTGTTCCCATCTCTTCCCATTTTTATTTTGGTAACTTCTCCTTTTCAAGAAAGGATGGTATAATATAATATAATTATAATTATATACAGTAATTATAAAAAATGAACAAAGAACAAAGCACAAGTTCCAAAGAATGAATCAGGTCTGAGCCCACCTTGCTGAGGGCAATATTTTATATATAGTATTCACTCTTGTGACGCACGCAGAGAGCTCACCTCATTGGTGTGTATGCATTTGTGTGTATGTGTGCGTTGTGTGGGTGCACCTGAATGAGTGTGTGTGTGTGTTGTGTTGTGTGGGTACACCTGAATGAGTGTGTGTGTACGTACGTGTGTGTGTGTGTGTGTGTATGTGTGTTGTACATGATTGTATTCGGGTACCTTAATTGAGGCTGTGCATTATGAATGAGGTCCTGAAACACTGAAGGCCCTGCCTGTGATTCCCCTTCTAGTACTTCTTTGAGAGAGTATAATAAAATAGAGAGAGCCCTACTTCCACTCTAAGGACTAATGGCCATCTCCGTCAGTGGAGCTGCACCCAAACCAGTCCAATGCGTTCGCGTACCTTGGTCTGCTTGTTGCCAAAACGTTTCAACCATTGCTGCCGTAGAAAATGTTCCCTGAAAAGCTTTTTTGATTTATCACTTGTGTGCCTGGCTGTTTTCCACCCTGCATGCACCCTGATCACAGTTTGATTCATGAGTGGATGATTTGGTGGTTGCTTGAATCTGCATATAAACGTACACGCTACATTTACATGGACTCGACACTCAGTCATTTAGCAGCGAACAGTTTATCCAAAGGGACGTTGAGGTGAGGCATGCAACGCTCAAAGCACTCAATCAATATTGGAGCAACTCCAATGTAGTCGTGACATTCTTAAACAGACTACATTCAGTATTGGAGCAAATCAATTGTAGTAGTGAAGTACTTAAACAGGCTACATTCAGGAAGCTGAATGGTTGCTATAAAGTATATTTTAGAGAGCTGTTGTTGACAATGAGGTACATCGCTTCATGTTACCTCAATAACTGGTACATGCATGTTTTTAAGTAGAACCTCACAATGTATGTACTCATTACGGCAGAGTTCAACACAAAACAAATAGAAGAGCATGATTAAAAATGCTTACAGTTGTTTCTGTTAGACATTTTCATGTCACACAGTAGCACAGCTTGCTGGGTTTAGGCGTACTTTGTTGAACGGGAAAATCTTTCTTTCCGTGAAGCGTTGTGACGGCGGTACATAATCACAGGAGACGGCGTTGAGGCCATGGTGGCGGTTGATGTATTCACAGGGTGTTGATGCCTCAGAACGCCCTCCAAGGTGGTCAGCGAGGAGTTTAATCCTGGGGGGAGGGGGGGGAGGGGGGGGGAGGGGGGGGGGGGCGGGGGGCCAGGGAGGGGGGGGGGGTTTGTGGCGTGGGAAATCAGCTGACCTCTGCTCAGACACACACACACACACACACACACGTGTAGACACACATGCAGACACACACACACACACACACACCCACATGTAGACACACATGCGGACACATACACACGCTCAAACACACACCCACACACACACGCATACACTTACAAATACACACATGCAGACACATTAACACAAACAAACTCACACACACAGGCAAATTTGCATCGGTGTGGTGCGTAGGCTGGCTTCTCTCCGTGGGCTCCCATGAAAGGGAATCCATTCAGTCCTTCAACCTTCAGCTAGACATCACCCTTTCATCATATACAGATATGACCTGGGAGGGTTTACATAATTTAGTTTATACACAAGTTAGTAGTTCCTCAACAATTAATATTCTCTCAGATAATGTGAAGCTCTATGTTTTCCTGAAGTGTAAGAGCAGTCTATGTGTCATATGTCCAGTTACCAGTTAATGTTTCATCATCACACACGTGTGTGTAGCTACAGAGCTCCCCACTTGCGTGTTGGACTCCCAGCTCAAAGTTACTGGGTGCGATCCCCACTGTCCACAGACTACCTGTAGGCCTCCTTGAGCAAGATGAGAAGATCGCCCATACCTGCTCATTAATCACACGTATCTGAAATCACCAAGAAGGTTTTTGCAAAATTACTAAATAAGTCCTGGTAATTAGTCAAAACAATGAGTCAGTAAGTTCAATAGATCTCTGTTCAAAACAATGTTTTATTTAAACTTTCCAAAAGTTCCTTTTTAAATTGTAATGGTCCAGAAAGATGACAAGTCTGCAAGGCAGTCTGCTATTCTGTGGTTGGTAATTGCTCTTTGGGCTGCTGTTTGACAGTACAATGTCTTTGGTTCGGTGAATGCCGCAGCTTTAAAAGATCTACAAAATGTTAAGCTCTTGTGTGGAAAAACATTGAACAATGTCAGACAGTTAATAGGCGCCTGTGTTGTCTGAAACACATCCATCATCGTTGAGTGACTGGCTCTGCTCTGAGCGTCTGTAGGCCTTGACATTTCACTCCCCTCATTCTGCAGAACTAACACAACAATATGGAGATCACGCTTGGAGCTTTGCGGAAATCTTATTCAACGTTATCTCTCCAAAGAAGCCAATACTGCCAATACAAGGACCATCAGGCTATAGAACTTAATATTATTCTTGACATGTCCCATGCTCACTGTAATTGTTTTGTTTTGCTTCTCTAACCCTGGGAAAGTCACCATTCAGTTCTTCTATTTGTTTGGTGGCACAGTATGGAGTTGGTTTGCGAGTCCAGTCTGTAGAAAGCAGTGTATTAAACGACTACAACGGGCCCTTCCTATAAGAGGCGACCAGATGGAGGAGAGAGCTCCATTATTTCAGTTCCACCGGTTCTGTGTGCGCTCGGTTTATGTGTGTGTCTCCTGCCACACCTGAGACCTCGCAGCAGAGAGAGCTTCAAATGCCAGCCGTCCCAGCGCCCGGGTGGTAAATATCAGGACGTATTACAGGCGTCCAGGTGATTTGTGTCCTCATCTGCCAGTGCCTCAGACAGGACAGAGGACGCTGCACGTCCCCAGCCGTGTCAGAACAGCGGGGACTTTAATTGGAAGTAGTCAGGAGGTTCAGCAGGGCCACCGTGCTAAAGGTTAGCCAAGCAGTGAATGTTGCTTGTCGCCACGTCACATCCCAGAGAGAGATTTGTTTTCCGATAAAATGGTGGAAAGGCGGAAGAAGATGCTGTGATCTGGGCGCGGCTGGCCAGAGAGGCATATCCACAGGACATAGACCCACTTCCAGGACATCATGAATCACCGGCAATGTCCTCAGGCTACGCACTTCAGAGTCCACCGCCATGTCTCTTTATATTGGCTGTACCGTACCCCATCAGAGACCTTGGTTGAAAATGCTTCCTCATCCCCATCATGGTCTTTGTGGCTGTGGACCACGAAAGGAGCCCTGCTCACTTCCATCTTGTCAAGATGTGTATCGATTTAGTGTCCCGGTATTAACGACAAGGCAACTTACGATAAGAACCGCTGTGTTGTGGTCTCAGATGTTTATGATTCGCTGCATGGACACTTGTCTCTGCTTTGCACTGCTCCTTTTGCCGACTGCATGACCTCAGAAGTCCAAGGCTTCTTTGATTTGGGCCGAAGACTAGAGCAGCACAATGCAAAGAGCAGAGGCAGACTTCCCTCTCACGGAATTCCCTAGTGGTACAATTGAGAGAAAAAAAATGCTGTTAGAACTTTTTTATCGTATTAACCAGCTCGATATATTATCTGGCGCCTAAATGTAGAGCCATTCTCTCTTGCTCTCCCATATTTCCTCTTTCTTCACTCTTTTCTCTCTGTGTTTGTCTCTCTCTCAGCCTCCCTTCCTCTCGCTTGCTGTCTCTCTTTCTCTCTTTCTCCCTCCCTCTTTTTCTCTATCTCTCGCTCAGCCTCCCTCCATCCATCTCTCTTCATGTATGGGTATGACCCCCCCCCTTCTGTCGTCCTCTTTCTCTCCCTCCCTCCCTCCATCTCTCTCTCTCTCTCTCTCCCCCTCCCTATACTGCTTTGTTATGTCTTTCTTCTCAGCTCCGCCACCACACTTATATCTATATCGTCCTCTCCCTCTATATGCTCTCGGACATTAGGCTTAATGGAAGCAACCTCTCTCTCCCTCCCTCCGGGTCACAGCATGGCCGGCTTCCAGCCAGCCAATACCCCAGAACAGCCCTGCACTTTAGAATTGAAAGAGGAGCCATCCCACTGGGGTGAGGGGAGAGAGAGAGAGAGAGAGAGAGAGAGAGAGAGAGAGAGAGAGAGAGAGAGAGAGAGAGAGAGAGAGAGAGAGAGAGAGAGAGAGAGAGAGAGAGAGAGAGAGAGAGAGAGAGAGAGAGAGAGAGAGAGAGAGAGAGAGAGAGAGAGAGAGAGAGAGGACCACAAGTTCAGAAATAAGAGAAGAGCAGAGATGAGAGAAGACCAGGGAGATGGTTAAGAAAACAAGAGCAAGGTTAAAGGACAGAGAGAGATGGAGAGAGGGAAAGATGGAGATGGGAGAGAGATACACTTATATAGATAGGGTAGATGGTGGTTAGATGGATAGAGAGAGATAGAGAGGTTGCTTGCTGTGCCCTAAAAACCAGCCAGACATATCAGTATATATTCAAGTAGCAGGCTATAATAGAGATCATAGAGATTTCAACAATATAAGATACAGCATATGGCCTTGCTATCTGAACCTCCATGATTGGGTCGTCTGCAGAGATATGATCTCCATGGCCAGGTTTACAGTCAATGTGTCTTGTTCTGTCTGTCTGTCTGTCTGTCTCTCTCTGTCTGTCTCTCTCTCTCTCTCTCTCTCTCTCTCTCTCTCTCTCTCTCTCCTCCCTCATCGGCCTCAATACGTCTGTTTGTCACATTGTGGCAGCCTTTGGTTTTTTCCGCCCTTCCTTTCCCTCTCCCGATTTTGATCATGTTCGGAGGAAAATAAGCACATATTCTGCCAACAAGTTAAGACTTTCATCTCTGTTGGATGGCTACAAGTGATGAGTGGCAGACTTAAAGGAGTCGACCGGTTTGTTAAGACCCCTGGTTAATTGTTGACATTGTCTACGTCGAGATGTATATCAGCCAGGATTTTTGTTCAACTCCCCTCCTTTCGCGGTGTAGGTGTGTTCCGAAATTGCGCGCAATTGACATCGATTATATTACCGAGCAGCTTCCATCGCTGTATCTTGGTTTGGCCAACGCAAGTAAGTGCATACTAACTGCCCTAGCAGTGGCTTTTGGCTATTCATCTCCAATAGGGCCCACACATCCGCAGTTTTGATCTTGTGTTTCCACACCACTGCGTATGCTCACAGACTTGGAGACTGAGGCGCGCAGTTAGAATTCTGTGCAATGATCGTGGCCGCGTTTGAGAATTCAGAATTGTGAGTGTTGGGCAACGTTACAATGGGTCGCGAGGGTAAGTGGAGGGTTTATTTTGTTTTAACATTTGGTACGCAACCAAAATCACGTTTGCTAAGCCGGAGTCTTAACAAACCGGCCGAATCCTTTAAGGATATACGTTTAGAAAAGGCTGTTAAGACATTGAAATGGGGCCGAAAGACAGGGATCTGAGAATCGACAGGGAGAGTCCAAGGTTGAGTGTATAACACAGAGAGAGGAGAGAGGAGTTCAACTTTAGATAGTTAAATACCCTTTTAAAGGACACCCATCAAGCACTGCTATTTTCTAATGTATAGAGAAAACTGCTTGATCTGCGTGTTGTGCAAAATCCATCCATCCATTGGTCCGATTCGGAAAATGAAGCCAGTGGTGCGAAAACGGTGCTGATGTTGCAGACCGTGATTTCTTCCCAACACGCGTACGAAGCTTCTTACATTAGGGAATAGCCAAGCGTGACAGTTCCCCTTTAAAGGCCAGAACAATTCGATGGTTGCCTCCCATTGATGAAATCCCACGTGACATCACAACCCTTTTCTTTTGTCTGTTTAGCGATCAATAATAACTGTACCGTTGCTTTGAGTCGATCCCTATGAATAATTTCACAACATGGATTTACCCAGGGCCTAGGGGGGGTATTGATACCATCACTAACACAGGCCCAAATGGCTTCACATGTCCATATTTAAATGAGATTGAATGCCAGTCCATTTCCACTTACCCAGGCGTCATGAACGCTCAGAAACCCCCTCTTCAAAGATCCCCATGAGGGGGTGTACATACAAGGCAGCTCTCTGCTAGAATAGCTATGGCGTTATGTGCAACACGCACACGTGTTGAATCTGTATGTATGTATATTATATCTTTTTTGCTTTGTAAACTGCATCAAACAATTCTGTGCGAGTAGAAGAGAAGGTGAGGTACTATTCCCTACTGCCGCATGGTTGGTGGATATTCACCAGACTAAAGAAGATCAGAACACACTGGGCCACCTGCATAGCCCCTGCATACCACCTTCAAAATACCTCCATGATTTCGTTGTGATTTCGGTGGAAATTATTCATTTATTCCGCTCCTACCAATGTGGTAAAAAAAACTATTTTGTTAAGAGTAGGGACAGAATTCTAGATAACGTGTCTACATGAAGGGAAAATGAAGAGCGCAGACACAAAAGTTACCCTGTCCCTGGATTCAAAGTGTATTGGAGGCTGGGAGAAAAGGTGGATGTGAATGATGAGAAAAGGGTGAGATAAGGAAGGGGGTCAAAGAGAGAAAAAAGAAAAACTGGATTGCACACTCAGACTTTACACATTCTTATATTTCCTGAGTTGGAAAATGAAACTTTATTTAAAGCCCCAAATTATACATCCTTTCTATTATATTCACTGTGGACAACGCAAAACTTTTTGTAAGTTGAACGCTGACACTGTATGATTAAGGCGTAGCGTCTAGCCCTGCAATCATCCAATCACCCACTTTTATTTTTACTATTCCACACTCTCCACCTCTCTCTTCTGTTCCTTTTCTTGCTGCGATCTCGCCATCACCCTGCGCCTCTCCGTACTGGTCTGCGCTGTGGTCGGTAATTGGCTGTTAGCGGTGCGGCCTGTTCCCCTCGGAGGGGGTTCAGCTCGGTGTTCGAGATGCTCCTGAGGCCGGGAGGGATGCCGTTGTTCAGGTAGAAAGCTACCTGGCAGCGCCTTCGCCCACGGGGCTTCGGTGTCCTGCTGACTCAGTCCATCTCATCTGTTATTCAACCTTTTGAAATAACGGATGAGTTGGACCGGGTCCTTGGTGTCCGCCGTGACACACGTTCCCAAATCTGGGATTACTTCAGGACACATTCTCTTTGATTCGTAAAAGAATGTCATTATTGATAACGATGATGACGTTGACTCTTGCTGTTAATCCACATGAGTTCTGCTGATCGCATGGCTTGCTTGGTGCCTTTAAATGAATAGATTGGATCCCAAGCGAGTGATACGTTGGATTTCTGTGACGGTCAGAGCCACGTGTGTGAGAATCATAGACACAAGACGGTTGAACAAGCCCCTCCACAAAGACACACGAACCATCGCTGCTCTCGGCTTGTGCGGTCAGCACAGCGTACACGGCACTGTTTCAGGTGTTGGCTGTGTGTCTTCAACAATAATCCCCATTGTTAGGAGATTCATTTGAATGCATTTGACTTTGGTTCTCTGGGACGTTTCTTCCGCGGTGGCTGAGTAACTTTATGACTTTCAGAGCCGTGCGGTGTTAACCGCGTCTTTATTTACAGCGTGTAACGTGAGCCAGGCCTGAGCGCATTGGCTTCCCAGATTTCATTTGTAGTTTCCCTTTCTTACACAAGGCCAGCATTAGCCGCAGTATCTCGTTACTAAGTACTGTTGAGCCGGACAGCAGGACACATCCAGGCCCTGCCTGCACAGAGCACATGCTGTAGGTCTGGGTTCAACACCGAGAATCAATGAAAACGATACAGATCTCGGTAAAGGAGTTCTCCAGAATCTCGATACGTCTTGGTCTTATCAAAGTACTTCAAACTCTAATTTCAATGATATATTTTTGCTGTCTAATCTAGACCAGTGACACGATTTCTTAGTTTGTTTCTACTATTACTTCCAATCAATCTCATTGTTTTTCAGGCATTTATTTTATGTTAATCTCTTCTCTGTCATGTGACATGATAAGCTATTTGATTTTCCTTTGAGATCAATAAAATATCTATCTACCTATCTATCTAACGGTCTGGATCTCATTGGCTGGTGCTATATTGTGAGGCTGCCTGTCACTATGACAACCGCTAGCTCTGTGCCATGTAACTGAGTGACAGCGGTCTTCCAGGGCAAACAGTCCTGATGGCTGAAAGACCGCTATGACGAAGGCTGCAGTCATCCGGCTAAGCGGTTAGAGCGTCTGTCTTTCAATCATAGGGTTACTGGTTGGACCCCCCCCCCCCCCCCCCCCCCCCCCCCACTGCAACACTCTCAGTCACCAGCCACCACTTCCCTGTGACCAGCAGCCCCTTCGCATGGCCTAACACGGAGTGCAGCTCAAACAGCGACTCATGCTAACAGAGCATGCCCGTGTCCTGTGAGCCTGGTACCTGCACTAGGGATGTTTGTTGCTCTGGTCAGATGAGTCACATTCATCTCATGAAGAATTGTTAACGCGCCATTAACCATGAACTAGTCATTGGTTCACCATTTAACTCACCATTAACCATGACCTAGTCATTGGTTCACCATTTAACTCACCATTAACCATGAACTAGTCATTGGTTCACCATTTATCTCACCATTAACCATGAACTGGTCATTGGTTCACCATTTATCTCACCATTAACCATGACCTAGTCATTGGTTCACCATTTATCTCACCATTAACCATGAACTAGTCATTGGTTCACCATTTAACTCACCATTAACCATGAACTAGTCATTGGTTCACCATTTATCTCACCATTAACCATGAACTGGTCATTGGTTCACCATTTATCTCACCATTAACCATGACCTAGTCATTGGTTCACCATTTATCTCACCATTAACCATGAACTAGTCATTGGTTCACCATTTATCTCACCATTAACCATGAACTAGTCATTGGTTCACCATTTATCTCACCATTAACCATGAACTAGTCATTGGTTCACCATTTATCTCACCATTAACCATGAACTAGTAATTGGTTCACCATTTAACTCACCATTAACCATGAACTAGTCATTGGTTCACCATCTGACTCACCATTAACCATGACCTAGTCATTGGTTCAACATTTTTGGTTTTCCTCAAAGTTTGACCACTCTTATTTTGCGCTCTGTGGTGATTGATCAAACCACATTATAATCTGAATAAATTCACAAATACTTAGTCTGTTATAATAATAATAATAATAGATTATTATTTTATAAATATCTATATTAATTCTCAGTTTTTTCTTGATGTCACTACTTCTGACAGATTGCTATGTTGCTTGACTGGCTGCTCTGGCAGTCTATCGACCTTTAATTCCATTGTGAAGATACTGAACTCTGAGCCTTGTGGATTCAATAGCCTTGTTATCATAATGTGGACGCACAGCAAGCCAGACTGTTGTCTTTGGGTATTGTGTTGAAGGCTGAATGGCTTTGTCTTCGTCTGGTTGAGAACTGCATTGTTAAAGACATTTTTTTGATGGATTTCAGACCAAAACACATCACCTAAACAACACTCTGTGCTTGTAAAGGTAGACTGTCCAGTATGAGAATGTAATAGGCCATGTCTGACGGTGTTATATAAATGTACATGGATTTAAATTGAGCGGTGGACATTATGGATCAATACACTATGCTTTGCAGTAAAGGAAATCAAGGTTTTTGAGGCTATAGAGGTCCTCTGAATGCTCCATGTTTTATACAAACGGATATAATTCAAAAGTTGTATGGATTCATAGGATGTATAGAATGCTCACTATTGAACATCAAATGTATGTGCGCGCAATCGACTATTATAAAAGTGCGTTAACGCTATTCTTATGTATATTGAATGGATGAATATAGGCAATAAGCCCTCTTTTGCCTGGACTAATGCGGCATATGGTATAGATGCCATTAGTGCAAACAATATAAGTGTTATTGCGTAGTTTAATAGGTAGAGCATATCATTCAGACTGCCAGGGTTAGGGGTTCAGTTACCACATGCCCCCGCAAATTTGAATCAATATGCACTTATTGTGTTAGATGCTTTGGCTAATAACATATATTATTATAATTATTGGCACTAACAAGCCATTAATCAACAAGTCATCTCAGCTGTCATCTACTGTCAACTAGTACAACAATGTACAGCTGTATTCGTTATGCATGTTGTGTACGTTCAAGTATAATTAAGTGTATATGTTTTGCATATTCTGTGTTATTGAATATATGTACGTTCCATGTTATTAAATACACAGAATGTGTGTGTTGTCTCACAGATACGGACTACATCAGTGAGGAATACGCTATATTCCATGTTATTAAATACACAGCGTGTGTGTGTTGTCTCACAGATACGGACTACATCAGTGAGGAAGAGGAGAGGAAGGTAGAAGGGATGCTGGCCTTCCTCACATTGGAGTCGAAGCAGGCTGCCGCCAGTACCGCTGTAAGTAACCACAGTAACGTTACACCACACCTGAAACACTCCATCACTATGGCACAGTACTGACCAGTACCACACAGTACTGACCAGTACCACACAGTACTGACCAGTACCACACAGTACTGACCAGTACCACACAGTACTGGCCAGTACCGCTGTAAGTAACCACAGTAACGTTACACCACACCTGAAACACTCCATCACTATGGCACAGTACTGACCAGTACCACACAGTACTGACCAGTACCACACAGTACTGACCAGTACCACACAGTACTGACCAGTACCACACAGTACTGGCCAGTACCGCTGTAAGTAACCACAGTAACGTTACACCACACCTGAAACACTCCATCACTATGGCACAGTACTGACCAGTACCACACAGTACTGACCAGTACCACACAGTACTGACCAGTACCACACAGTACTGACCAGTACCGCTGTAAGTAACCACAGTAACGTTACACCACACCTGAAACACTCCATCACTATGGCACAGTACTGACCAGTACCACACAGTACTGACCAGTACCGCTGTAAGTAACCACAGTAACGTTACACCACACCTGAAACACGCCATCACTATGGCACAGTACTGACCAGTACCACACAGTACTGACCAGTACCGCTGTAAGTAACCACAGTAACGTTACACCACACCTGAAACACTCCATCACTATGGCACAGTACTGACCAGTACCACACAGTACTGACCAGTACCACACAGTACTGACCAGTACCGCTGTAAGTAACCACAGTAACGTTACACCACACCTGAAACACTCCATCACTATGGCACAGTTCTGACCAGTACCACACAGTACTGACCAGTACCGCTGTAAGTAACCACAGTAACGTTACACCACACCTGAAACACTCCATCACTATGGCACAGCACTGACCAGTACCACGCAGTACTGACCAGTTCTGCTGTAAGTAACTACAGCACACTTCATCTAAAACACTCCATCACTACGGCACAGTACTGACCAGTACCCCACACAAGATGTACCTGCTGTCATCATAGAACAATCAATAGTTATATGGTCCTCTATACAAACACCTCCTGTTCCAGAGTTCTGCTGATAGAGATCTGATTAGAGATCAGCTGCATGTGAAGGCAGAATTAATACATCAAAATATGCTCCCAAAAAAATCAATCTCCCATTTGGGAAGCTAGTGCATCTTGTCTTAAATGAATCAGCTAAAATCTGTGACAGCTAAATAAAAAACACGGTAACCATGACAACTCTGCATGCCATTTGTTTAGAGGGGAACGCATCACATGCATTCTAATTGAGTTCAATTAAAACTGGGGAAGGCAGCTTTGGAGAAACCAGCCAGAGTAAGCTAGGTTTGGAAAGGATCCAACCGTGCAATGAGTGCATGGGCAAAGTGTGTTCAGTTAGGCAGGTGGTTAGATAGAGAGACAGGTACCTAATCATTTAGGTACCTCATCTCATTCAGGCCGAATCAGATGATTGGCAGAGGGAAGGGGGGGGGGGGGGGGGGGGGAGGAAGGAAGCTGGGAGGGAGAGGAGAGGGTAAGAGGAGGAGAAATAGGGAGGATGCGGGTGGGAGGAAAGGCAGGACAGAGAGGGGGAGATGGAGGGAGGGTGTACTTAAAGAAGGATGGACCCACAAAGGAACAGTACCGGCGGTGCATTAGAGGTTTCATCAATCAAAAAAGGACGGAAGATAGCAGAGAATGAACCAAGGAAAGAAGGGTGGAAGGAAGCAACAAAAAAAAAGAGCGCTGGCAAAGGTAGCATGAATCATTGACAATGAAATGAAGTCAGGAAGTAAAGAGGGAATGAAAGCAGGGGAACATAAATATAAACTATAGAAAAAGGAAATAGCAAAGACCGGATGGATGCAAGGAAGCTAGCTAAATGACGCTGATGCGTTTGTGGGCGCATGAATCTCTGAAGGCAGGAACAAAGAGGCAGGGAAGCAGAATGTTGTTAGTGCATTTGATGTTGAGTCACGCCAGCGGCATTGTGTCACGGCTCTGAATGCTAACGTGAGTACATTTAAGTGTGGGAGACGATAGCATCACAGAACCCAGACCCAGTGTTTATCGACTACCAAGGCTGGTCCAATTCATGGAATGCCGATACTACCGATGCATATTTGGAATCTGGTGGATAAACATTTTTCATATTCCAGCAGAGAAGTGCAGTGAGTCTGTGCTTTGGCGGTCTGTTCTTTTTTAATGGAACGTCTCTTCTGTCCTCCTTTGCGCTCCACTTTTAAGTGGCAGAGAGGCCAATATTGGACCCGTATATAAATAGACCCACTGCTCATCCAGCAGTTGGATCCGTGGAGAAAGATTGCTGCCTGCCTTCCGACGTTGAAAAGATGAAGGATGTCAGCCCCTTGTCTAATGAAAAATATAAGATATTGACTCTGAGACTCTGTTTGCAGACTCAAGTAACCCGTGGTTTTGTTTGATTTGGTTGGTTGCATTTCCAGGGATACAGAGTTCAAACACAGGTGTATACCTGAAGCATGGTGTTAACACAAATACACTGACATAACTAACTTGTGTTGCCGAGGCAACCAGAGCCAGGATTGTAAAAAGTGTGTGTGTGCGTTTGTGTGTCCGTATGTGTGTGTGTGTGTGTCTGTATGTGTAAATGTGTGTGTGTGTGTGTGTGTGTCTGTATGTGTGTGTGTGTGTCTGTATGTGTAAATGTGTGTGTGTGTGTGTGTGTGTGTGTGTGTGTGTGTGTGTGTGGGAAGAAGCAGTAAACAGGACTCTGTTTACCTGTGTTGTAGTCTAGTATGTTGACCTTTATTCCTGTCGTGTGCGCAGTGACAGTTGTGCATGAGAAGACCCCAACACAGTGCTGTGGGCCAGTGTCTGATTAGTACATAGCAACTGAACCATTCAAACAGATGGCGATGTGAACCTCATGATATCATTCATAGTAACAGTCGCAATGTGTAACCTTTCAACTAGCTCGTAGCTTAATTATTATTAATATATAATATATATTAATTATGGCTGTAGTCAATGCTGATCAATAGTGATTTCAATTATATTTTCAATAAAATCACATCCTATAACTGATGCATACTTCAAATAACATAATGCCGGCCATCCCGTACCTCTCTCTTTGTTGATACGATTATTAATATGGAAACTCCCAAAGCCCCTCCCACTCACGCCGTCCGGCCAAGTGAGCTACGCTAGTTAGCACAGTCACACAGTCGCACAGCCAGTGGACAGAACACTGTTGTTGAGTCTTTAGAAGTCTGAAGGTCTCCCGTAAAGTCTTGTTTGTTGTTTGTTTTGTTCTTCTTGTTTTTCTTACGCCTGTGTCAATGTTCTCATGTTTCATCTTTTTGGTTCATCGAGCAGGTCATTGCTTTTTGTTCTCTCTCTCTCTCTCTTCCTCTCTTACTGTGTCTCTTTCTCTCTCTCCATCTCTCTTACTGTGCCCCCCCCCCTCTCTCTCTCTCTCTCTCTCTCTCTGTATCAAGAGGTACTTAACTTTAATTACATGTTCCCTTTAATGATAACATCATGCATGCTGTCATAAATCCAGCTCATATGACCCCACAGAGCTGCCCCTTTACAAAAGATCTTCACTTTTCAGTTTCTCGCTGGAGATCAGTCTGGCCTCGCCAAGAGCGAAGAGAGCTTTTAGTCATTTGATCGGATACGTACTATACTATATACTATAAATCTCTATCATTCTATCTCTCTGTCTGTCCATCACTATCTATCCGTCTATCTGTCCCCATCTCTATCTCTCTTATCACTCCTCACAATAAAAGTCCCTGCCACAGAAACCGGCGGTTTTCTGTCTGTCTGTGTTGACGACACTGACGTTGTGGACAAAGGGATAGCAGCAGAAGGATCCGGTTCAGACAGGGATTTCAGCTCAGTGAGCACGGCTCGCCTCCCGCACGAGCAGCCGCTGGCGCCGTGAACGGAGGAAACAATGGGAAGACCGATGCCATCGTGGAGCTAAATTATTAAGAGTCTGCAAATACACACTGCTCCCGTGTTGAAAATGTTCCTTTTTTTTTTTATTTCCAGACTATAAGACAAAACAAAAAAAAAGCGGTCGATCCGTTTTATTCACTGTCTCACAGGCTGACGTGTGCGTCGGGAGCAGTGCACGGAAGTCTGGCTCGTCAGAGACGTTTTCATTCTGCCGTTCCCAGACGTAAGGGAGTAGGTTTTCACCACCATGGCTGGGTCCGCAATAAATACAAAAGTTCAGACAGACATGTCTCCCTGTCTGGACCTTTTGACAAAACAAGAACGCCTGCAGGTATCGGGTTGTGTTGCCAGAGGAGATTTTCAGCGATGATGGGAATAAACGTGCGTTGTATCCCGGTACAGTGTCTCCAGCTTTCCCTCCACCTCGTCTGGACCTCCATGACTGCCAAGGGCTTGTACCGGGGCTTGTACTGTTTGGTATAGGATGATATATCATGTTTATAGCCAACACGGTGGCTCAACAACGCCAGTGCACCAACCAGACGGGTCGATATGCTTTGTAGCGGACACAGGTTCAATTCCCACCTGCCATCCTATGTATTTCCTTCTCTTCTTCAAAACACTTTCCTTTCTCTCGTCACTGTGCTGTCTTTAAAGAGTCCATGCTGAATCGTGGTATGAACACATGAGAAATATGATGAATTTTGTGTGCATGATTTTGGAATGCACCTCTATGATTTCAGACTACAATCCCACTTGTGCACAGGCGCGCGCATAGACACAGTATATGCGCACACACACACTTTTGCACAGACACACACACACACACTATGCTCGTGTGACCCATGATCGTGCCCAGTGCCTCCCCCACAGAGACACAATCAGCAGCCATTTCTCAAGTCCCCCATTTCTCAAGTTCTTCTTCTTCTTCTTCTTCTTCTTCTTCTGCTTCTTCTTCTTCTTCTTCTTCTTCTTCCTCCTACTCCTCTCTATTAAGTGGATTTAAAGCAGCAGGGATTGGGCTGTCACTAATGTGTGTTAACGGTGAACAAAGCAAAATAAGCCTAATGAATTGGTAAAGGGCATCTTTAAATAATGTTCCACTTCGTCTCATCCCGACCAGCTTTGTCCTTTCAGCTGCTCGTTCCACAACTTCCGTCCTAAATGCCAGGGCAGTCATGTGTGTCTGTACGGGAATTAGCATAAATAGGATTCATTATTGGACCATCTACAGGGAGCTCGCTCGGCTAATCAGTTCTCTTTGTATTTTCATGGTGTTAGCATGGTGGTCCCCTTGAGTCTTTTCAGAGCATGGAGGACAATGTATTCATCCACATTGTCTGTCTCCTATGACTGCTGGAGAGCTGACAGAGACACGGGACCATGATATGTTGCCGTTCAAGAAACCTGCAGCGAATAGCAGCAGAGAGAGGATAGCTTATCTTAGGACAGAACCCATGCGTTTAGAGTCCATGGACACTGAGAGGGAGGGAGGGAGGGAGGGAGGGAGGGAGGGAGGGAGGGACAGAGAGAGCAGGGGGGATAGAGAGAGGTTGGATGGAGGGAGGCTGAGAGAGAAACACAGAAAGAAAGAGTGACGAGAGAGAGGACATACGAGTGAGTGTGAGAGAGAGAGAGAGAGATTTGGTTTAAAGTTACTATATCTTGCTCATATTCCTTCCAAGCAGAAACTCTATAACCCGTAGAGACGCGAGGTCTGACAGGGGGAAGAAGGGTGGATAGATGGATCGGAGGGCAGCGGAGGAGAGACGAAACGCAGGCGGAGGGAGAAGGTGGACAGGAGGGCGAGCCACAGTGATTTAGAGAGAGAGAGGAGAGAGAGTGCGGAAGAGAGAACAAGAGTGAGGAAGAGAAAGAGAGGGAAGTAACTATAGCTTTAATAACCCCTCCATCCGTACTTCCACTCGTTTCGGGGTCTAGCACTCAGGCAGCGAGTGAGAGTGTTAAATGTTGTTCATGAACTGTTCCGAAATGTGTTGAGGCGAGGCGAGGTTAAAGTCCAGAAACTTTGCCTGAACTCTGAACCCAATTTGAACAGTACTTCCCCGCCAGACCAAGTGTGGCAAAAACAACATATCCAGGAAGGATCTGTCTCTTTATAACTGCCGGGAGATGAAGAGGTTAGGACAGTTGGTATCCTCAGAGGACCCTCAAATAACTTCCTAACGAACCTCTTAACCAATAGCTGGTACGCGAGGGCATGGAGGGAGCTTGTCACCCACGGAAAGTCATTAATGGGTTTTTCTCTTTTCCACCAGCAGTCCGTCTTTAAACTGTCGTGCCATAGACGCTTGTCCGGATGTTCAGAGAACGCAAATATCTCTATAGATGACCCAACTCTGCTGTTTCCGCTCTCTCTGTTCTCACTTGTTCAGATTCAATTACGTGATTAATCACGGGGAGGAAGAGTTTCTGTTACAATGGTTTTGGGTGAGATAATGGAAAATATAATAAATGTTTGTCAAACAATATAAAACAAAACTGCACAGTTCAAACGTAGACAAATGTGCATATGTACAAAAACTGTATGTATGCAAATACAAATGTACATATTTACAATGTCCATTAAGTACATTTAGTACACACTTTTTCCAGTTACATAGATATAAAGAATGAATATACTTTTTATACAGTCCTCATTGTTTATTTCGCCCATATTCTCCCCTTCTCCCTGTCTTTCAGAGATGTATCTTCTGTACCTTGTCTCAACCTCTTTATTTACATATAGATGCCTTCTGCATATTGTTCCTGTGTTTGCTGTGATCTCCATGGCTGATTGGGGAAGGGTTACTCTGACCTGTCCCTGATGGGTTTCTACCCATTTATTTACACCAAACAATCCAAGAAATGTGTCTCGACCACCCGACAGCCAAGATAAAGATGGCATAAAAGATCAATAAAATAGATAGAAGAGGCGCAGGCTTTCAGGGTACCTTATCGTTACCAAAATGTCTCTTGTGTGTGTACCGTCTCCAGCAATGAATTGGATTTGAAGAGTGTGATTGCTATTCTTTTATTACATTTATTTTCACACAGAGACCGAGCTCAGACAAGAGTGATGGTTTCCCATTAAAGTGTTGAGATCTTTGACTGGCAAGGCCATTAACTACAGTATATAGAATATAGAGAATATAGAATATCTCCCCAATACAAAAGGGAGACTCACCATCCGATGCCTCTTGTTTCTGTTGACTGTATTGATTATTATTACCTGTGGAAGGGATTAATGACGACAGCAGCGGTCTGGAACTTTGTAGACGGTAAGGTGATGAAACCAATGGTATATTATTCATATCGAGGTCTCCCTTCATATAGGGCCATTGGCCTGTTCATTGTTGGTATTTGTGTAACTCCCATGTTTATTTGTTCATGGTAATGAGGCTGTTTGGTGTGACAGGAAGTGGGCTTACCAGACAGCCGTTGCCATAGCAACCAAAGCGGTGAGGGATGTACATGTTAATGAGAAGGGGGGGGGGGGGGGGAGTTGAACTGTGTGTGTGTCTCTGTAGCCCCTTTTCCACAGCCTGTCAAAGCTGGGAATGTTGTGGCATTATTCCGACGTCGCCTTCCGTATGTAACATACAAACACGGAACGGTTTGTTGTTCCAGCTTTAAGCTGGCAGTGAGCAAGAGGCCCTACCTTAAAAATCACTGAAAGACGCTTTTGATAAAAGCGCCTGCTAAGTGACTCAGTTGTAAATGGTAATACTTCCGTGTGATGGGGAGACGTGGAGGTCTGTGGACGACCACATGGAGAGCTTGTTCTAAAGTGGCTTGTCTAAAGGATTCTCCTTCTCTCTGTTTCTGTTTGTTTCTCTCTCTCTCTCTCTCTCTCTCTCTCTCTCTCTCTCTCTCTCTCTCTCTCTCTCTCTCTCTCAGCCCACCAGTGAGGATGATCTCTGTCCCATCTGCTACGCTCACTCCATCTCCGCTGTCTTCAAGCCCTGCTCACACAAGTCCTGCAAGTGAGTATGCCAGTACACACACACACACACACACACACACACACACACACACACACACACACACACACACACACACACACACACACACACACACACATACACACACATATACATGCGCCTATAGACACAGACACATACACACAAAGACAAATACACATAGACAAATAGACACACACCTACATATGCATAGACAAATAAACACTAACATAGACAAATATACACACACACATACACACAGTCAAATGGATACATGGATACAGGGAACACGCCCAGGGAACACGCCCTAACACACATTTATATACTTTCTATACTATTTGTTTTCTATTTGTTTTTGTTGGTGTGGGTTTTAATAAAGTAAACAACCGTTTTCCTGAGTGTGTGTGTGTGTGTGTATGACTGCACCATGTATGTTTGTGCTTGTGTGCATGTGTGTCATCATGAGTCAGCTATTTATTTCCTGCTGATGGGCTAGCCCCGCCCTGCTAGGCAGCGCTCCCCCCCTGATCCCTCCATCCATATTTAATGTGACCGCTGGGCGCGCTTGATTTACCTGCGCTCAGGACCCACTCAGCAGCTGTAATCACCGGCAGGCTGCTCCTGAGAATGTTTACCGTTACCCAGCATGCACCGCTCTCACAGCTACAGACAGGCTCAGAACGGGAAGCCTTGAATGTAAACCAAAAAACAAAATTGTGAAGGTTGACAATAAAATACGCTGGTTCCGGTTATTCCTTATAGAAAGCATGTGAACAAACTATATTCATCATTTAACCCTTACAACTAGTGGTATGGTGAGTGAAACAGTAAATGATGTAATGTCTTGTTATAAAATTCCGCAATGACATAATTTGGAAGCACCTGGCTGAGGAAAAGTACATTGCATTACCACAGGCAGTACTCTATTTGACTTATGACCCAGCTTTCTGGATCAATAAACTAATTCATACCTGCTAATCATTTGTACTCCCTCTCTTACCTGTCCCACTCGCTCACTCCATCTCTTGCTTTCTCTCTCGCTCTCGCTCTCTCACTCTGTCTCTTGGGAGCTCTCTACATCTCTTCCTCTCTCTCCCTCTCTATCTATCTATCTCTCACTATCTCTGTCTCTCTCCCTCTCCCTCCTTCCCTCTCTGTCTGTCTGTCTGTCTGTCTGTCTGTCTGTCTGTCTGTCTGTCTGTCTGTCTGTCTGTCTGTGTGTCTCTCTCTCTGTCTGTGTCTCTCTCTCTCTCTCTCTCTGTCTGTCTGTCTGTCTGTCTGTCTGTCTGTCTGTCTGTCTGTCTGTCTGTCTGTCTGTCTGTCTGTCTGTCTGTCTGTCTCTCTCTCTCTCTCTGTGTCTCTCTGTGTCTCTCTACCACAGAGCCTGCATCAACCAGCACCTCATGAACAACAAAGACTGTTTCTTCTGCAAGGCCACCATCACTGGAGTGGAGGATTACACCAAGCCTGCTAGCTCCTAACACACCACACACACACACACACACACACACACACACACACACACACACACACACACACACACACACACACACACACACACACACACACACACACACACACACACACGAAACACACACACTATAATAAACACTCTAATAAACACTCTACAGACACAAACACACACATTTGCATAGTGATGCAACTCTTTTTTAAATTATATGCTCTACTATCCAAAAAGAAATGTTAGAAGTGTGTGTTTATATGTGTATGCATGTAATTATGTATGTTTATTTGAATGTGTGTGAGTGGGTATGTAGATTTGTGAGCATGTGTGAGTGTGTGTGTATGTGTGTGTGTCTGTGCGCCTGTATTCATGTGTGTGTAGCTCTGGATTTGGATACACCCTCCCGGTGTGGGGTTCATCAAAAACACCAAGAAACGGTTCAACTAACGAACAGGAAGAGGAAGTCCAAATAAGGAGACGGTGGAATCCCCTCCTTTCGTGATGTGATGAGGAGCCCAGAGCGCTGGGTACATCCCACCTCCTGGGGCTAAGGCCCTGGTACAGACAGGTTTCTGGGCGATGTCATAGCAGATAGCCGCGGTAACCAGAGGGCATAAAGCATAGACAAAAACACATAAACAGATAGACAACCGTCAAGATGGCAAGGATTTGTTGTGCCGTTAACTGCGCCAACCCCAAAAGCCAGGGTTAGACTTTTTTTTTTTAACATACCATGGGCTTCATTCCCTTTAATAAAAAGAAGACCGGTATGGATTTTAGTCGTTACATTATGATTTGTATTCGTGTCGATTTTGTGTTTGTAGATACACCAGGCTTTCTATCATATACGGCTAATAAGCTAGGCTATAATATCCCCTTTGGTGAGATTAAACTTTTTCTGCAATCGGTGTTGAATGACGCTCCCAATTTATGTGACGTCCCCTGCCAAATCGGGCCACACACCATCCCCTCCCATTAGGATTATTATGGTTAGTTTAAATATTTAGCCTTAGACTTTGACTGGTTCTGCTGAGGCCCCTGCACACGCCGGGCCGGTAGTGTGTTAGGCCCAACGAGGTTCTTCAATGTGGTCGCAAACCATCTCTCGCCATTTTGTCTGTGCGAACACGGCCGTCTCGATTTTGTTTCAGGAGTACCGGAAACCTTTTGCGAGAGTCTTTGAAACTCCGTAAGCAACGTAACGTGTGCTTACACACTAGGCAACGTGTGTGTGTGTGTGTGTGTGTGTTGTGTGTGTGTGTGTGTGTGTGTCTGAGAGTTAGGGAGAACACGACTGTTAAAACCGGGCCAAGATGATCAAGGTGGGCTGTGATGTAAGCATCCATGGAAATTACATTCGTTTTTATAGTTTTAAAAAGTTAACTTTTTGTTAATTTCCTCAATACAAAAATATTATATATTGTTGTTGTTGTTGTTTGCCAGTTGTTAAAATGAGACGGAATGAAATATCAGCCAATTACATCTTTATTCGTTTTTCAGTGTTCCGTGGTGGATGGATTTGAACCTCTAGGTGGCGGCAAACTCACACACATTGTCTACTGTGTACCCACCCTTTAATCAGATATGTATAATGTAATGAAGAGGGCTTGGGTGGCTTTGTTTTAGTCTTATATAAAACGTGCGATGTGTGTGTGAGCGTGTGTGTATGTGACAGGGGTAATGATCATGTAAGATACATATATCAGTGTGATGACTAAATTAAAAACTTGTAATGGCTGAACTCCATGTTATGTTTTTATTACATAATCCATCATGCAGAGTCATTATGAATAAGGAAATGAAACCGATAAAAAAACTGAAATTAATCTCCGAAATACAGGACAAATATAATGGTCCGTTTGTGAACACAACAGCGGGTCATAAATATCACAATAACACAGTGATTACACTGTTTTATCATGTTTTAATGGTGTCCTCTTTTGGTGTAAAAACATCAAGTTTATTCAGTGTTAGTTTTCCCTGACCTATATCACCTAAATTATATATTTGATATGAAATAGTTGGTTTCAAGGTGGTTACAAAGAAATTATCTTAAAGGGACATTTTTATGGGATTTTTATTGCTCTGATTTGAAATACAATTGCCGATTAATCACAATAGGTCAGTGTGCGTCACTGTGTACGACATTGTTTGGCAGAAAGCGATTATCCATCTCCAGGTGGTCAGACGGAAGCCACGATTGTTTCTTCATGAAATGTTTCAAGGCTTCTGGTCTGGAGTGTAAACCCAGACCAGAAGCCTTAAGACAGAAGCTATGATTGTTTCTTCATGAAATGTTTCAAGGCTTCTGGTCTGGAGTGTAAACCCAGACCAGAAGCCTTAAGACAGAAGTTATGATTGTTTCTTCATGAAATGTTTCAAGGCTTCTGGTCTGGAGTGTAAACCCAGACTGCTGTCTTGACGGTATATCTAACCTGGAGGTCTAGACTCTCTGGAGAGTCCTCACGCTCTCTATTCATCACTTGCTGGGTGGTGGGCGCATAGTGAGAGGTGCAGGACTTTGAGATTCTCTTTGAAGTGATGTGATGGGGAACTCAATGTTCTCTGTTGAACAGCTTACTATGACTACACCCCTCCCCACACACACACCCCCCCACACATTTACTAACGCACACACACATTAATACACTTACACACACGTACACTGTGACTAACAAACACACACTGATATACTGACAAAAAACCTCATACATACACTCTCAAACACACACACACACACACACACACACACACACACACACACACACTGAGTCATAGCTCAACAGAAAATAAAACTCAACTTTACTGAGAATGTCTTGTTGTTCATCAGTATTTTCACACCAACACATACACACACGCACCCCCCCCCCCCCCCCCCCCCCCACACACACACATACAATTACACAGACACAAACATCGACATACCTATAGAGAGATATACAGTTCTACACTTAAAATATGTAGTTAAAGGGATATTGATTGATTGATAGGCAGTAGAATAACAGTATTAATGAAAGTTTACAGTAGCACATTCTGACCCCATATTCACTAGCCTGACATCGCTAGATTAATTCGCAGATGCGTATGGAAATGGTCTGGAACCTCTCAGAGCTACCAGAGCAAATAAAACACAAGCTCAGAGATTTGACTGATTCCCAGGCTACATAATCATCACCAGCGAGTCAAACCTGGTCTATAAACTTGATCGATTGGAATGATGCTGCGTTTGCTCCAGTAGGGAGACATCCTGTTGTATTATGACAGTGATAATGATCCTGGTTGTTATTATTAATGATGTTAGTGATCCAGTCCCGACCCCATGCTAACGGTAGATTAATCAATAGCAAGCAAGAGAATGTGTGTTATCTTCAGATGAAGAGATGATACACACCTTATGTCTTAATGAGCTGGACACCACCGTTTTATCAGTGTTATCACAGCTGGTGATGTTTGCAATAGGAATCACTAATGTTCTGCGTTAGTCCCGTTCTCCACTATCTTTTTGATCCTCTGACATTGAACAGACACTGACCTCCTCCACTGAGATACGTTTTAAGGTCCATTTTACTCTCTTCCAAGATGTTCTCCAAAGGACCCTCTCCCAACACACAAGAGACACACATACAATATATACACATTCAACGCAAGTGGCTTGTACAACCAGGATTCCACCTCGTATAGTACATTAACACAGCGTATATTCTACTGTACATCCACGAGGAAGAATCTGCATACATTATCCTGTTCAACAATACAGCGCAACCACTTCCTGTTTTGATGCAATACCACAAGAGGGCAGAGATCGTATCGTAATGCGTTCCTTCCGTAAACGGCCCCTGTTTTACCACCAGGTGTGAGTGCGGTTAGCCATTTCAAGCCGTTTCAAAACCTGCCCTGCCCTGTGACACAGTGACATCCCAAGTGGCAGCGATGGATGACGAATGATGGATGGTTAAGCCTACCAGTTGATACAGTCCACTGGGTAGGCTGGTAGACTGACCTATCCATCATTCATCTGGGTGGACACTCCCACTTGTGATGTCACTGTGTCACAGGGCAGGGCAGGTTTTGAAACGGCTCACACCTGGTGGTAAAATAGGGGCCCTTTAAGACCTACACATACATACACATTCTTATTCAGCATTTATTTATGATCTCTTTTCAGTTGTTTGACTGTCTTGTGATTCAGATTCTGTGAACTTAATTTCCCGTCTGAGATAAAACAAATTTTAATTTCATCAACTTTCCATGTTTAATTCAGCTTTACAACTGCACCTGGCAGTGTTAGTGTGTGTGTGTGTGTGTGTGTTTCGGTGTTTATGTGTGTGTATCTGTGTCTACCTCTATGTGTGCATGGTGCAGTCTCATGCAGCCATGCACTGAACGATGACGTCGAGCTGCAGTATTGGCAGGTCGTCATAGCGATGGCCACATGACATCATCTACACTTTCTCCATTTGACAGATGTGTGTGTACAGACATTCGTCAGATTCCCTGGCTAAATATTCATTGCCAGCGAGTCAAACCTAATGTACAAACTTGATCGATTTGAATGATTGCTGCAGTAGTGGAACAGCAGGGGGGACATTGAGTTTATTTATGTATGTCCTTGTAAAGGACGTGTGTGTGTGTGTGTCTGTGTGCTTGCATGTGTGGTTGTGTGTGTGTGTGTATTTGTGTGTATGTGTGAGCGTGTGTGTGTGTGTGTGCATGCGTGTTTGTGTGCGTTTGTGTGTGTACGTGTGTGCATGGGTGTGTATATGTTTATGAGTGTGTTAGCAGCTCCACAAAGAAGTGCTCTTAGTCTGAGCTAACCTCTGAGCTAACCTCTCTCTGGCTCCATTAGGCAGAGAGAGGCAGACCGCAGTCCTCCCCTGAATGTTCTAGCGTGAGTCATGCCAAATCTCTTATTTAAAACACCATCAAGCCCAGAACCACCATGATGTTTCTCCATACCCACAACAAATAAATAGTCAAGCACACACACAATAAAGTAAGTCAAGCACACACATACACACACACACACACACACACACACACACACACACACACACACACACACACACACACACACACACACACAGAGAAAGTGAATATCTGAGTCTTTGTGTGCTTGGACCTTCGTTGAAAAGCTTAATAATTTCTCCTGGAGATCCACAACCTCCACCCACAGCTCCACGGTCTATCAACCCCCAGAAGAGACCAGCAGGGTGGGTCAAATAGCTGGGATCTCACTGCTCTCTGGAGC
>JACYXH010000487.1:240000-257500 GCA_026745465.1 Lota lota | reverse complement strand
GTCTCTTAGAAGTCGTTAAGGAGCAGGTAGGGGTTAAGTCCTCCTGCTCAAGCATGACTACAGGTGGGCTACGGACCCTGGTTGATGGAACCCAGAACGTTTCAGCTGGGAGTCAAACCCCCTAGCACCCCGCACACCATCCAGCCCTTAATACTTCTTTTCCCCAAGTACCGCAATGTCTCGTGAAGCTCATCAGCCCAGTGGCTGGGCCGAGCGGCTCCTGGCGGTGCACTCTGAGACAAAGGGAGTGCTGTCATGGGAGCTACGTTTAGAAGGGTGCGCTTCCAAAACGGTCCTGAAAGCAGACGCCGGACCCCCAGGTTCCCGGCGAGAGCAGAACCTCCGCCTTACAACAGAGAGCGTCACTCACCGGCTGGGCCGTGCCAACAGCAATATAAAAAGCCGCTATTGATTTTCCTATAGGCTTTAGCTTGTTCGGGGCTTATCGCCACATCTTCCTCAGAATGGCGGCCTGAAGCCTAATCAATAGGTGTTACTAATGATGCAGGGAGTTTGGTTGGGGGGGGGGCTTCTCTGAACTCCCAGGGTCTCTGTGTGGGTTCACACTCAGCAGAGGCTGCGCATGGGGCCATTTTGGGAAGATGAACAAGAGCTATCGGATAGAAGGGAGCAGCGCATACACCTGCATGCACATTGCACATGCACGCACACGTACAAACACACACACACACACACACTCACATACACACCTGATCTGTGAGTAGGATTTGTTGAGGCGGAGGAAAAGGTTTGTAACAGGAACAGTGTGTGTTTGTGCGTGTGTGTGTATGTGTGTGGTTGTGTGTGTGTGTGGTTTGTGTGTGTGGTTGTGTTTGTGTGTGTTTGAATGCGTGTGTGTGTGTGTGAGTGAGTCAGAGAGAGAGAAAGAAGGAGTTTGTCTAGATGGGTTACAAAGTATAATCTAGGAATATACGCAGATGGATGTGTGTCTGTGTGTGTGTGTGTGTGTGTGTGTGTGTGTGTTGACGTGTTAATGCATGTCACAATTTCTAAACAGAAACAGTGAAAGTGGGAAAGTATCCAAACTGAAGAGGGTGTGATCCATAACAATCAGGCCTGAAGGGTGAGCCAATCGAAGAGCCTCTTTATCTCACCTGTCATCTGGAAAATGATGATGTCACTCTTGGAATCAATCATCCTGGCAGACACATCTGACCGCTGCTCGTTTGGAATGGAACAGGCTGAGGCGTTCTTCCATCTCCTGCTCCTTTATTGATCAGAACCAACTATCAGCATGCTTAAGATGTATCTAGTACCTCCTGGGACCTTCTCACATACTTCCTTCACATACTTCCTACGCGACCCTGCTGGGAACTACTGGTTTATGTCCTATGCATATGTGGTGGTGGCCTCATCTCAGTCTCCATTTCTGAGTTGATCGTATTGTATTCAATGAACCAGCTGCCGCGTTACCTTACCTGAAAAAACATCCATTAGCTTTGCTGCTAAGTCTGTCCTTTCAGTTACATTGAAAAGTAATTTAGACCTCTTACACATCCGGAAATCTGTAAGACAAAAAAACATTTACTGCTGGACAAGGGGACAGCAGTCCAGTCTGAAAGCACCTGCGATGCTGCTGAATCCATCCTCCCGTTATTTGAACATCTGAAGTGTAAAGTCTTGTGTTCCTCCCAACAGAGAGCTATGATTGTGTTGGTGAGTAAATGTGCTGTCTCTCTACAAAACAGATGGATTCTCTGGCTGCAGGTAACAAATACACAACAACTGGGAACTGATACATACAAACACTGATGTGAAACACACAAACACTGGAATGAAACACACAAACATTGGAATGATACGCACAAACATGGTAATGAAACACACAAACACTGGAATGATACATACAAACACAGTAATGAAACACAAACACTGGAACAAAACACACAAACACTGGAATGATACACACAAACACAGTAATGAAACACAAACACTGGAATAAACCACACAACAACTGGATTTGTATAAAGCACACAATAACTGGGTTTGTTTAAAATACACAAAAACTGGATTTGTATAAAACACAATAACCGGGTTTGTATAAAACAAACAATAACTGGGTTTGTATAAAACCCACAGGTGGCGAGGGGGCATCCATCTTGTTCTGCTGAACGGCTGCTCCACGTCTGTTGAAGCAGTAATGGCTTCTTACGCATCACGCCAAACATCCCTAGCCAGCAATAACCAAACACTAACCATACACACACACACACGCATGCACACACACACACATGCACGCACACACACAGCCATGCACGCACACACACACACACACACACATGTACGCACACACACACAGCCATGCACGCACACACACACACACACACATGCACGCACACACACATACAGCCATGCACGCACACACACACACACTCACACACACACAGGCATGCACACACACACACACACACACACAGGCATGCACGCACACACACACACACATACACACATTACACCATGAACCATGAACGGGCAGATCCACCTGTGCAAAGCCGTTCATGAAACTAGTCAACGGATTGCCGCATTGACCGCCCTCTCTAAACACCCACGTTAAATCACTGCCTCTGATTGGTTTTCTCTTTCACGCGCGATGAACCCACCCTTTTGTTTCCGCTGCCTTCGCTCCGAGCTCCGCATGCTGCGAACCAAACAGAAAGGCCCCTGAGAGGCGAGGGAGGAGGCCTGGAGCCGGAGGCGTTCTCATCATCAGGTGCTAAATGGCTGTGATCTACGGAGGTCAGCTGGCTGGAGCAGCAGCAGCAGTAGCACCACCCTCTGTACGCGCAGGGAGACGGGGCCCCTGGTGTAGCGCTGCGTGGAGCCGCGCAGGCCCCCGTGCCGACACGGATTGTTTATTACAGCGAGGTCCAGAGAGGATTCATCGTGTGTGTCCTTGAATCAATCGGATGTGCTGCAGTCTGCTTTTCTCATTTTACCACCAAGAACCCAGAGTAGGAGGCAGGCAGTGTACGTTTAGGGTGTGAGTGTGTTTGTGTGTGGTCTGTGTGTGTGTGTGTGTGTGTGTGTGTGCATGTCTTTGTCTGTGTGTGAGCCTTTGTCTGTGCCTCTTTCTGTGCATGCAGCTCTGTGTGTGTGTGTGTGTGTGTGTGTGTGTGTGTGTGTGTGTGTGTGTGTGTGTGTGTGTGTGTGTGTGTGTAAGTTTGTGCATGCGTGTGTGTGTGTGTAAGTAGATGTGTGCGTGTGTGTGTGTGTGTGTAAGCGTGTGTGCGGGTGTGTGAGTATGTGCGTGCGTGTGTGTGTGCATGTGTGCAGGCAGTAAAACAGAAAGGTCCTGGTTGTATTTGCTGACAGAACGGCGCAGGGTTCAGCCCCTCCTCTTCCTACTGACCTGCTGATGACCTCTGTCTCCATGGTACCCTCATCCACACCTCTCCCAGCCAATCAGCTGCTCCATCACCCTGTCCTCTCACTCTCGCCCCATTTCTCCATCTTTATGACTTTCAATCTTACTCTTTTTATTTTCTGACTTTGCTTTCCTCCAGACAAAGACATAAATACACACGCACACACGCACACACACACACACACAGACAAACTCACACACACAAACTCACACACACACAAACACGTACACACACTCACACAAACACACACACAGTGTGGCAGTTTAGCTGCACTATCACACATCCCCAGAGTCCAGCCCTGGAGGGTTGTATTAGGGAGGAGATTAACACACACACACACACACACACACACACACACACACACACACACACACACACATACACACACCCTGAATGTGAGAGTTATGACAGTGAAAGAAGTGTCTTAGGGAATCAATCTGATCCATTGAATGCCACAGTTAAAAGAACTATTATTATTATCCTTGTCACTGTATAAAGCACTTTTATTGCTGTAATACTGCAGACTGTGTAATCAGTAGTGTGTGGGCCAATAGCTCATTTATATGAGACCGAGAAGTTCTCCCTTTCACACCCATTATAGTTCCTGGCACCCTAGGAACCCTCTAACCAACCCCTTTCCTAGAGTCTGTGCCAGGGTTTTTACCAGGGTTGTATCGGGGATTGTATTCACCTAGTGGCCATATTGGTTAGTTGACCTACCTAAACCTTCTAGAATCTTTGGTGTTACCATGACAACTCAATAGAAATGCAGTCTTTACGCTGCCCGGGTGAGCGAAATGGAATGCAGAACTAATAACAATGCATTGCGTTGTCATTGGTTTCCCCAAAGATTCCAGAAGGTTTACCCACCCAACTAACCAACTAGGTGCTAGGTGAAATCCGGTGTGTTGGCACCTCATTCTGAATTCCCCTCCAACCTTTGTAAATGGCCAGAGGCACATTCTACTTCAACACACTGTACCCTGCACAATGCTTCCAAGCAGACGCCTGAAGCTAGCTTGTGCATGAACCCACTTTAGATGGCTATGAATTTCCTTAAAGCTTCTGTGTGTAGTAGAAGTCTTTCAGTAAACAAAGGAGTTGGCTTCTCTTGAGGTCATGTCTTACCTGGTTATTCCGCACGTTCTGAAGTTATGGTTTGCATAGAACATAAAGGATCCGAAGCCAACCACAGTGAAAACATGTAGCTGTTTTGTTATGTCATTGAGCAGATCCTTTTATCCAAAGCAGTGATCTCAGATGCATAGCTACTGATGAGCAGGAAGGTGTCAGGGCATCTTGCTCAAGAACGCCTCCAGGTAGACTGTGGGGTTGAACGCACAACCTCCCGACTGGGACTCAAACACCCTCACAGCTGGAGCCCTCACCGTAAGAAGCCGCAGGTCATCTCTTTGTGGACAGAAGTCTTGACTCTTTTCTCTCTTTTCTCTCTGAGAACCAGTTTGGTCCTGTTTCCTCTGCTTCTGAAACGCTCTAAACGGTTTGTGGATTAAGTATGAATTGTTAAGGTCCCTCGCTCCATTATTCATTCAGTAGTTCCTCTGCATATTCGCTTAGACGTTATTCCACATCGTTCACTCTGCTACTCCTGATACAACCGGTAGTTTTAGATTGAAAATCCAATATTTAGTATCCATGGTGGGTTCAAATCAAGGAGACCACGTCCAGTGTTTCCAATATGAAATATGTATTAGTGCTGTTTGAGCTAACTACAGCCCACCAGCCAGGTCTTAGGTGCCCTGTCCTGCTGTGTGAGGCTCACGCTGCTGTCATACATCACCCGTTCACAAATCACCACTTCACAACTAAGCTCTGCTGGCCACTGCTGTCTTTACCTATACTGTTCATTACGGTTGTTTTAAACAATTCCCAAAACCACTGATCTTTGTTTGATTTAAATGAATGGATGAATGGACAAATGAAATAATTAAGGGATGAATATTGGAAAACAGCCTACAAAAAGGCTATATCAGCAAACATGTTTTGGTTGTATCACCAAACATTAAAAACAGAAATCATTTCATTGATATTTGCAAAGCTTGTTTCATTCTCTTATTTGGGCTCCCATTGTTTCCCACCCACTCTGTTGGTGAAACAATGGACTGTTTGTCTGAAGTCTCTGCAGCTTTGTAAATAACACAAGTTCAGACAGCAAAACAACATGTATTACAAATGGATTCGTATATATGTGTGTGCATATATATATATATATATTTATGTTTATATATATATATTCAGAAGAGTTATTTTATGTAACAGTACATTAGGAAGAAAAGTCGATAGCAATCTGTCATAAAAATGACCAGTTCAATTGCCCATCCTTCACGGTAGATTACTGCTCTAGCCGATACACAAGCACCCCTGTAATAGAACTCTCACACACACACACACACACACACACACACACACACACACACACACACACACACACACACACATATGCACGCACACACACACACACACACACACACACACACACACAGACACACACACACACAGACACACACATGCACACTCACAAGCACACACATGAATAGAAACACAAGCACGCACACATACACACACACACACACACGCACAGACTCTCACACACACACACACACACATACACGCACACACATTCAAAGAGAAAGTAATAAACGTACAACAATGTAGTGGGCCACATTTTGGAATGTCCCCAGATGTCATTAGTCAGCCTAGAAAGTTCTGCAAAATACCCACAGAACCACCATCAAGCTTTCTAACAGATGCTATATGCTAACCTGGTGTAGACCACATACAAAACGTAGGTAAAGTTTAAAGAATCTCCTACTTGTATCTATGTCACCATAATGGATAATGGTGACATAGATACAAGTAGGAGATTCTTTTTTGTCATTTAGCATGCACTTTCTTTTCCAAAGCAACTTACAGTGTGCTTTTAGACATGTGTTGTTAAGGAGCAGACAGGGGGTTACAGCATCTTGCTCAGGAATATTGGGAATTGAACCTACAACCATCCGTCTGGGACTCAAAGACATTAGAACCACTAGCACTGTCCAGCCCCTAAAGACAGCAATGTGATGAAGCAACAACAGCATCACTATGAATCAAAAGAGGTATTGGGTGGCATGACTATAGTGGGTGTTGTACTACCAGCCGTAAGGTTCTGGGTTCCATCCCCAATGTCCCCAGTCTATCTGTACACCTCCTTGAGCAGAATGTCAGAATCCCCTACCTGCACATTCGTTAATTGTATCAGAATGTATTGTAAATCGCTTTGGGTAACAGCGTCTGCTAAATAAATAAAAAGTAAATACTGGTAGCACAATTTATCTGATTATGCAGGTAACCGTGACGACAGACAACAACCAGGACACCTCGCAGACACGGTTCTAGTATTTCCACCAACCACAACATGCTAATTCTCAGATATCCATGGAGATCTTAGGGCTAATGCGTCAGATTAGCAAATTGAATTGAAACGAATAGGCGGCCATTTTGTCATTAATAAGCCCACAGCTGTGGCTGGTTTGCTGTCCTGCTGTTCCTAACTCAACACATGTTAACATCAATTAGAAACAATATGTGACACACACCAGATACAAGACACATGAACACACACACACACACACACACACACACACACACACACACACTGATACACAGACGAAAACACACACACACACACGCACACATGCACAAACACACGCACGCACCAACTCACTAACTGTATTTAAACAGCAGTAAAACTAGAAAAAGACTAATAGATTTAATCTGATTTTCTGAGGTCATCTTCTGAATGATTTGTTGTACTCAGTGCTATCTATTTGTGTGTGTGTGTGTCTGGGTTTGTGTGTGTGTGCCTGTGTGTGTGTGTGTGTGTCTGTGCCCGTGTCTGTGTCCGTGACGTGTGTGTGTTTGTGTAAGTGTCCGTGCCGTGTGTGGGTGTGTGTGTGAGTGTCCGTGCCTCTGCCTCTGTATGTGTGTGTGTGTGTGTGTGTGTGTGTGTGTGTGTGTGTGTGTTTCCATTGAGTGTGTATGTGGTCGGTCTGAGACAGAAGAAAGTCTGACTGGGCAGATAACGTTTATCTCTGCGGCTCCTCGCGGCTCCGTCCCCCCGGGCCCCTCCGAGCGGACATCGACCCGTTCCAGGAAGGATGGCTAATAGAACCGGACCTTGGGTTTCCTCCCGGTCGCTTCAACCCACCCCCCACCCCCCACCCCCCCCCCCCACACACACACACACACACACCCTCGAGGTGACTTTGCATCCTGCAGATATGCCCCCACAAACCTCTTCATCACCCCCCCCCAACCCCACGGGGGTCTCCCCCGGGGACGCTGCTGTGGGGGTGAGCCTTACATATGTAAGGTGTGTTACACACACACACACACACACACACACACACACACACACACACATAAGTACGTATATGCATAAATACTGGACATACATACATACATACATACTGAACATACAAACATACATACATACATACATACTGAACATACAAACATACATACATACTGAACATACAAACATACATACATACATACATACATACTGAACATACAAACATACATACATACATACATACATACTGAACATACAAACATACATACATACTGAACATACAAACATACATACATACTGAACATACAAACATACATACATACATACAGTCCTTTTCAATTAATTACAATGACACTCACCATTCATTCATTCATTCATTCAATGTAAAGCAACTCACAGTACTTTTCAATGACTTACAATGACACTCACCATTTATTCATTCAATCATTCATTGTAAAGCAACTCTCAGTACTTTTCAATGACTTACAATGACACTCACCATTTATTCATTCAATCATTCATTGTAAAGCAACTCTCAGTACTTTTCAATGACTTACAATGACACTAGGCTCACCAGCTAGGGTTTCAACTATGCAAGGCACTGACCAGCTCAACTGGAAGCTCATTTCTTCCAGTGGCCAGACCGGAGTTTATAATGTAATAGCCATTCAAAGTATATGCATAATTAATTAACTTGTGCAAAGCCCACTATGCAGATATTAATGCAGACATAAATGATGCATGTTCAATGCTGATGTGTTTGTATCACTTGAACACTTAAGAATGCATTTGTATTTGGTGAATTAGTCTTCCAGAAGATCCAGTGACTATCTGAATTTGCTGTTAGCTACTGTACGTTGCAAATTATTTAATGAATCATGGATCAACAAATGCATGTTCAATTGGGAAGTGGTAGAGAATTAATATGAAATGCAAAGCACATTTTGTTCCTGCATTATATGAACAAATAACCATGTATTTATACTCTTAGTACTCGGGTGTTTGTAGAAGACAAAGTGACCATCCAGAGCCACAGACACATGTCATTAATGAGCAGGCTAGGATGCTCAAGGGTGACTACCGGTTAGGCTACGGACATTGGAACCCAGTTACTTTCTGTTGGTTGTGGAACACCCTAGCAGCCACCACGCTACCACACTACCCAGCCCATGGAGAGGAAACTAGCCGAAACTTCACCATTCATGAGTGTCTCTGAAGAAGGTTCCAGAAAACTCCTGCGATCTAAACTTCACCGCCCCCACCTTCTGAACACCCCCTCCCACACACACACACAGACACACACAGACACACACATACACACACACACAGACACACACACTCAGAGAGAGAGGGAGAGAGAACAAAAGAGAGAGAAACAGGGAGGGGGAGAGAAATGCAGAGACAGAGAGAGAGAGAGAGAGAGAGAGAGAGAGAGAGAGAGAGAGAGAGAGAGAGAGAGAGAGAGAGAGAGAGAGAGAGAGAGGGAGGGAGGGAGGGAGGGAGGGAGGGAGGGAGGGAGAGAGGGAGGGAGGGAGGGAGAGAAAGAGAGAGAGCGAGAGGGAGGGAGGGAGAGAGAGAGAGAGAGGCTGGCGCGGAGGCAGCCCTGTCCTCTCCCTGACGCTCCTCTCAGCTCGGCTGCCCCTCCAGCCTCCTGGTGAATGCATCACTAGCCTCCCTGATAAAAGCGCTCTGCCATGGCAGGGCTCTGGGTGTCAGGCGTGGGACATTGGCCCCCCCTCCAGGCATTGAGGCGCTTAACCAAAGAGATAAATAACCCCCCCCCCCATCTCGAGTCCTCGCATGACCAGGGATGTACTCCTGGTGTGTGTGTGTACATTCAGATGTCTATTATGAATGAATGCATGTATCTCCTGTGTGCACCTACGTGGGTTTTATATATGCGTGCATGGGGCGACACTAACTATTTGTCAGTAGGTGTGAGCTCAAAGGTGTGCATGTCCATCCGTGTGTGTGTTTGTGTGTGTTTGTGTGTGCGTGCGTATGTGCCTGTGTGTGTGCGTGTGCGTGCGTGTGTGTGTGCGTATGTGTGTGTGTGTGTGTGTGTGTGTGTATGGGTGCATGTGTGTGTGTGTGTGTGTGTGACTCACTGTTTGCCCTTCAGTACCTTTTATGTGTGCTTCCAGTTGAGGAGTGTCTGGATGGATGCAGACATCTTCCTGCAGCCAGCGGGTGATTCCGTCTCAACAGAAAGACAAGCCACATAACTTATTAATGACTAAGACAACGACAGCCAAACCTGTGACCAACCTTGTGTTTGGATGTCTTCAAAGTCGGAATATCGAACGTGGAGAATATAAGGTTCCCTGCAGTTGTTTTAGGGAAACAAGTATTAGCTTTTCTGGGTCTGGAATTCAGTTTACATGGCGACAAGCTGGCGACAAAAAATGTAAGTTGAAAACGTTGCTGTTGCCTGTGTTTTGGATGCACAGCTGGGTTCATGTGACACGCTATTCACTGTTTCTATTATTATCCATTGACCCAGCCAGGTAGTGTTTAGAATGCATTTCCCTTGAGTTGTCATGGTTCCCCAAAGGTTCTAGAATGTTTACCCAACCAACTAACCAACATGGCCGCCAGTTTAATAAGGTCTATTGTGGTCAGAGGCACAGTTTTGTCCTTTTTTAATCCCACACAAATAATAAATAATAAAACATGTTATCATACTCCCATGCTCTTCAAAAATATATTCAAACGTGACATATTTAAATTGTGACCAATCTGAAATAAATCAGCTATACTTTTAATGAGCTGTTGTGTGTAAGAACTGGCCTTATATCGAATGTAAAACTTATTTCACGCCTTTACTTTGAAACCAGTTAAAAGAGGGGAGTTCTGCTGATCTTGTCTCTGTAGGTCTCTGGAGTTACTTCAAGAGTTCATTGGCTGACTTTTAAAATGACTTTTAAATAACTTTTAAAAATCACTTTTAAACTAAAATCAGCATAATCTATAGACATCACACTATCCCAGGGACTGTGTGTGTGTGTGTGTGTGTGTGTGTGTGTGTGTGTGTGTGTGTGTGTGTGTGTGTGTGTGTGTGTGTGTGTGTGTGTGTGTGTGTGTGTCAGTCTATCCGTTTGTTTTGTGCATGTTCAACTTTTTTTTTTTAGAGCTCAGCCAAACATTAGTACAGGAGTGTGTTAAGTATCACAGCTTGTTTTAGTAACTGTGTTGATACAGAGTCGGCCCATATGAGACGTCGCCATCTGGTCGCTCAGTGCTGCACCTGCTCTTATTTTGAAAGGAGACTGGGCGGTGTGCCCTGACTTCCTGTTAGAGATTCTTCACCAAGCAGACGTGCTGACAAAGCACGTGCTGACAAAGCAACCCTCCGCAGGCCAGATAACAGCTTAGCAATCCTCGGAAAACAGTGTTTCTTGTGTTTTGCTTCATTATTAAATACGGTTCTAAATAATTGCACTGAAAATTTGGAGAATTATTCAAATCGCTGAATTAAATTGGATTTGGTTGCCGGTGAAAACGGTGTCCCGTTGTGATATTGAAGACCATTTTGGTAATTACCAAATGTTCACAGTTTTAAGAAAGACAAAATAATTGTACGCTCTCAGCAGCAATTTGATATGTTTACTTATATTGACTACATTTGTAAGTAATTTAGCTAAGCGATAATAAGAGAACTACAAGCGCTGCACAATTCCCCCCCCCCCCCCCCCCCAACCAACCCCAACCTCATTGTGTCGGTGACCTACAACACAGAGCAGAACCAAGCAGATGGAGGCTGGGGTGGTGGTTGGTGAAAGGCAACGCAGCACACTTAACTTCACAGTGTCGGTGTGGGAACGAAGGTCTTTAATTGACCGCCTATCAGTGTACGTGCGTTTGATTGGCCCGCGTTAGATTGGCCCGCGTTAGCTGGCGCATGACTAGAGTGTCCCTTCAGAATTATCCACGCCCATATATCTTTATGTTCCTTTGTGCCTCCATGGACAGTGGTTTGAAGAAGGGATGACGAGGATAGGTCAACGGGTAATGACCTTAGTCGCGACTATTTTTACGTAGCCCTTTCTAGCTTGTGCAGAACAATTTCCCTCAGGATTCATAAAGTGTTCTGAATCCCAATAAAATATTTTCTTTTATTGATTGTCCTCTAAATGTGATAAGAATATGATTTGTGTAGCACTCTGGACGCCCGTTGTGTTTGAAGGTTGCTATATAAATGAAGCTACCTTGCCTGAAAACAGGACAGGTGTAAATATCTCCACCACTGTCTGGGTTTCCACAGTAGCTGTCCAGAGCCGACTGTTCTTCACCGTGTTCAGGAGGCAACATCTGCCACAGCTAATAAATGTTTGGGGTGCCATTACATCCAGCGATTAAACACGCCAGTCCCGTTCTCGAGGCGCTAAAGAGAGACAGATGGTCAGGTTTAGGTAAAGCGTTAAACATGATTACCGTTTGGTGTTACAGTAGAGATTAGGTAACTTTACAACGTTCTAAAGTTAGGAAATGGTTGGGTTTAGGGTAGATTGACGACCGACTGACAGACAGGAGCTGAACTGACCAGACAGACAGGCAGACATAGACAGACATATAGCTAGACTTAGATAGACAGAGAGAAAGACATATGGATAGATCTACTGACAGACAGACAGAAAGATAGGCCGCCAGGCAGGGAGACAGACGAACAGACAGACAGACAGACAGAGAGAAAGATAAACCAACAGGCAGACATACAGACAGGCAGGCTGGGGGTGAGGTGTCAGACAGGCAGACAGACTACAACACATATTTAATAGCAATCCATATCACTCTCACTTCCTGCGTTTCTAAGGGGCTTTTCAGTGAGCTGAACAGAAGAGACCATCACAGACTTCAACTAATTAAGAGAGAAAATAGTGGGTTGAGTTGCAGGCAGTGTGTGTGGGTGTGTCAGCAAACTGCCTTAATGCATACTTTTCATTTGATAAATGGGAGTTAGCTCTTAAATAAAATAAATGTTGGAGAGCTAACGGCTCACATCTTCATTGGTTACTGTTTATTGTTCATAGTTGATATACTAGTTTTATATCAAACCCATTATATTGACCCATAAATTAACATTTTTCATGAGACATTTTTCTTAGTCTTATTTTGTTGTGTTCTGTTATTTTCTTTAATGTATTTCGTTTTGCATACGGCGCATGTAATTATGTGATTTTACATCTATCTCATTTAACGTTTCTTCCTAAAAATGCTCACATTGTATTCACATCGCAGGTTAACCCTGAGTAAGAAATAAGTAAGGTTTGAAAATCATCTCATAAAAGGACCCTTATGAGGTCAAGGACACCATTTCATCAAATCTTCATGGATGAGTGAGTCAGCAGAATGGCTGAGGACTGTTTTACGTCTGAATGATGACCATTACTCCTGCATGGATGTAATCAGATTCCTATTGGGTGCCAAAAAAATCTATTTTGATTGGTTGATTGTTTTTTACAGGGCTTGTTCCATGGGGCTGTGAATGTTTTGTCAAATACTGCTTTGACCCCTGACACACACCCCCCCCCCCCCCCCCCCCCCCCCCCACACACACACACACACAACTCCAATACTCCAATATCCACATAAACAGCGTTAACTGTGTGGTAGTAATAAAAAGCTTTGAGCGAACTGAGATGTAATCATTTGATTTTGAAGCCTGAAGGCCACACACACACACACACACACACACACACACACACACACACACACACACACACACACACACACATGCGTGCACTCAGTCCCAGTATGTGTATGTGTGATCTCATTGGCATCAAGGTGAATCATAGAAACTTGGTTGAGGAGGCAGAGAGTGTATTGAAGGTGTTTCTTCTTTTTTCTAGTACATTTTTTTAACAGATTAAATTATCTTTTTTTTTTTTTTTTAATGATTGATCACTTCTCTCTCCACAAACCGTAACAATCATCACCAACCGAGAGAAAAATAGAGATTCAGCGATGAAAAGCAGCTGCTGTGCGTAGCACCTTCAAAGTAAAACAACACTGCCGTTCTGCTTGCGGTTTCCTTGGTGTGGCTCTCTCTCCTTCAGCGATCTTTGACTGCGGACAGCCCCTGGCCAACGCTAGCAGGGGAAGGACTGCTAATCAATGCTAGAAGCATCAACTTTCCCTACCTCTGACCTCTGACCTCAACAGCAAAACCCCAAAGCAACTTATTTCAGAGTTGGCTGGGTTACAAAGCAGTGCCATGGATTGATCCTGGTCCAAATCTCCACTTCGATGCACAAAGTTTTAAAAACATAGGATAAGGTCTAAATATGGACTCTTGCGTTACCTGTTACTGGCAGTTTTGGTGTACTGGGTAATGTAAACCTCCCACTATAGACTGTAGTGAGTGGGAGTAGTAGTATATACAGGTCGATATTTTCCACATGTGAGCGTTGTGAACACAAACACAAAGGGTGAACTTTACGGCTGCCCTTAAGAAGATTGACCCCATGGCAGGGGTGGAAACTGAGCAACACTTATATCATCGTTGTGTTTCCTTCACTCTGTTGTTTGTGTTTCAGTCTCAAGGTACAACGTTGCTTCTGCTGTTCCTGGCGTTTGGAATTGAGTGGCCTTTCGGTGGCCTTATTTTGAAAATCTGGGCTCTAAGAAGCAGTTCATTGGTTGACATTCAGTTGACTTCTCCCTCCTACCCCTGCTGCGCAAGCCTCTTCCTTAAGTGTTTTCAGGTTGATGACTTTAGACTATTCTTCAGATTCCGGCTGAACAGAAAAGACCTTCGGCCAGAGTCTTCCTGTGTAGGAGCAGCGATGAAGCTCAGTGGTTAGAGCATGGTGTGGTTGTTAACACTGCCAGGGTTAGGAGTCAATTCCCTTAGGGGCCACCTATGCTAGAAAATGCACACTCTCAGGGTGTTGTTAGACTGTTAAAAAGAACAGAAAATTAACAAACGTTACAGGAATAGTAATAGACTCGTTCCTTTGAGGTGAATAATATTATGGTTGGAATTCTAAACGCCTTCCTGGGAACCCAAAGAGCTTTACAAGAACAGAGAGGAATGTATACATATATGAACTATACCATAGTTGAAGAAAACGTGCTTCGAAAAGCGAGAGGACTGTTTGACCCACAGATCGTTTCCCTCTTATTCTCCTGCTTGTTGCCAACAGGGAGAACAAATAAATGTATCCTCTTCACATTAGAGGGTTGTTAATTACCACTAGCATGTAATGACTTTAACAAATAATTAGGAATAAATTGGTCCGTGTGTTAAACGTCGCCTCTAAGCCCATAGTGCACAGCAGGGTCATTGCTGGAAGCAGAGGACGACTGGAGGCAGACTGGGAGCCAATCGCGGTGAAGATTGCGTTGGATGTTTTGAATAACACCGTCGTTTAGCTATTAGTCTGAGACATGCGACGGGAAGACATGGATGTTAAACAATATTTACCATTTTGAATTAATCGAGTGGGCCGGGTAATTACATTTCCATTTTATTATTACATCGTCGTCTCTGGGGGCTTCTGCGTTGAAGGACGATGGGACTGAGGACCGAGGGGGTGGATGTAAAATGATTTTGAAACGACAATGAATTTCATTTACTTTAATAGGATTGGATGGGATTAAAAAAAAAAACAAGGCAACAGCCCCGATGGAAAACCCTCAAAGTCATGAAGGTTAGACACTGAGATGTGTGTTTGGTGGTAACAGAATCGGAATCAGAATCCACTTTTTGGTCGTTAGCAGGCTCTCACACATGCAAGGAATTTGACTTTGGATCCGGTCAGTCATAGTTTGTACATTAAAAGATTAGAATAAGAAACTTCAAATGTGTAAGCAAGGCTTGCTACATATCAGCTTGTGTTTGTGTACATGCGCATGTACACACACACACACACGCACACACACACACACACACACACACACACACACACACACACACACACACACACACACACACACACACACACACACACACCAAGCTGTTCTTCTCTGTATTTGAGTTGTTTATGGTGCTCTTCACCAGGTCAGAACCTTGTGCTGTAGCTAGCAGCAGAATAATCAATAGTCCTTCTCCTGGGCTTCATGTCGCGTTCATATTACGCTACAGCATGTCTCTCCATCAGGACAGAGAAGTGGTCCTCATCTCTCTGTGCATCTGTAGGGAGATGATCCTGGGGAGAAGGTGATGGCTGGAGACAGCTGGTGGTCATCGCCATCGCACCACAGCCTGCGTGAGCTCAAACCCTCAGTCACTAGTTACTATGCTTGCTCGCTCTATCTCGAATCACTCAACTTTATGTCTCTTGGCCTCTCTCTTTGAGTTTCTCTGTCACTCTCTTATGTCTCTCTCTCTCTCTCTCTCTCTCTCTCTCTCTATGGCTCACTAGTGAAGTTTAATTTATTTTAGTTGTGGCTAGTTCACAGGTTATGCGGCCCACACACACACACACACACATACACATACACACACACATACACACACACACACACTAACCCTGACACACACACACACACACACACACACATGTACCTGTGTGGTTGTTGTGTATATGTTGGGTGTTTTTTAAAAGGGTGGAGCCTGATGGATGGAATGAAGGTTGTGTTTGTCTCCTGTGGTTCTCGTCATGACCCGACTCTCTGAGCGAGGGTTGGTCTGGAGAACAGTGTTGAGGATGTTGTTAGTGTGGGTCTCTGGATCTTCTGGTCTCTGTACCAAACCACCTCTGTCCCATGTCCGACTCAACTCAATACATCTTCCCAGTAATCCTCAGCCTTTTTGAGTACGTCCGATTTACAGACCATATATCATTTTACTGAGGTTTCACGTTAATACAACTAATGTATTTTTTAACTTGACGCTTTACTAAACTAATGATTATAAACATGAATACAAATACACAATAAATTAGTGGACTATGCCACCTAATGTAATGCCTGCTAAAGTTCACTATTTTATTTTGTATATTTATTCGTTTATTTACAACTAAATGCCACTTAAATGCCACAGAGCTCTGAATATGATCCCTTAAGGAAGTGGAAACCAGTCTGAAGCCTTGTGTTTCATACAGCCACAAGTGTGTTAGGAGCAGTGAGGAGCAGTGAGGAGCAGTGATGAGCAGTAAGGAGAAGTTATGAGCAGTAAGGATCAGTGAGCAGCATGGAGGAGCAGTGAGGAGCAGTGAGGTGCAGTGATGAGCAGTACGGAGCAGTGAGCAGCATGGAGGAGCAGTGAGGAGCAGTGAGGAGCAGTGATGAGCAGTAAGGAGAAGTTATGAGCAGTAAGGAGCAGTGAGCAGCATGGAGGAGCAGTGAGGAGCAGTGAGGAGCAGTGATGAGCAGTAAGGAGAAGTTATGAGCAGTAAGGAGCAGTGAGCAGCATGGAGGAGCAGTGATGAGCAGTGAGGTGCAGTGATGAGCAGTACGGAGCAGTGAGGAACGTGAAGGAGCGTGTGTTTCCCAGGTTTCCCTAAGCGGCCGCCTCTCGTCTCCCAGTTGACATCGCTAAGCTGGTTGTTCAAACGCCAACTGATGTTGCCTTGCGTCCTTTCGAGGAAAAGCCCTTGTTGCTCTGAGAGCTACCAATTAGCTTGTGAACGCAGCCTCCCAGCATCCAGCTCAGATCTGATGGAGAATACTGTGACGCTCACTGGTGCAGCTCCCGGTTTCACATGTGCTGCAGAGCGACGTTCAACAGTTAACTGAACTGAATTTGTGAGCCTACGCAGAGGTTTGAAATTGAACAACGTCCCTCGCACACATACAGACAAACACAGACACG
>JACYXH010000487.1:142500-230000 GCA_026745465.1 Lota lota | reverse complement strand
ACCTTTTTCATACATTTTATTTTACGGTACTTTTAAGGTACTTTTACTTTATCCGAAGCAATAACCTTCTGTTGGGATTCATGTTCAAACAAACAACCCATTAGCTAAACAAACAAACAAACAAACCACTAAACAAACAAAGAAATGTTTGATGTGTCACATTCTGGGTACGAATCCACCATTTTGCAACTAATCAATTCCAACAGTCTGACAGTTTTAATCTCACATAAAAATCTATTTCACAGAGTTCTTCCGTTATTCTAAATCAGTACTGCATTTATTTTTTTACCAAACAAACTGCATTAAACCAAATCGAGATTTTATACCAACGATATTTTAGCCTAAGAATGTGCTGAACCAACAGCACTGATAAAATCCTGCTTGGCTCATCCGACTGAACTCTGAATAATTTAGGATAGCACAACAGCAGCAATCCTACATCAGATCGCCGTTATAAATACAGGTCACACATAGATTCCTCTGCTGTAAACAATGGTTAAACATCTTGTGTAGAAGAAGATTTTTCTCTCTGTTTCCTCTCTGTTAGCAGAGGAACTGTGACCCAGCAAACTGTATTGTTTCAGTTGGGGTAGAATACGCCCCTGGTGCTGAAAAAAAAACAGTTTCAAGGCTTCCCGAAAGTAAAATAAACACCATAAAACAGCCGAATCAGATATGATTGAATGTCCAGATAAACAATTCAGCCCCCATTTTCTTCTTTAAATGGCTCGTGTTCCATTCAGACTCAACAAGTCGTTCCGAGAGCAGAGAGTGGAGTGTTTTTCTAAAGCCCTATCAGAGAGAGAGAGAGACCCTGCAGCTCTGAATCTCTCTCTCTCTCTCTCGCCTGATTCTTTATCTTCACCTTCACTTATCGGGCGGCTAGCTGTGTCATCTCTGTACCTCCTCTGCTGAGCAAGTGTGTCTATCTCGCCATACCTTCTCCAACCCCCCCCCCCCCTGGGCGTTCAGCTGATGAGGCTGCAGATAGTGCATCATCACACTCTGGCGATCATAATTGTATGGACTTTAACACCAATGCATGTAGAGAGAGCTGAGAGTTGTACACAGAGAGAGAGAGAGAGAGAGAGAGAGAGAGAGAGAGAGAGAGAGAGAGAGAGAGAGAGAGAGAGAGAGAGAGAGAGAGAGAGAGAGAGAGAGAGAGAGAGAGAGAGAGAGAGAGAGAGAGAGAGAGAGAGAGAGAGGGAGAGATGGAATTCCGATGGTGTAAGATGAACACTTCAGACAGAGTGCACTTCTGTCTGCGAAAGGTGATATCTCTCTGTTTCTATCTCTATTCCTGTGTTTTGGACTGTTGCAGGCCCGAGATAAAATCTGTGGTTCACATTTGTACACCCTTTGAATGTAAACACATGTTTTCTAGTTATGTGTCTGAATCCACCTGTTTGTACATTAGTTAATGACGTCTTTCTTTTATTCTTTGTCGTTTTTAGATGCCCTTTTTCTAAACTGTAAAAAATAAAAGAATTATGGAGTAAAATACAAGAAACTCCACACAAAACCAATGGTCGTAGAGTGATCCTTTAATGATTGTAATTATGTTTTACCATGGATAAAGATGGGAAGATTAAAATGAAAGATATTACCTCAGAACCTAAAAGGACACTGATAATTCCCCCTATCGGTCCCTGTGTTGCTGGAAGAGCTGGCCAGACTTCCGACTGCCTATACTACATTAATGGCTTTGTCAGAAATAACTGTAGGAAATAACGGCTGCCATTTTCCTCCTGTGGTTTCTGATTAGCCCCCCGGTCCAAGCGTTGCCTCTCAACCAATCACAGTTCAGTTTCAGTTCAATGACTTTAGCGCTTGAATTACTTATAATGTTCTCCCATTTCAGGCATTTCTCTTTTTCGCTCTTCCCGGTTCTGTCAACATTCAGACCAAGCCTTGCTTGGGTGGTTTGATTCGTGGAACATGAACAAAACATGTGATGACCTGATATTCTCTTGTGGGATTTTCCGACAGAGACCATAATACTTTTTGTTTTGTCCTTTACAGCAGGGTGTCCGGTTGTCTAATGTGGCAGCAACAGAACAACACGGACACTTGATTGTGTGCTGCTGCCCATCAATCCTTAACTTCCCCGCTTCAGATCGCTGTAATTCAGAGCATGAATATCTGTTAAATATCGATATATTTGGAGCTTAAAATAACGACTTTCACAACCTTTTATTTTTCTTTTTTTTCCACTTTTGGTTTTACTGTTGGGATGTTCCTGGCGGGCAGTCATTTATCGTAAAAAATGTTACGAGCGCAGGGTAACTCCACCTACCCGAGCCCGCCCTTAAGGTTTGGTGAAGAAACCCTTTTTTACTTTCCACAACAATGAAACCTGGGGAGACTTTAATAACAATGAAAGCACATGCTTATCAAAACCTAACATTTATTTACTCGAATAACACCAACCATAGTCGGCTTAGAGCCTCGCGACGAATGAGTCGACTAGTGGGACTATGAGGGGTCAGCCATGTTAATTAACTGTTAATTAACTATTACTGAATGCTTATTACTGCATTAACAAATGGTTCATTAATGTAGCCGTATTGTAAAGTGTTATCAGTGTTTGTATAATGTCTAAATGACTAACTCGCTCCCAAAACATGCAAACTACCATGAAATGTTAATCCACATCCCTCCCTGACCTCTCCTGTGTCTATTCCCGCCTTATTATCCGAGCAGGAGTGGGTCCTGTCGAAACCACCGGATGTTAGGGAAGACTACACCATGAAACAAACATCAGAAGCGTCATCAGAGTTCCCCCATGGATCAATGTTTTGCAGTTACGCCGGAAGCTATTTCTGTAGGGGTTCAATATTGACAAGATTAGAATCCAACAGGTGCTGTGTAAATACATCCCCTAAAAAAATGATCTCGACTCCTGTTTATACAGGACTAGCCTCTGCTTGCGTTTCTCTGTCTCCGTTGATTATTGAAGTTGTTTCACTCACTAATACAATGACGAGTAAAACACATCGTCTACTTCAGATGATATTACATTTTGGGAAAAGTTGTTTATTACCTGCCATACAGATATAGTAAAAAAAACTACATAAAGGAAAACATTTTGGAAGTAAAAAACGAACAAACTAATAACTAACTTATTATCTCACTGGGCCTAGTGTGTCTACAAAAGCTACCATGGCAAAGAAATTCAATTATCTTTTTAACAGCAAACCGGCCAGCCACATTTTACAGCATATCTGTTCCCAAATGTGGAACATAAAATGGTTCAAAAAGTGTTTACTGTTTCCATTCTCTCTGCTTACTGCTTTAATGTCGCAGTGGAAAAGGGTATTCTGTCTACAAGTAACCAGAATACACTTTGTGTTTACCAGAGAGCTTTATATTGGGCCTTAAAAATACTCATTTTTCTGACAGCAATTTGCTGTTTCATTGCCTATTGTGCGTGTGTGTGTGTGTGTGTGTGTGTGTGTGTGTGCATTTGTGTGGAAATAGAGAGCAAAAATATATATAAATGCTGTTTTATAATCTGTTCTGTGTGTGTGTGTGTGTGTGTGTGTGTGCGCGCGTGTGCCTGTGCGTGTGTGTGTGTGTGCGTGTGTGTGTGACCAAAGACCTAGAGGTAAAAAAGCATCACTTTCCAAAAATTAAGCCACTCTTTCCCCCTTTCAAGACAATTTGGGAGGCCTCTCCCTGGTTTGTTTGAACAATAATCATATTTCCTTAACGATACTCTCATAAATCCTTTGTTGTCGTGTCCCACTGCACCCCCACCACCCCCCCACCCTCCTGCTGGGCGAATCCCTCGTGGTGTGGAAGTCTGTTTGTTTACGGAGGCTGTTTGGATTTTGGGGGTGTTTCCCGGGGACTTCTACTTCCCTGTGTCTTCAGCGCGCCGTTCAGGTGTAGCCCTCCTAATTTCCATGTAGCGTGTTCACCGACAACAAAGGCTTTCTATTCTATTCTATTCTAGAAAGAACCGGGGTGGTCTTCATCCTTTTCCCCGGCGCATCGCAGGGGAGGGTGTGTGTGTGTGTGGGTGGGTGGGGGGGGGGATGTATGCAGGATGGGGGGTGGGGGGGGGTTGTAGATGAAAGGCGCAGCAGCTGCCGTCACCCGCCATGCACCTCGCCAACACATCTTATCAGGGGCCGACAGGGGGCCGTCTCCTTCCTGGAGCAGCCGCACGCCACCGGAGACAGAGACGCATGGGGCGGGGGGGCGGGGGGGGGGGGGGGGGGGGGGGGGCATCTGCATACGAAGGGGATGGAAGTTTGGAAAACAGAGGATTGAGAAAAAGACGTCTGGAGTAGACATAGGGGAGGGAATGTGTGGTGTGAGTTGCTGTTAGCTGAAATGTTGAATAAGGTTTATTTGTGTTTTTAGGATTCACTTCTTTTACCTGGATTTATTTATGTTTTATGTAGGAGACGCACTGATATTTTAAGGTACTATAAGGGGATCTTTTGTTAATCCCAGAAGGGAAATAAGTATAGGGATGAGTATCAGGTTTTGTGCTTTATACTTTCTCAGTCGATAACTGTAACTCATCGGGTGGTGCACTGATTTGATTTAGAAAGTCATGCTTAAAGGGCTCCTATTATACCACCAGGCGCGATGTTGATGAGCCATTACAAGACATTTAACAATCGACCCTATAGTGACGTTAAATGTCTGGCCACCCAGATATTTAATAGCTAGATCAGCCTACCAGCCCACCCAGTGGACTGTACCAACTGCTAGGCTGATCTACCCATCATACATTTGAGCCTCTCGGTTTTACCTCTTCCAAACACCAGCTTTCACTCATTAGCGTTACCTGACTTCTATGCAAATGAGTTGGGCCAAGTGTCAGGAATGTACTGACAATGTTCCGAATGCGTTGCCTACTTACAGACCATCTCCTCCATCTCTATTTAGAATGCTTGAGTGGGTACTCAACATGAACAATGTGTGTGTGTGTATGTGTATGCACATACACACTCATACAGACACACACACACATACTTACAAACAAGCAGGCAAACACACACACATACACAAACATACACACATACTTACAAACAAGCAGGCGCATGCACGCACGCACACACACACTTTGTGTTCCATTGACACACACAAAGTCAAAGGAAGTCGACTTGTATTCAGCAAAGCATACCAGTAGCATCTGTCAGTACTGTGGACCACTGAACAGAGGTAGGTCCTGTCTCACTAGGATACATAGCTTCTGCTGCACTCTACATACACAATACACCACAATATACACACTACAGACTCCACACTACGCCATTCAACTACCTTCCGGAAAACGCGAAGAATAATTGAAGCACTTACATGTGACACAAAACAAATCAAAACAACAACACAAAATACCCTTGATAATGTGCATATTATCAAGGGAAGTGTCAAGTGTTTATTCATAATTTGTTTATCTAACATTCACATAAGGCAGTTAGTTCGTACAGTTCTACATGTGTTACACTACTGTGTTATGGTTCATGTATTATATATTTTCAATAAATCTCTTCCCTTCAAAAGATAAATTCAAAAAGTGATTTAATTAACGTGTGAGATTGAAATACATTGAACCTTTTAACATTACAACTGTTCAAATCTGCTTCAAGTACATTATTCATTTCATTCATATAATTCAAATTAACAATCAAAATAAATGGCCTCGGCCATAACTCAAGCGATGATGTTTCTAACATTCAACAGAAGTGGCATGATGTATAAATACTTCATGCCACAAGTGATCATGTTATTTATATTCAACTGACGTCCAAGCACATCTCAAAACCCTCTCCATCAAAGAATCGTACAAAAACGCACAACTCTGCTACATCTCTGCTTAAACTCTTTGAATGCGTCCGCTGCAAGAGCATTGACTCTTCTGATCATTGTGTCGGGCATTGGCATTGTTCACCCTATCTTTCTACACTACATCTTTAAGGGCATGCCGTCTTGTCTTCACATGCAACACAGAGTGAGGCATTGTACACCTCTCTAGGTCCGAACTGTACCGGGCCATTATAACTTCCCCCCCATCGGATATGTGCCTTTGAAGTTGGAGTGACGCATGATGCAGTGCCTTCTCAGATTGGATTCTATTGTTGCTGTGCTAGCCTTGTTTCAGTTCAAAGATATTGGCTTTGGTCCCACGTTAGTAAATAGATATTTCGCAGTCCACTCTTCGTTGAATTGTCGATTTTCATTGTCTACCTTTGGGCTTTTCAATGTGAACATCGACATTTGACCCCTTAAATGAATTCATCTTTTAGCTCTCTAAACGTTTTACCACAGCAGAAACAGTTTTCAGAGCACAGAGCGTGCAGAGCGGTTAAAGCAGTTCCTGTTGGAGGAAATGTAACTTCTTTTCGGGGGAACTTGATTCTGGCTGTTTATGTTGTAGTAAATAATCTGTGGGCAGGATCAAAATGAGCCGGCTGTGGCCCGCGAGAATAATAGGCCTGCACTACGCACTCCAGACTGCACAATACACATGGCACGATACACAATGCACCCTGCCAGGAGACAGAGAGCAGACTAGCAGCACAGACAGACGCCGAGGTACCACGAGATAGATAGATGATGGTGGTGTAGGACGGATGGATGGACGGACGGATGGTTTGTGAACATGATTGAAATATGTTCACAAACACCCACAGAGAAATACACTGTTGTTCACCCCAATGATCTGTATGTAGACCGACACACACACACACACACACACACACACACACACACACACACACTGGATGGAACGAGCAACAAAAGGCTTGTGAGTGAGTGACAGCAGAGTGTTGATGAGCAGAGCTGGGGAAGATGATTGTCCTGACGCATCATTACATAACAGCCCCCGGCGCTACAGCACACCACTCTGCTGTCAGCCATCCACAGCTCCACACACGATAACCGCTCTCAGGCTGGAGAGAGGAGCGGCTGAGTGGTCATAAAGTACCAGCTCACCGGCCCTGAAGTCCTCCCTCGGCCCCTCTCCTCCCTCTGGAGCCCACCACCTCCACCGGATGACACACACTTTCACTATCATTCGCACTTTCCTATCACTATCACTCCCCTCCCTGCCGCTCTTCACTCTGGAGCCCGCCACCTGCATTGGATGACACACTCTCACTTTCACTTTCATTCACACTTTCCTATCACTATCACTCCCCTCCCTGCCGCTCTTCACTCTGGATCCCACCACCTGCACCGAATAACATTGTGGCCACGTCTGGACTACGTGCCAGGGAATGAACCACACAGACGAGGGTTGTAAAAGGAAATCTCTTTTATTTTCAGCGATTGACATAGTCTCACTTTCATTCTTTCTCTCTCTCTCTTTCTCAGTCTGTCTCTTTCTCAGTCTCTCTCTCTCTCTCTCTCTCTCTCTCTCTCTCTCTCTCTCTCTCAGAGCCTTTTAAACGTTCCGTCTTTGTAGAACGGTACAAATACAGGCAGCAAGTTATTTTCCAATGAACTTACAACATCTTGCTGTCCTTTTTATAAATTCATATTTTTATTGTCATTAACTTAATCTCAAATTTGCGCCGTTTATTTTGCATTCAGTTTGATGCATTGTACAATTAGGCATTACTTTGTAATTAATACTTTTCTCGTCTTTGTAAATCATGTAAAACAAATATTTTTGCACAACAGTTAGTTGTCAACAGCTTTAATAATTTTGTCGCTAAAGTTAAGTAATGCATTAATTATGGAAATGTTACAATGCAGAGATTTATCGAGAATTGTTTTGTTTTGAGACTGATTGTTCCGATTTGTCTCAATCTGTCTCATATATTCACTTTATCAGCAAATAAATGCTGCGTACGAATACATTTACAGACCTGGCTTTACATTTACAAATTTCTCAATTAAAATACAAGCTCGAGGAAAATGATGGAACAGATTTAACCACAGAGCACAAGAACAACATTGGGGACTTGATGGAGAGTAAAACCAAACAACTGCTTCTATTTGGACTATCTGATCATTCCACAGACAGTAGACAGTGAATTCAGATAGAGCTCTTTAAGGAGCTGAAAGAGAGTCGTAGGCATCAGGGATCAAAGCCAGTACGTTTAAGATGCTTGCACACGGCCCCAACAAACACCAACACCCAATTACTGAATGTGGGCCAAAGTTTGCCAAAAAACTATTCCACATGTTTGCCGAGATGCAACTTCCCCTGACAACAGCCAGCAACCACCAATGGGTATGCCCCACTGACCCGATGTTGGTGTTTGTTAGCGTTTGTTGGGGCAGTGTGAAAGCACGTTTAGGCTGTGTGTCGACCACCTTAGCCAACACGCTATCCTGACCCCCGAAACTGGTTGAAATCCCAGAGACTTGTGCTCCAAATCTGCCAGCAGGACAGAGCTCCATGCATTCCCCTGAGATTTGAGAAGACGTAAGCTAGCTGGCGCTAACCACAGGCTAGGGCAGGACAATCACAACAAAATGGGTTTTACGGGAGATGTCACACATTATTTCAGGTGACATTTGAATGGAAAGTCACGCACACAACAAGTCACAGGTCAGTAATTTCCACTCTGACATATCAGAGATTTAAACATCTTATTATGTACGGTAAATGGGAAATAATGGGACTTATGACGTTTCCCATTAAATGTACAACCCCCGCCCCACCCCACAGCTAGGTCATGCTAATAAACACAGTGCTACTTTATCTGTCACTTCTTCTATACAAATCATTTTGCATCAAGGCTTTAAGTACTCAGTAGGTGTATACAATTGAATGGATAGTCACACACAATATATTGTATGAAGTGGATGCAGATGGGAGGACAACGAAAGGCAATATCCTCAAAATATGTCATCAGTTTGATTCTTTTTTGTTCCAAAACGTCTGAGTTGTGTGTTTGTATCTTGAGCATTGAAAAGAAGCGTCTTTATGTAACCTTCTCTTTCTAACAGTACCACAGTGTTCATTAAAGCCTCAAGGTGACTCAACTGCTCTGTTCTTGCTTTTATAGCTGAAACTCCTTATTTTAAACTCCTCCTAAATTATTGACTTTGAATTGAATCAATAAATCATCAATATGTTTATTTGTCAATCATTATGATTGATCACCTAAACACCGATATTTTGAACACCTCAACAGCATTTCTAGTGCCTTCTTTAGTGCACCTGCCCTATTATGGGATGGGTGCGTGCGTGTGTGGGGGGGAGGGGTATCCTGGTTGCCGTGGCGATGCACACTGCAGGGGGCATACGGTTTGGATCCCTGCAGTCTCAGCTGTTCTCAACGTTTTGGTCTGGAAACCATTGATCCCCTCGCATCCACCCTGAACATCAGGAGCCTGGGTCTCACTCAACTATTACTATATCATATATGTATTTATATAGAACTAGACTGTTTTTAATATTATATATATTATATATATATACATTGTATATATACTATTGTGGTCAATTGAGGTAAATCTATACTACGTATATATTATATATATTTATATATATATATATATATATATATACGTAGTATAGATTTACCACAATGTTTGTATCAGATATACCCATTAATTCCCCTCCTGGTTGAACTATTTAGCAGACAGTGAAGTGAGATATATGTCATTATGGTGCATGGAAATGAGGGTCAAACCCATTTGGGGTGGCCAACAGAACCCTCACAACTCCCTACCCTGAGAACATTATTATGGTTCTTTACAACACGTTATACATATTATCTGGTTATACTCGAGGTATTACTATACATATTGTATATAGAATACCCGATTATGGAATTTTTACTACAGTACCATGGCTACATAGATTCTGAATATTACCTGGTTATACTCCTGGTTTTAGTACATCTATCTAATATAGCACTATGCTATTGGTTAAATATACTCCCAAGTTATACTCCTGTGCTCAAAAATGCAAAGACGTATTATTGCACTTACACTATTATACGACGCTTCGGATCAAAGTGACCACCAAACGGCGTATATATATACTCAGCTTTCTCTCTTTTATTGCTTTGCCTGCGCTTTCTTTATGTCCATTTTCCACTCCTTTATGTGACCACTGTATTTTGTGTCCCGATCTAATGGTTTCACTGCTGGCGGATTTTACTCCCTGGCTATCCCGTTGGAACCTGGTAATGTTCCACTGTAGGACTGGAGTGGGTTTGGGTCGGTGGTCTGTGTGAGCCCCAGCGGCTCCTGTGTTGGGGAGGTGTTTTTATAATGGGTCTCGGTCGTGTTGGGTCAAGGGTGGTGGTGGTGGAGGGGGGGGGGGGGGGGTCTGGTTGGGTCCTGGGGGGTGGCGTTTGGGGGCAGTGGGCGGGTCTGGTTGGGTCCAAGGGGGTGGCGTTGGGGGGGGGGGGGGGGGGTCTGGTTGGGTCCAGGGGGGTGGCAGTGGGGGGGGGGGGGGGGGGGTCTCGTTGGGTCCAGGGGGGTGGCGGTAGGGGGGCGGTGGGTGGCTCTGGCTTGGTCCAGGGGGGTGGCGATCTGGTTTGGTCCAGGGGGATGGTGGTGGGGGGTGGGGGGTTCTGGTTGGGTCTAGGGGGGTGGCGGTGGGGGGTTCTGGTTGGGTCCAGGGGGTTGGCAGTGGGGGGTTGATGGGGGGGTCTGGTTGGGACTAGGGGGGTGGCAGTGGGGCGGTGGGGGGGGGTCTGGTTGGGTCTAGGGGGGTAGCAGTGGGGCGGGGGGGGGGGGGGGGGGGCTGGTTGGGTCCAGGGGGGTGGTGGTGGTGGGGGGTGGTGCTGGTATACCTCTGGCCAACTGGCAGCTCCTCCTGGCTATCTGGGTCAGAATGTGGGCCACCTGGCGACGGTGGTCACGGAGGGTCTTCTGCTCCATTGAGGAACTCAGCTCCAGGCGACGGGATGATGGAACGGCTGCTTGGTCTGGGTTCTGCTTGATAGAACTGTCACACGTCTCTGGTGGCGGGCCGGGTCGCCGGGCCGGTGTCGCGCGAGCGGTGGAACGTTGCGTAGCACTGCCAGAGGTGATTAGCATTAATGCTAGCAGTGGTGGTACACTGCATTGGAGTGGTTCTGGCGTTGGATGGATCAGAGCTGCATTGCTTTACACTGTACTGAGTGAGAGCTGTGGTTTGGCATGAGTGTGTGATTACTGGCAGGGGTTGAGGTAGCACTTAGTGGAAATACATTTAGGACTTTGGTAAACTCCCACTCTAGGAAACTCAACTCATTCAACACATTCCATCAGAACTTTTTTAAATCAAACCTACCACATATTTGATGCCTCGCTGTTATGTAGCAGGGTGAAAAAAAGACTCCTGTAGAGTTAATTATTAATTAGCAAGAGTCTCGGCCTTGATCCTTGATCCAGTAGAGTTTTTTCAGTCGGGTTTGCCCTCATTTCTTCCTAAGAAGCCAGAGGTAGGAGTGGATTGACAGACCTGGGTCGTAGCTAGTCCCTCCGGTGTCAGCCCACCACCTCAGATGTTCCTGATGTGATCAGAGGAGCTGGTTTCGTTAATTAGCCGCCGCTCAAGAGATGCACGGCGTTCCCGCCGAGACCTGTCCATCACAGTGCCTCCTTGTTGACGCAGGCCGACACAAACACAAGAAAGCAACAACGAGAATAACATCAACAACATGAAGGCAGGAGAGGCGGCCGATGCTCCCCAAGCACACAATACACTGATGTACATGCAAGAGCTGTGCCACGTGGGTAATGTAGTCTTAAAGAACATGGTAGCTTCCTGAAGTATGCTTGCACTCAGAGGCCGAAAGGATCGTACAGAGACATATACAATGGTCTTACACACACGCTTACGCTCACATAAACACGCACACGCAAACACACACACACACATGCACAGTTCATTTTTACAGTTACCACTGAATACACTTCTCCCCGCCAAATCCCAATTCACAGCATCAGTAATCCACCTGTCTCGAACGTATACGTGTCTGGCATCAGCTGTTTCCCATTCCAGTGGGATAGCTTCAAGTGAAAGCTGTACTTAGCATCTCAGGGAACAGTGACAGTAGCACTAATCCTCTGGTTTTAAGGACTGAAGGGATTCTTTGTGCAGGCTGCTGTAGGTGATGTGGGCAGGGATGGGATTGAGAACGGTCAAGGGGGAGCTCGTATAAATATTTGCATGTTTGTTATCTGTATTTAACCTATCAGGTAGCAATTGAACAATTACAGTTCCCGAAAGTCATAGTACCCTTATGAATCCCAGCCGGAAGGATATGAGTTTGAAACCCTAAAGTCTCCAGGCATCCTTTAAAATGAAGTCACTTTGGTTAAAAATGACTGCGAAATTAGTAAATAGCTGTATTCATTTAAATGCTCTTCATCTTAACTTAGTCTAAAACAGGACAATTTCGTGATCCGAATACCAACTCTGAACAGTTGTGCAATAACATTCTGACAAACAGTGACACCAGGCCTGTTAATCTACTTTCAAAGTAAGCAGTAGAAAATGGTTAGCGTCAAGTCACATCCCTGCTGTGTTATCTCCGGCCGTCATATCCGCTTTAGATTGCAAATACAGAATATAACCCTTTGACTACTCAGTCATTTAGCAGACTTAGGGTAAATCGTCTTAGATGAGGACCAGGTAGGGGTTATCCATCTTGTTGAAGAATGCCAACAGAGAGACTGCTGACATTGGGCTACGAAGCCAGAACCTTCCCAGTGTAGTCCAAGATTTGACAGGGTACGCTCTTGTCAGAGACATGATCTCTCTAGGTGTTGTTCCACATCCTTACATCCCCCCCCCCCCCCCCGTGTCCTTAAAATAGGCGGTGACTTCATAAGCGGTACCTTTCATATCTGTACCGGTTCTCTGGGCAAACCTCGCGGGCCCTTCTCCCGCCTGAGCAGCCTTTACGTCCGTACGCCTTCTCCCTTCCTCTCTAAGGTAGACCGAAGGTTTCTCCCCCCCTGCTCCCCGCCCTTATCGCGGCTGAGTATCGGTGCAGAGAGATCGAGCGAGGTTAAAACGCATTCTGGAAGTTAGTTGCAAAAGTTTGTGAAGGCCACACAGCACAAAGAACAGTTGGAGGAAGGCGGGGATGGGGTGAACAGGGAGCTTAGGAGACAGAGAATAGGGAGCTTTCTCTGCGCCGTGCCGTGTTGTGTTAGAGGAGGAGACACACTTCATTCGCCCTGGGAGTGAGCACACGCGTATACACACAACACAAACACAAGAAGTATACATTTAGATGCGAACACACACATTAATACACAAAGAGTGCAACAATACATGTACATCTGCATGAGGAGTCGTCTGCGGCTCACACACAGACACAGACACCCCCCCCCCCTCCCCCCCCCACACACACACACACACTTTGTTCTCTTATTGTTTGTCCCCACTGAAGCACTTCTTTCAGTCAAATCGCTCACACAAAGGCATCAGAGATAGTTTCAACGTTAAACTACAGCAGCTTCAGCATAACATAGCATCTATATGGTGTTTTATATTGAGTCTTCTAGATAGGCCGTGTGTGTGTGTGTCACTAAGTATGTTCAACTGAAGAGGGAACAATATTTGAGGCTCATTTAACGTCTATTGTTTCCATCCGCAATAAACCAAAGTACCCCCCCTCCATCCAAAGAGGGACAATAAAACAACAGCATGAAAGCTGAAGCTCTGTGGAGTGTACTCTTGTTTAGAGTACCCTCATGTCTCACCACCACCATCATCATCCTCACTACCACCACCACCACCACCACAGTACCCACATGCCTGTGCCTCAGTCCTAAACCAAGCTAATTATTCTCCACGCGTGTAGCATGCCTCCCTTAAGGGCTCTTTCCCCCAGCATCCTATTGCATTTGAACAAGAAGTCACTACTGCGCACACAGGTGTGTGTGTAGGACTGACGTATAGATTAGTGTACAGATGGACTCTGCAATGAGATATGTAGGTCTTACCGTGTGTCCTTCCATGCTTGTGTGCTCATGAGCTTTGAAGGCAAACAGTAGGACCAGTGGGCACTCAAACCCTCAGGATTGGAGCTGTATTGCGGGCCTTGTTGACGATAGGGTGAATGCATCAAATCACAGCACAAATCCAAAACAGAAAAATGCAAAATGTAAGGCCAGAGATTTTCCTCATCAACATTAAGGTAGATAAATACGTTGACAGACACGATTATCTTCATGTCCCAAAATCGATTAATAGATAAGATTGATTCAAGTCTATCTTATGTGATGGTGATGGTGTAAATGGTATATGCAATTTTGCAACTTGTTTACAATGTATGAAACTTAAGACCGCATGGACATAATAACAGCTTTCAGTTGAACAGATTCTGTACTGCAAAAACAAGATTTCACCTGTTGTTTTCGAAATCATAAAACCCAAAGTTGGACTACGCTGGTACTGCTACTTTGATAATCTAACAGACACCTCTTTCACATCCAATCCAATCCCACCTCTCCTCTGAGTGTTGGCCGCAGTAGATACCACAGGGTGCTCCAGCACCAGCACAACCATGTTACCTTTCCCAACCAAGCCGGGAGAATAAAGAGCTGCAGACACTTCTTCTCTGCGTGAGAGCCAGACAACCACAAGATGCTCCTGTGCTCTCCTGTCTCCATGTGCCGGTCTTGCTGTGCGTCGCCATGGTAACAAGCGTTTAGCAGATCGCTGAGGGGGTGGGGGGGTGGGGGGGTGGGATTCTGTTAGAACGATAGTGGAACAGGAGGAGGAGAAGAGTGCGGTTCTCTCGCTCTCTCTCTGACCTGTGAATGTTTATTTGGAGTGAGTGTGTTGGAAGAGACACTTTACTGTGATTCTCTTCTTTGGATGGCTGCCTCTCTCTAGGGAACACGCCGCACATGGAAAACATGCTCATGGCATGCACTTCATGGCATGCACTTCATGGCATGCCCTTCATGGCATGCCCTTCATGGCATGCACTTCATGCGTCTGTCTCCTGTACATCCTGTGAAGGGCTTCTGAAAAACAGCATCGGAAAAGCAAGGCAGCGTCCGCCAGCGCTGTCTGGAGATGGGAGGCCAATTGTACGGTTTCCGGTCAATAAAGTGCGTGCATCTCATGTGTTGACACGTCTCCTCTGGTGAAGAACCAATCAATGGCTTCGAAAAGACAGTCTACCTGGTCCCGAAAGAGAACGCCGTCCGAGAAATGTAAGTGGTTGGCGAAAGGCCGTGTTCAAAAGTCAAACCGTTAAAAACGTTTCAATGTTTGATGCCGCACTGGAGGCCTTTCCAACCCGAATGCTGCATTGTGTTACCCTTGTTGAAATACATGACCAGTGTTTTCCACATTTAAAGTGTCCATGCAAACAAGCACCACAACCACATGAGATGAAGACCTGTATGGAGAAGTTGCAGCTGACAGACTCTCAACCTGCACATATGCAGGTCTTCTCCAGCCATACCTCGACAAAACATTATCACGGTCCTGTGTAGCTCAACGGGTATGAATGCTGTCAGGGTTAGGGGTTTCATTCCCATCGGGGTCCCCCATGCTAGGAAATGTAGACGTTTAGATAAAAGCATACAACAAATAGCATGTATATATATATAAAACAGGATTCCTATCAGATACAACAGAAAACCAAATCTGCTCACGGCGAGAAACAGTCCAGATTGTTTAGAGAAGCTACTTAAGTCTAGACAGAGAGCAACTTTAATCAATGTTTCCTCTGTTGCTATTATCTCCAGCCCCCAGCGGCCTTGATACAGTGGGCAGCAGACTGCGTTGTCTCTTTCTCTCATCACCTCTTGTGAGTGAACACCATTCTCCTCTCTCTCCTGTTCCCTGTGAGGTCCTCATCCATCAAAAGGACTCGGCAGATGCTGGGGCGACACTGTGTTTATGCAACTTTGAGAGCTTCTCTTGCTCACTCTATCTATCTCTCGGCTCTCTCTAGCCTTTCTCCCTTTCTCTTTCGCTCTCTCCCCCTCTCTTTCTCCTTCCTCTCTCTCTCCCCCTTTCTCTTTCTATACCTTTCCCCCTCTTTTTCCTCGCTCTCTCTAACTCTCTTTCCATACCTCTCCCCTTCTCTCCTTTCGGCTCTCTCCATCTCGCTCGCCCTTCCTCCTTTCTCTCCAATCATTACCTCTCTCCACCCCCTTCCCTCTCTCCGCCCCCCCTCCACTCCTCCATTCTTCCCACCCCCCCCCCCCCCCCCCCCCCCCCCCCCCCCCCCCTCTCCACTGCCATGGTGATGTATGGCCTGTGCGTCCCAAACAGATGATGTGTGCAGGGGGAGGAAGGGAGGATGGATGAGGGAGCTCCAGCCGGCCGCATGACGGAGAATGCAGCGTGTACAGATACCTCCACCCGTGTTCATAACAGGGACCAGGGAGTGCTAGGATATTGTAGTCGTTAAGGTGTTTGTCTTCTGGCCGGAAGGTTCCGGGTTCCATCCCCAACGTCCAGAGTCTACCTGAAGGCATCCTTGAGCCCCCTTCATGCTCTTAAGTGACGCGCCTCTAAATGATATCACTGTAGGTGGCTTTGGATTAAAGCTGCTAAATGACTAAACAGTACACAGGCAGAATGGGAACGAGTTTGGTGTTTGTTTTTTCTATCTGCTGTGATGATTGTGCCCCTCTTTGTGTTGTGTTGCTGTTTTGCCTTGCGGTTTTGTGTGTGGAATATCGATTTATTGGCCCTCTACGCTCAATGTAAATGATGAAGTGCAGGCCGCACGTGGTAATTATGTTTGGTTCCCGGCATCTACGATGGAAGATCGAGGAGCAACGGAGATGGCAAGGTGCAATACGGCAATCTAGTTTCATAAAGCAGCCGTGATTCTTTCTCTTCTTCTTATCTTTCTCTCCCTCATGCCGAGTGGCATCGATTGTTCGGAAGCGTGTGTTGGCTTTCCGGATGGCCCAACAGTGTGCGTCTCTGAGCCAACTGTGCGATGTGCTGGTTCTACACAACAGCACACAAGGGGAAATTAAAACGGTGCACGCACACAACAAGATTAGTTGGACTAATTCATTTTGGAACTCTAGTGACTAGATAGCTTGCGGCCTTATTCTATGTTAATATATCGGTGTTACACTTCATTTTAGAAAGTTATTGTACAAACAGACTAGTACCCCTCTTGACTTGATACAATAACACCATTGAAGGGGCTGTGATAATGACGAGGTAGCCAGTCAACATGCTACTCAAGAGAGTTGTACATCATATCTGGCCTTGTGTGAAGCAACTCGAAAGGAAAATTTACTTAACAACAGAAAGCCAACTACTGCATAAGATGTATGAACATTGTTTTGCAATTCAGTATAGGCCTACTACATTTTGCTGCAATGCTCAAAAAATGTAAAGCTCTTGTTGAAATACTTTTTAAAAATATTCCCAGTGATTTATAAACATGTATTTTTATCATTTGTTAAGTCCTCATCTAACTGATGCAATAGTTTTTGTTTGTGCACATTTGCATTTTACATTTAGTAGCTTAGCAGACTCTTTAATGGAAAGTGACCTCAAAATAGTGCTGGGAACAATGAAAGTGTACAATCAATACTAGAACAACTGCAAAAAGTTTCTTACAAAACAGCCAGAAAGGACCAAAAGACTAAAAACAAAACCATCTACTGATGCTGATAACGACTATGTTGATTCTCAGTATAAGTCTCACCAAAAGTGCACTTTAGGCTTGATTTAAAACTGCATTGGTGCGTTACAGGAGTCACAGGCCAGTCAGTCACAGACACACACATTAGGGACTATCCAAAATAATAACACAAAAGTTGTGTTTTGTAAATTAAATTCTGTAATGACTTGGTTTCAGGTTTGGGTTCCGGATCATTCTGGGGTAGCAATATGCCTTACTTCAATATGCCACTTGTGATACCCTCTATTTCAACCCACTTTCGGGTTTGAGGTGCGAATGTTTCCGTGTTACGGCCCCTGTCTTGCTGTGCTGTTGATTAATGGGGTGGTAGGCAGGCACTAGGACCCAGCAGCAGCAGCTAAACAGCGGGCAGCCTGACATTTTCATACGTTTCCAATAGCCAGTACCTGGAAGTGATTACGCCATCAGGCTTGGCCAGCAAACTCATCTGTTCCTGCCTGAACTGCAAGATCGGCTCACACCAGGCAGAGGGGAAGACATGTAGACAGACAGATGGACCGATGGGAACTGCATGCGTAACAACGAAGCATACGATGAGCAGACGCACAGATAGACAGTCAGGCAGAGAGGTAGACAGACAGACAGACAGACAGAGAGGGAGATGGACAGACAAGATGGATAGCTAGATAGATAGAAAGATAGATAGATAGATAGATAGATAGATAGATAGATAGATAGATAGATAGATAGATAGATAGATAGATAGATAGATAGATAGATAGATAGATAGATAGATAGATAGATAGATAGATCGATAGATAGAAAGATAGATAGATAGATAGAAAGATAGATAGATCGATAGATAGATAGATATGCTGTCTGCCTGTTGGATGGACAGGAAGACCAGAAATGTAGAGAGAATTAAAGATATGAACACAGAGACAGATAGATAGATCTATGTTTTCCATACCAATGGAGCCGTTTAAAAAACGAATTAAAAAAGATCCATCCTGTGTGGTTGTTTCTACTTGTGTTTCAGTGTCCTCAGACGTTCATTCATGCTAAGAGTCAGACTTTAGTATCTAGGCCTAAAGGCAATGATTTATCCATTTCTTAAAACAGCTGCTTAAGCAGAATCATTCTCCACCTCTCCCCCTCTTTCTCCCTCACCCTCTCCCCTCCGTCCCCTGCGTCCATTCACATCTTCTCCTCTCTCTCTCTCTCTCCCATCTGATGACCTCCCCTCTCTCCTCTCTCTCCCCTCGTCCTCTCCTCCTTCTCCCCATCCAGTAAATAGAGGTTAATAACGTGCTTTCCCTTGGATTCCTCCAATTGGTTTCCATTGACGCGGTCTATCTCTCCCGATAGAGAGCAGACCTCATCCCCAGGGAAGTGTAGGGAGGTGCGGCCAGGCAGACTAACCCCCCCCCCCCCCCCCCACCCACACACACACTCCCTAACCCCCCTACGCACGCTCTCCACCGGAGGAGCAAGTGGAGCTTTGCGAATGGCTTGCACCACCCACCACCACCCACACACACACACACACACACACACACACACACACACACACACAGCAGACCTTTTGCGATGATGTCACCTGTCTGTTGAGTTCATCTCATTCTCTTGGTTTAGCCTCTCTCTCTTTTGATGAGACATCAGGATAAACTGTCCATTTTCCTTTTTCTCGTACGCATCTTAATTGCCCTATTGTAAGTCCGGTTGGTCTTATCTAAGGACACACTGGAGCCGTGGATGTTATTAAATATCACAGTGAATATGCTTTTTGCACAATTCCTTTAGAAAAGCAGGGCGAGGAGGGTGGATTTGTTTTGTGAAGGGAAGCCAAGACACGATAGAAATTGACGGAGAGAACGAGACAAAGGAAAACTTTCCGTAACACTGTCCACCTTCAGTCTTCCTTTTGTGTAATATGGTAATATGTGACATTGGTCAATGTTTTTAAACACATTTTCTTAAGTCCATGGTTAGCCCCAGTGGTAACCATGTAACCAGTAAATGGTGTACCAGTTTTGGTGGACAGTTAATACAAACCATTTAGTTTGCTCTTTTGTATGGGTGAATCTTATTGAACGTTGAGATTAGATCTTCACTTGACTAAAAGCGTACTAAAAGCTGTGTAGGTAAGTGTCTTCACTAAAAGCTTTTTATAGTTTCCACCTTGTCGTAGCTCCAAGTAGGCGGGGTGGAGGTTTGGAAAGTCATCCCCTGGGTCAACAAGCTTTTACCTGAATGCATGAGTGACACAAAGTTCAGAAGTATTTTATTATAGTAATCCTGGATGCGTTGGTTCTAGGATTCTAGGAAGAGAACGAGAGGGAGAAAAGGACGTGGAAAGAATGAATGAGATAATGGTATATAGCAAATGAGAGAGAGAGAGAGCACGAGAGAGAGCACGAGAGAGAGAGAATGAGAGCTAAATGATGAATGAATGAATCGGATTGGGATAAAGTGACTATGAGATAGAAGGAAAGAGAACGGATGAGTGGGACAAGGGGATAGAGTTAGAGGGACAAAAAGAGAGAGAAGATATATATATATATGTAGAGAGAGAAGATAGAGCGAGAGAGAGAGAGAATATATATAGAGAGAAAATAGAGAGAGAAGATAGAGAGACAGAGAGAGAGAGAAGATGGCCTGAATATATCGTGGACATGTGTGTTTTGCCTTGCCAGCAGTATCCCTGGGCAATGAACGGCAGAGTCCTTGACCGCTGACACCCAATCCTCCCCTCCCCTGACACCCTCTCCTCCTCCAGCCTTGGAGGAGTGGGGCAGAGAGAGAGAGCAAGGGAGAGAGAGAGAGATAGGCAGAGGTAAAGCCAGAGAGAGGGAGAGAGAGAGAGCGTGAGAGAGATTGGTAGAGAGGGACAGAAAGAGAGAGAGAGGGAAAAAGGGAGGTAAGAGAAAGAGAGCGGGTCGGTTCTGGATTCAGCAGTGATCCATTTCACTAAGGCATGTTTAACAAACATACAATAAAAATTGAACAATAATCATAGTAACTAGTTTTAGTCCAATTATATCAATTTCATGCAATCATATTACAACACAAACATGCTGTGATTTAGAAAATGTAAATTGGACTCAATTCCACAAACACACACACACACACACACACACACACACACACACACACACACACACACACACACACACACACTCACACACACTCACATCCAGCTGCATCTTTCATGCGCAGCCTTATGCATATAAAACCCTCATCTTGTCTTCCCTCCTCATCCTCCCATTTACTTCAGATGAGGGATTCTCCTCTGGAGCTGATAAGAGCTGGAGTATGGAGGGAGGCGTGGGGGAGGACGGAAGGAGGCGTGGGGGGGAGGGAGGAGAGAGGAGGGGGATGAGTGAGGGAGGAAACGAGGAAAGTAGAGAATGAGGTGAGGAGAGGGGGGATTTGGAGGGAGGGAGGATGAGGTGGGTGAGGGAGGAGGGAAGGAGGGAAGAAAGGGGAGGGAGAGAGGGAGAGGGCAGGAGGCATGGAGCTAGGAGGAATGGTGAGAGGGAGGATGGAATGAAAGGAGGGAGATAAGAAGGAGGGGACGGAGAAAGGCACTGAGGGCAGCATTGGAGGGGGAGACGGAGGGGGGACAAAGGGATGGAGGAGGTAGTCACGGTGATGGAGGATGGATGGAGAACGCTACAGAGGGAGAGAAGGTATTGTCTATGTGTGGGATTCCCATAGCTAACCTTGTGTGTCCAATTAGATTAGCCACAGCCAAACCAATTAGCGTTGTTGTTGGAGAGCTGTGGTCACAGTGGCTGCATTAGCACCCTGATATCTCCTGGAGAACGAGGAGGATGAATAGAAGACAAGAAGGTGCTGAGGTAGCACTTTATTAGCCACTGCAGCTAAAGACACTCTCTGTCCGGGCATAATCAGGAGAGGAAAAACCTTTTTAGGAGCGAGAACAAAACCCTAATGGAGTTCAAGACACTGCCATGCTGCTGCTTCTCAGACATTTTAACTTGGAGACGGATTTGGACACGATTAGTTTGGAGGTTTTCAAAAGTAGACTTTCACATGCTGACTCTACTGATAAAGTATATGACTTTGGAGGAAACAGGAAGTGGTTGTCCATTTAATTAACAGATTAAACTATCGTAATATTGGCTATTTAGCAGTTGCTTTGAAGGCGTCAGGTCATGTGTAGGTTAACCGTCATTTACAATTTAAGTACAAGTGAACTTACAAAATAAGTTTTATCATTTCACTTCTTTAAGGTTTGCACTGTGCAAAGACCAAAACGCTTTTCCAACTCCTACTGCAAAGGAAAAACTCCACAAGGAACCATATTAAATCTTGTGATTTGCTCTGATTGCGTTCCCAATTTACAATTATGTGGATCACACCCTCACAGTGAAATAGCACACATACTCACCACCTCGCAAAGGGAAGGCGATGACATTTCAATCCCCTCAGATGAACCCCGATGTGACGCGTGCTGGAGTCACCCATCACGCCACGGCTTCACTCCTCGCAGGGGAAACCAAACGCACACCGGGCCATTCGTTACTCCAGGCCCAGGAGGTTGTTGTGTGCGTGTGTTTACGTGTGTATATGTGTGTGTGTGTCTATTTATGTGTGTGTGTATATGTGTGTTTATTTATGTGTGTGTGTGTGTCTATTTATGTATGTGTGTGTGTGTGTGTGTGTGGAGGGGGGGGGGGGGGGGGGGTGCTTGTGCATCGTGGCCCCTGTGCAATACTGCATGATGTACGGGGCCATCACCGTCACATCCGGAGGACAGGCATCATAAGAAGCAGGCTGAGGACCGCAAGAGGAGTCCATCCATCCAGCCATGCTCAAGGACAGCATTCTGGAGGTGATGCCTCTCCCGTCAGATCACTTCCTCAACAGAAAGTGTGAGTGAAAGTACTTTTACTTTAACTTTCCCCCTTCCCTCACTGTGGATGACAACAGAGCACCCTGAAGAGCAGATCACACACATCTGTGATCTTCCTCAACCCGGGATTTCTCACTGGGTTTATCGCCCTGCAGATATGGGAACTTTGTCTTAGTGTGGGAGATAATGGGATGCGTTTTCCAGATTCTTGTGGCCTGTGGTCTGACAGACATATAGGAATATTTCGCTACGGCTAATAGCACAGATACATAGGAAGGGGTCTTGTGATAATAAAGCATGGAGGCTAGTAACATAGATAATAGGAATGGGTCTTGTACGAGCTACATATAGCATGTTATATCTTAAAAGTGTTAAAGTGCAGAAAAGCTTTGGAGTTGCTGAAGTAGTGCATACAACTGCTAATGGTGAGAAAAGCATTGAAACGTCATACAAATATAAAGTATACTATGGTGGTACAGTATAGAAAAGCATTGTATAGTATAGCATTGTGTTATATCGTATTGTAACACATTTGTATGTGTATCTTGGGATACAATTGTGTATTTTAGATGTAGTATTTTTTTCCATCAACCGACAGCGAAACACGACCTCGACCTCTGATGAAAAACAGCAACACAGTTTTGTCTTCAGGAAATATAAAAAAAATAACCAAATCTTTTTATTTTGATGTTAATACATTCTTGGACAACACCACAGAACACTTGCATGATGGGTCACTGACCTCTCCCACAGCATTGGCACAGAAGCAGCAAGGGCAACATGGAGATACTGAGTACAAACAGTAGAAAACATACATGCTTTGTCTTTTTTTTCTATTTTGCTTTTAAATATAGATCCATCTTTCGTCGTTCGGTTTCTTCTTCTTCTTGATTTCCGCTGAGGACGGTAAGAAACTCCAAGACCAACCGAAGCCATATTCTGCCAAGTGAGAAAAGGATATCCCAACTGTCACATGTAACCCAAACAAAAGCTTTAAAAACAAACAAACACAGAAAACCAACAGTGTATAGATCAGGACGGACTAGAGGAGAGGTGGTATTTACCATGTCGTGACAATTTCGCAGCAATCCTTTATTTTATATTGTTCTTTTTTATTTTTATAAATTTTTCTGATTCAGTTTCAACATCAAACATATCAGGCATGCATTTACAACCATAACCACCTTCGGGGCCCTGGGTTGAACAGGGGGCCCCATCTCGTCGGTTTAAACACAGTAAAGGGTCGTCTTCTCCATCAGCGTCTTCATCTTCATCATGGTACATGGACAAAATACTGAAAGAATTTCTACGTGTGAATATGAGGACGAACACTCACACTTCAGAATGGGGGGGGGGGGGGGGCAGCTTTTATCAATTGGACAACAAACAACCAACTTGAAATAAATAAAAGGTTTAAAGGAATAATACAGGATTAGATTGATCCAGTTGCTCTGGGCTCTTGGAATCAAAAGCTCAGCATTTGCAGTCTTGGTTTAGATGACCAAGATTAACTCACACAGAACAAGGTGAGATATTATAAAGAGAGGTTTTAGGTTTAGGTTCCAATCTTCATACTTTTATTTTGAAAACAGCGTATTCCTAACGAAACTAACCGCACAACCTTGGGAGACAGACTACCAGAAATCCTAGCTTCTCTCAAACAGAAGAATATGGCTTCAATCAAAAAAATAAAAACTGCATCCAAGGAGCAAGGAAAACAAAGAAACGAACAAACAAAAATAGATTCATAATCATGGACATCATACTCATCATCATAGTGTTAGAAAACTGTCAACAATCAGAGAAAGAAGGCCAACACTTACGCCAGAACGGACCACACATAGACAGAGGGTGAGAGGGCGGGAAAAAACTTGCAGTTTGGAAGTACATTTAAAGATGAGAGGTTTTGGCGCCCCCACTGGTAAGAATCATGTACCGCGGGTGCGCTCAATCCACTGGTACAGTGATGGCATGCTGAGCTGACTGCTGTAAGACCTTGGCAGTGGGGATAAGCCCGTCTTGAAGTGCTCAGAGGGGGGTTCCCCCTGTGATAAACCACTGCACGGCCTCAGTTCTCGAGCACAACCGAGGAGTGGTCTAAATCCAATGGTGCACAAACATGCTGCCTGGCTGTACTCAGCCTAACTGCCACAGAAATGTAACCACGTGTGTTTGAATTACACCGAAAAAATTATTGGCCTTGGTCCTTCCAACCTCAAGCTTTGATTTCATTTAGTTGTTTTGTTTTCATTGTATTCTTCTGTTTAAGTCCTACTGTTCTCTTCGACACGCTATCGAACAGAGTTGATACGGTTTGTTCAAAGGAAAATTTCCCAGAAGCCTTCGCTGTAGCAGGCTGCTGTTTGGCCGGCATCCTTGAATGTGAGGTGGACAGTGAAGCACATGAGACAGGAAACAGGAAGCCACCCTCACCTCTTTGCTTCTTCTTCTTCTTTTGTGGTGGTGACAGTAGCGACCGTTTGTCACTTTGTTTTCAATCTATCTCTTTTCCACCCCTCTCTCCCTCTCTCTCCCTTTCTTTCACTCTGTCTCTCTGTCTGATGGAAGGATGCTGTCAGATCACAAGGTCGTTGTAGCTCACATATGTTTTCTTTGCAGCTGGACCTGAAGAAACAGAATGAAAAAATAGTCAGTGCCCGAGGCCATTTGAGATGAAGGAAAAACTTTTCAGAATGATTTAAAGTCAAGTTTCTAATGTTGCGCAGCCTGATGAGAGAGAAATGGAAATTGTTATGAATGGACAACTGCTGTATCTTAAACATGTTACTCCTTCTGTTTTTAATCTCTAGTTCTTGAAATATGGACAGTGCATCGCTCAAAACCCAACTAACCTCAATCAACCGAAAACTGTAGAGAAAATTCAAAATAATAGCTAACTATGTAAGTTCCTTCATAAATTCCTGCTGCATTAAAGAGTAATGTTGATAAATACTGAAAGGATATTATCTTGTTTTAATTGGAAGATTGGGTGGTCGTAGCTAATAGGACACCGCTATTTTAGCTTGACTCTCTATTGCCCTTTCAAACTTCAGAGTCAGAATATGAAAATCAAGGTTTTCCACTTCTTGAACATTTCGTGCCTTCACCCTCAGCTCAAACTTTGAGAGTCAAAGAATACGTGCATTGGGGAATCTAGAGTTCATCAAATCCCATTGTGGGCTTGGGGCAGAACCACCACCATCCATCACAGCGGAGACATAAAGAAGCTTAAGTATCATATTGTGCATATTAAGGGCCGACGCCGTCATCGAACCTCCCTGACATCTCCATAATGGCGTCTTATTCATACAGGAAGCAGTCAATTACGCCGGGCTGGCGAGGCCGGCTCTTACCATAGTTACCATAGTTACAGACCATTAAAGCTCATTGTGTGTTTGTGGGCTTGGGCCGCAGACAAATTACACATAATGTGTTTGGGACGGCCATTTAATTCTGCCGCTGATTTGAGTGCAGCCTTCAGGTGTGAATTTAGAGGAGATTCTGGTTAAAGGAAAGGTGTTTTTTTTTTGTCCTAGGTGATTAAGGGTAGTCACATACACATGCACCAGTGTTACATTGAGTATTCAGCCTGATTTATTAGTGGAATCGCCTGACCTTAGTTTATTCTTGATTTTCTTCGCTCAGAATCAACTGGGGCGATCAGTTATTAAAGACTATGCAGGTGACGGTTTTTAAGGGAAATAATGAACCTCACTCTGCAGTACGGACTCAGTAAGTCAGTATTACTCATTTCTAGATTTGTGTATTATTATTTTTACATTCATATGACTTATGACCACCATTTTGTCCGTCTTCGACGTTGAAATATCTAAAAGGAAAATACATATGTAATTATGTCAAATGTAATTGTATATTCCCCAGTTTGAAGGAATACAACTGAAAGTCAAAATAGGCACACTCTCTATAAGACGATCGAACAGACACATCTTTTATCCGGTCTGTAGCGGTAGCCTTTTTCCCGAGAGAAGGTAGCAATTGGAGGTTTGCAAGACGTCTTCAAAAGAGCCGTGTGGAGCTTCACAAAAAGACGCTACACGCGTCTTTGTTGTGGCGGGAATTGGCTTTTTTGTCATAAAGGAAGGCGAGAGGTATTATGAGGAAAAAAGAAAAGATCCTGGCTTTCTGCAGAGAGCGAGCGGCTGAGCAGCCAGACGGATCGGCCCAGATATAAGGCTTTATTTTGCGGGGTTCAGGAGCAAGGAGAAGGGTTCCAGTGGGAAGGACAGACATGCATGGGGAAAGAGCCAAGCAATAGATGGAGTCCTACTGGGGGATACAGGAGTTTCAATGCGGGGTAGGTGCAGTAATTGCCTGGGAGGTGAGAGGGATATACTTGTATGATACCAGGTGGAGGGGAGAGGAGAGTGGAGAGGTGGTTTCTGGTAGAGAGGAACAGATGGAAGATCCACCATCTTGACAAGTCATCGAATGAACAATTGAAAGAAAAAAAATCAAATTTTCAAGAAAACCACGAATCTCAATTGGTGAGAAAAGCTCATTGTTTGTATGCTTGTTTGGATCAAGCAGGACAACATCTTTTGTTGGAACATTGTCTTCCTGTATTGGCAGATTTGTTCTTATTGAATGCCTTATGTTGTTCAATGATTGGCAGAATTTGTTCCTCTTGAAAAATAAAAATCCCCCAGTCCAATACAAAGTAAAAAAAAAAATCTGAAACGGTTGGGCGAAACTCCCAATCTCAGTAAAAGAGCGGGAACGACAATTCTCTGAAAATTTGAGGAGATGGTGAACAGAAACCGAAGGAGGAAAGAGACAGCTGAAAAAGGAGAAGGGGGATCGAGCAGCGAGTGAAGGGGAGAGAGGGAAACAGAGCCAGGGAGGTGTGGAGGGGAGAGGGCTCCACTGGCCCAGACCAACAGATGGCCCTCAAGCTCAGCTGGGAGCTATCCTGAGACCCAGAGAGACAGGAGCCCACTGATTGATGCGTCATGATTATCCATGAGCCAGCCGGGAATACCAGATAGGATATGGCGGAGTCTCTCCCTCTCTGTACACTCACTCTCTCGCTCCGTCTCCCCATCCCTCTTGTCTACTCCTTCCTCTCTCGTTCTCTCTCCCTGTCTCTCGTGTCTGCTCCTCCCATCTCGCTTTCTCTCCTTCCTTCTCTCTCTGTCTCTCATGTCTACTATCTCCCCTCTCTATATACTCCGTCGTTCTCCCTCAATGTCTCTATACTCTCTCCCACCTGTCTCCCCCCTTTTCTCTATATCAATCTCTACTCCTTCCTCCCCTCTTTCTCCCGCCGCTCTCTCTTCACTCCCTCAAATCACTACTGTCTCTCTCTCTCATTAGTCACCGTCCGATTCTATTCCTCTCGTCGTCCCTCCTTCAATCTGTCTCCATTATTGCCTCTCTTTCTTTCCCTAATGCTCATCCTTTTCTGCGGTCTCTCTTCCACGCTCTACGGCGCGCGTTCTCTCCGTCACTCACCCCTTAATGCATGCTGGCTCTCTCTCCCTTTCTTTCCCCTTCCAATTCTGTTACTCTGTGTCCCTAACGCTCTCTCTCTCTCTCTCCCCCACTATGCTACTGTTCATCTCTCCTCTCTCTACCCAACTCTTTCTCTTTCTCTAAATTCCCCCTCTTTCTCTCGCTCCATCTCTCTCCCTCTATTTATCTCTCTCTCTCTCTCGATGTTGGGGGTCTCTCTCTCTCTCTCTCTCTCTCTCTATCTCCATCTCTTTCCTGCATTAGGGGGGAATGTAGTTCCCCAGTCTCTCAGCCTAGCAGCTGTTTATGATATGAGCTCCAGGGGTAGCAGTGATACTGGAGCTGGTGGTGGGGGGTGGTGTAGGGGTGGTGTAGTCAGTCCTGTAGGAACAGTGGACCCTGGTAACAGCATGCACGGGGCACCACAGGGATGCAGTATATCTGCCACTCAAACTGATTGCCATGTTCTGCTGTCTCTCCGCGCTCATCTTAAAGTTACGAGTCAATTGAGAAGGCAGCGGGGAAGAGCTTCACAGGTCTATAAGCATTCCACCTGTGTGCTCTCTCTCTCTCCCTTCTCTTCCTCCCTCTCCACCTCCTTCCTTTCTCTATTCACCATGTATTCTCTCTCTCCGCTTTCTTTCTCTACCTCTCTACCCTCTCTTTACCTCTACTTGTTCTCTCTATTTTTCTTTCTCCACAATTCTTTACCATTCTCTACGTTTTTCACAACATATTTCTCTTTCCATGCAGTGCATACCCGGCCTCGCTCTCTCTCTCCCTCCCTCTCTCTCTCTCTGCAGTGTATTCCCCACCTCTCTCTCTCTCACTCTCTCTCTGTCTCTATCTCCCTCTCTCTTTTTTCTTGAACAGGAAGAGGAAATGGATCAAGGTCAGGAGAGGAAAGCAGTAGTAGAAGGTGAATGTCCTCTTACCTCCGATAAATCATGAAATTAGCCTGTCAGGGGGAAGAACACATGAGTGAGATTTCCCTCAGAGGACCAACAAGAGACCACCCTCCCCCCACGTTACCCCTCCATGCGTTGGTCATTTGATCCCATATGCATGAGCATTATTATCTATAACCGATTTAAACAGTTGGACTGTTGCTGTGGCGTCTTATGTGGTGTGCAACCACACACATTAGTAAATGCTTAGTAAATGCTGAGCACAATAAATCAAATCAAATTAGACATGGCAGAGACTGATTCGTGGCACTCGGATTGCCGAATAAAGTTTGTTTGGGAAATAGTTGACAAATCCCTGAAAGTTTCTGAGCAGTTTTCCCATAAATATAGACGTTGTGGATTTCAGATCATTCCACAGAGGCATTGTTTTTGATGAATAAAGGAAACAAAGTGATACATACCGTCAGTTACTCTAACAGTAAGATGTATTTTCAGTGGTACAGGCTGTATATATGCCGGTGCAGAAGAAACTAAAAAAACACTGCGGCAAAAACAGCTGGAGGCAAACACATCGGCACCTTTCTGCTGTGACTTTATGGATGTCGTGATAAATAAACCACAGCTAATGTACGGTATTGAAACACTGCTCTCTGAGTGAGACTTGGGTCTCTGACAACATTGAAATATAGTCGAACATCACCAACGGTATTCCACTAGCTAGCATTATACACATATGGTGTATAAGTCAAGCTGATGTTTACAATGTCAACTACTTTTGCCGTTTTATGAGCCATTCTGGTATGTATTATAGAAGGTGTCAAGGTTTGAAAATGTAATATATATGTTATTTTATTCATATTTATTTAGTTTCACATTGATGTGTTCAATGTGCTATAATAGTAGTCTGAATAGAATGTAAGGCTTGTGTCGCAAATGTACAAATTCTAACATATTGCATCGATTTTGGACTTTGGGAATGTACTATGTATGACGTACTGTGTACTTTGCCCAAAATACAACTCAATTACAACGTTCTTCTTCATTCTTAAACAGAGCCGAAGTAGAAAACACAAACCCCGTGCTGAGCGACACTTGTTAGCTACAGACATGCAAACATGCAGCCGTTTGTTTTCCAAGTGCGCACGTCACAAGACATCACTTTCAGTGCATATTTGTTTGCGTTTAATATAGGATAGTGTAAAGTTAATACAAAAAAGGGAACAATGTCAAGATTTCAACAGTGTTATTATGCGATTCTCTTCTTTCAGTTCCTGTGTGCGACTCCAGGAAACCAACGCCATGGAAACGGCATGGCAACGGCATTCTCCCACGTAGCATCATTTCGGTAGCCATTCACACTTGAATTCAGTGAACCGAGGAAGTCAAACGAATTGAAAATACTTTTGAAACTATTTCACTCCCTGGAAATGTTTCCAGTTAAAGGGGAACTGTCACGCCAGATGCCGAACGTTTAGCGGAGACGTTAGCGGCGGTATCCAGCAGACTGCTTTACAAAGCAGCCAAGCGCTCCAGTTCTCCTTTAACAAAGTACGAGCGCCTGCCTTGAACCGAACCAAAACACGCAAGACCCCCCCCCCCCCCCCAACACTCTCCACCCCGCTGTGACACTCACTGTTGGGGTCCACGTTCTCACACAGCTCCGTCTTGGCCTCGCCGTTGGGCCGGTCGCTGGCCTTGTGGGACAGGCGGGAGGACATGGTGGCGGCGGTGGCCACGGCCTTGAAGGAGCGCTTCCTCTTCTGCACGTTGAGCTCCGGGTGGAGGAGGATGACGTAGACCTTGGGCATGTAGAGCATGCCCAGCGCCACCGAGGCACTCAGGTTCATGGAGATTGTCAGCGTGGTGGTCTGGATGTACAGCTGGGGGAGAGAGGAGGAGGAGCAGGAGGAGAACAATGGGGTGAGCTTCAGGAGGAAGGGCTGGTAATTCAAAAGACACAAACTCACACGTATTTGTGTGTGTGTGTGTGTGTGTGTATTTATATGTGTGTGTGTGTGTGTTAGTGTGTGTGTGTGTATTTATATGTGTGTGTGTGTGTTAATGGGTGTGTGTGTGTGTGTGTGTGCATGTATTTATTTGTATGGGTGTGTGTGTGTGTGTGTGCATGTATTTATTTGTATGGGTGTGTGTGTGTGTGTGTGTGTGTGTGTGTTAGTGGGTGTGGTTTGTTGTCTGTTGTTTTTGCAATTAGTATATTTAAAGTATTAACATATTTTTGTTAACTAGTGATTTAGCAGACAATTTTATCCAAAGCCTACTTACGAAGATTCAATCATTAAGGAGTTGGATATCTTGCCCACCTGCAAACTGTGGGGATCGAACCCAGTACCTTTTGACCGGGAGTGGAACACCCTAGTCATTACACTCTCATTTTCACCCTAACAATGTTTTCAGGCATCTCGAATTTCAACATGGAATCAAACAAGGACATTTTAAGACATGTAATCATCTCAAATGATACGTTGATTTTGATTGGCTGTTTGAGTTAGGTTGAAGACGATTGCTTCGCAGTGATGAGATCAAAACTGGAATGTTCTCGACTTGCCTCTGAAAATGTGTAGAAAATCAAGGACCTATTCAAAACTAAATGAACTCTGTAAGCATCATTAGACTACAGAACTGGACAGAAATTAACGGGACAAAAAAATAGTTTGAGGGCAGTAGCCCTGCCCCATTAATATTCATAAAAATGCTGAGGCACTTGGTTTCATGGTAGGAGGTGGTGGGTGGGTGCATTAACTGTGGTATGCATTTCACCCTAGACCCTCTCATTACACCCTAACTACGGATAAAATACTTTTCAACAGCAATCCCTGGAGCTGGGTTTATGTGTTCGCTGGTTCTACGTTGCTTTGCTTAACACCGGCTGGTAAATGTGTTACATAAAAGTCCAGGAGGTGCTTTAAGATGCAGCAGTAAAAAATGAACAACTGTGGCTGGTCAGCCATTAGGAGGACCACCTATTGAACTCGCGGTAATAGACCTTATAAATCCAACGGCTATGTTGCTTACCCAGCGAGGTGGAGTGGCGGTGCTGGTGCGGACCGATGGCAGTACCAGTTGTGGTTTGGATAATAATCAACAGGTTGAATTGAACACTCAAGACTCTCATTCACCCGACAGCCTGTATTCCCTCCCATCCGACCCGACACGCCTTTCTCCTTCACCTCCACCTCCACCCCCCCCCCCCGCACCCCGGAGGCCAGTGGTCCGACTACACCCGCCAGAGAAGACCCCGGAGAAGCATGATCCGAAGCCTTGCAAGATAGAACTGTGTGTGTGTGTGTGTGTGTGTGTGTGTGTGTGTTTGAATGCAAGCATGTGTATGTATCTGTGTGTGTGTGTGTGTGTGTGTATTTACATGTTTCTGTGTGTGCCTGTGTGTTTGTAAGTGTGTATGTAATTATATGTATGTGTTTGTGTGTGATTGTTTGTTAGTGTGTGTGTGTGTTAGTGTGTGTTAGTGGGTGTTTGTGTGTGTCTGTATGTATCTGTGAGTATGCATGTATTGATATGTATGTGAGTGTGTGTGTGTGTGTGTGTGCGTGTTTGTGCGTGTTTGTGTGTGTGTGTGTGTGTGTGTATGTATCTACATGTATCTGTGTGTGTGTATGTGTGTGAGCAGGTCAGAGATCCCTGACACTATTTACAGATGCTCCTGTTGAAGTAGTTGTTATTTATGCTGGCATTCTCTGGAGCAGCGAACTCTCTCTCACACAGTATTCAGCCGCTACCAGACAGCTGGACCTAGCGCTATGAATGTTTAATGTGACCGCGTGTGTATGTATGTGAGGGTGTGTGTGGGTATGTTTGTGTGTGAGAGTGTTTGATAGTGTGTGTGTGTGTGTGTGTGTGTGTGTGTGTGTGAAATAGAGAAATAATGTGTGTGTGTGTGTGTGTGTGTGTTTGTGTGTGAGAGTGTGTGTGAGAGACACAGACAGTGTGTGTGTGTGTGTGTGTGTGCACACGATTGCGTACATGCATGTCTCGTGTGTGTGTGTGTGTGTGTGTGTGTGTGTGTGTGTGTGTGTGTGTATGGCTCCCCCGGCCCCGGGAACCAGGTCTCTGTGGGCTAGTATCGCTGACGATGTATGCCTAAGCAGTGTTGGTGGAGGGGCTGGGCGGTGGTCAGGGTGATGGGCCCCCCTGGCCCCCGGCTGGGCAGCGGCCTCGCGGCGTTGGGGTGTGGGTGCAGTGTCTTTATGTTATATAGCCTAGCTAGAGATACAGACCACCCCGACACGGAGAAGAAGAGAAGGGGGAGAGAGGAGGAGAGAGAGGAGGAGAAGAGGGAGAGAGAGAGGAGGAAGGGGAGAGAGGAGGAGGAGGAAGGAGAGAGAGGAGGAGGAGGAGACCGGAGGAGGAAGGGGAAAGAGGAGGAGGAGGGGGGAAAGAGGAGGAGGGAGAAGAGGTGGAGGAAGGGGAGAGAGGAGGAGAGAGGAGGAGGAGGGAGAAGAGGAGGAGGGGGAGAGAGAGAGGAGGAGGAAGGGGAGAGAGGAGGAGGAGGGGGGAGAGAGAGGAGGAGGGGGAGAACGGAGGAGGTGGAGGGGGGAAAGAGGAGGAGGAGGGGAATAGAGGAGTAGGAGGGGGAGGAAGGGGGAGAGAGAGGAGGGGGAGAGAGGAGCAGGAGGGAGAAGAGGAGGAGGGAGAAAGAGAGGAGGAAGGGGAGAGAGGAGGAAGAGGGGGAGGAAGGGGGAGAGAGAGGAGGAGGGGGAGAGTAGGAGGAGACGATGGGGAGAAAGAGGAAGAGAGAGAATGAAAGCGGGAGAATGAGGGATAGGGAAAAGACAGATGATAAGGAAGGAAAAGGAGAAGAGGGATGAAGGGAAATTAAGGGCAGTGCGAGAGGGGGAAAGGAATAGAGAGCTAATGGAGAGAGGTGGAGAGAGAGGAGGGATAGATGTGGGAGAAAGAGAGAGGGAGGGATAGGATGGGGAGTGTGACGGACAAGCGGCGAGGGTGCAAGAGGAGAATTAGAGAGAGAGAAAGAGGGAGATGGAGAGGTGCGAGGGAGAGGGAGAGAGACAGACAGAGAGAGACACACAGAGAGAGAGAGAGAGAGAGAGAGAGAGAGAGAGAGAGAGAGAGAGAGAGACAGAGAGAGAGAGAGAGAGAGACAGAGAGAGAGAGAGAGAGAGAGAGAGAGAGAGAGAGAGAGAGAGAGAGAGAGAGAGAGAGAGACCGGCGGAAGCATGGTAAGTGGAGGTTGGCTATCCCACTTGACAGCTGACCCCCTCCTCCACAGAGGAGAGAGTTTGTATTAAATGTGTTCAATTAAGAAAGAAAGCACTGTGCACACAGGAGGGGGACTGGAGCCAAGTCCACACACACACACACACACACACACACACACACACACACACACACACACACACACACACACACACTCACACACTCTGTGTTCTCAGTTGCACTAACGGAAGGGAAGACATACAAGCTTACAGTCGGAAAACCTTAGAATAATTCATAGGAATTGCAAGACACACACACACACATGCATAGAAATGCACACACACACACACACACACATACACACACAAACACACACAGACACACACAAAAAACAGGATCAATGTTTCTTTCTGTGTGAACCATGTATTTCAACCAACAATGGGGCGATATACTGGACACCAATGGAGTCAGTCTGTAGGCCACGTTGATATTTGTGTCAATGTGTGCAGCATCTAATACAAAGATAAAACCATTGGCAATACTGTCATTAAACCTAACACAACGTCAGCATTAAACTAATGCTGACGTTGAACGGACAGGCAGAGGGATATTGCCTCTTATCAAACGTAGACTTACAACAACCAACAAAATACAAACTATCAGGTAGATCCACATTTAGTTTGGCATTCAGGCAGAAATGAAAGCATTCTGTACGTACATATTGTCTGTCTATTCTCAAAGTAAAAACGTTTTACCCAGAATCCCTCCAAGGTGATGCCATGAAATAAACATGCGGCATACACATTTGTTTGACATACAATTGGCAATAAATTGAAACAATTGGTGCCCTCACACAGCAGGGAAAAAACAAGAATTTCCCTTTTTCTTCACAATTGATTTATATCAGTGTTTTATGGTGCTGATTCACAATTTTGAAAAAAGTCCCCGTGGTCCAATTCAGACGAGTTTGTCTCGCCAACAGTTCTACTTTTCCATTGGTTGGAACCAGAAATAAATTAAAATCGGTCTTTGACTGATAAACATCCATAAAACGTCTGGCGATAGCCGGTAAATAAAATGTATTTCCATCCCTTTAGACAAATATATGCTACTTTTGTGTAAACCGTCCAATAAGTCCCGAAGGCAGAGGAGTTATTGACACTCGATCAAATCGAGACAACTTTGACGTTAAAAAGTGTTTTCTTTCGATCAACCAATTAATTATCAAACTGTTGCTTTTCGGGACAGTTGACAGTTGACTAAGAGAATGAGATGTGAATTGTTCAAAGTCACCTTTCACACAACTTGCTACAGAAGACACACAGCATTAGCTTAGCAAGGATTTAACAGAAGGAAGAAAATAAAGGAAGTATAAGAAAAGAAGGAAGTAAGAAGCAACATAATTATTTCCTTCCTCCAATACACCAATCCTTTTCTGAGGCAATCACGCCTCTTTATGGTGATGTTTTTAAAAAGCAAGTCAACTCACTCCCACTTCTATTCCAGCACGGTTCCACCTTTCCAAACCACAAACCAACAACTCATCAAAGAACACGGGCTACAGAAGAATACTGTTCACACAGATCGCAAGCCTACGCAGAACCCAAGCAAAATGCAGACTCTATCCCCGACTGCATGGGGATCGGTTAGCTGTTGGTAGCGTCTTCGTTGGTGCACATCTGACGCCGCTGTTTGTCATGCTTCCCGCCTTTTTCCCATCAGTCTGTCGTGCGTTTGAGGAGTGTGTCATCGCCCTAGTGGGTTCGGGGAGGGGCTCCTAGTAAAGTATTTGAATTGGCCTTCGAGGGAACCCCTAAACAGGGGAAAGGGGCGGTGAGAGGGAACGATAGGAATCTGTGCGTGGGAGAGCTTGTGTGCACCGTAAGTGCGCGCCACAAGAGTTGAAATTCATGGTGATTCATAGTCCTTTCCTCCGGTATCGCCTTACTGGTTGTTTTGACAGCGTGTTGTGTAAAACAATGCCAGGCCACCAACACTCATCCTAATTATCTCTGTACATGCTATTATATTTCCTCCTTCTACTATACCCTTGTCCTCTATCATACTCAATTACCTGTAATCTATTCTCAATGCTCTATTCTATTCCAGTGTCTTGATTCCTCTTCGTTTCACATGGTGCTCCCCATATCCCACTCAATTCTATTATATTCTCAGAATTCTATTCACCCTATTCATCCCTATTTTATTCTTTGTTATTCTATCCCCTTCTCTCTATTATATTATGTTCTCTCTGTTCATTTTTTTTCTATTATAATCAATTGGATTATATTTTACATTACTCACAGAGAGGAATCACTCCTTCCCCAGACACACACACACACACGCACGCACGCACGCACACACGGTGAGGACCCCATGGGGAGCTCAGCAGGATCCAGTAGCAATAACCACGTAACGGGGCTATCGGCACGGCGGGAAGCAGAGCGTTCGCCGGCCCAGCCGGACACCTCACAACATGGCGGAGATGAACGTGCACGTGGGGAGCCCAAAGGGATCCAGCACTGCATGGCGTAGCGTCTGCTACGCTAACACAAAGCTTACGGGATGTGCTGGGTTGCGCCGGAGATGGACGCACCGCCTTGTCTTTGATTCTTCCACATTTCGTACATCTCGTCCGCGCAGCGCCAGAGGAAAAGTGCGTCCCAAGCAGGCAGGCAGACAGGTGTTCTGTCAAACACCCACAGGTAAACACTATCCAAGGAGAGGAAGCATACGTTCAAGAGAGCATTCACTGGCGTAAACACACACAGCACAAGCCCATCTAATCAACAGTGCATCTCGTTAACAACCCTTCAGATCCTTTAGAAGGAAGTTGCATGTTGGCCGACTCTCAAATTGCTGCTGCTGTTCTGTTGTCTCATTCACAAAAACCGTGACACAAATGACACAGAACAATTATGACAAAGCACAATAGGATGCATATTGAGAGGACTCGAGAGAGTTGTAGTGCTGTAAAATCAATCATCAACGTAAATATACCGTAACCTAGGTCAACATTAACTTGGTTTTGCCACGTCTCGCATGACAAACACTGTGGCAACTTGCAACACACAACGTCTCCCCATAATGACGGATAATTTCACGATTAATTACTAGACAATGACCAAAAATGCATTACTACTAACAAAATAACAAACATTCCAATGCTCCTATGCTTCCAAAATGGAGGCGGTCATTGTGATGTGACATCACGATGTACAAGCCCTATAGGCCTAGTCCTACATAAACCCTTAGAAGGGCCATATACGGTATGATTCTAACTTCAATTGATTGTTTGTTCATCATAAAATGCATTTTGTATAGCGATTATTTGAATTGTATATGTCATTACTGATACATTATAATAAACATATATGGTAGTAATAGTCAACATCTATGTTAATAATATTCCACAAATATGTCAAACATATTCCACAGCTATGGTAATCACATACAAATCCGATATGCTTGTTAAACATTTTGCATCTGGCCCAAGCACTGATGTTGCAGCATATAGAGAGGAGGGGGGAAAGGGGAGGAGGAGGGGGAGGGGGAAGAGGGGGAGGAGGAGGAGGGGAGGGAGGATAAAGAGGAGGAGGGGGAGGAGACAAGATCAGATGAAAATGAATGGACGGTTCAAAGGAGTAAGTGAGATGAAATAAAATGGACATGAGGAGCCGAGAAAAAGGGAGGGGGAAGAGGAAGGAATGGAAGGAGGGATGAAAGGGTGGGTTGAGGCAAGAAAAAGATGAGTGAAAGCAGGAGCGAACGAAGAACGAGAGGCGAGACCAGAGGGAGAGGGGGGGGGGGAGAGGTGTAGGAAAGGGAGCGCATAGAAGAGGAAGGGAAAGAGGTGGAGGGTAAAGGAGAGTTTGAGGAGTGGGGGAGGAGTAAAGAGCAAGGGATGCATTCAGGAGAGGGCGGACATGGGAGACAGCAGGGGGTGTCGGTTCAACGCCTGTTTCCAGAGGAAGCTGAGAGTGGACTAGGCCAGTAAAACATGTTGAGCAGCATGTTGGGGAAGACAGCAGAAGTGATGAGCTACAAGGAGAATCACACGGGCACGTCTTCTGGGGTGTGTGTGTGTGTGTGCCTGTGTGTGAGTGTGTGTGTGTGTGAGTGTGTGTGTGTGTGTGTGCCTGTGTGTGAGTGTGTGTGCGTGTGTGTGTCTCCTATGTATTCATACATAAAAGAGAAAAGTTTGCACAAAAGAGAATAGCAGAGATGTAGAAAGACCCTGTCTTTGTGTTGTGGGAGGTTTTTGCAATTTGAAGGTGTCACCCACCCACACACACACCCACACACACACACACACACACACACTCACTCACACCCATACACACACACAGTGTCTCTCTCACACATACACACATGCATGCACGTGCACACATAAGCACAGACATGCACACACACACACACAGTCTCTCTCTCACACACACACACACACAAGCACGCACACTTCCACACACAGTCTCCTCTCTCTCTCACAAACACATACACACACACAGTCTCTCTCTCACACACACATACACACACGCACGCACATGCACACTTACACGCACACAAATGAAAAGGTCTATTTACTTTACAGACAGGCAGTATTGACAGCCCCCGTCAACAAAAGACCCCCCCCCAACAAAATCAATGACCGACTGTCAAAGCGAGACCCATATCCTGCCTGTGTCCGTCCGTCCGGGAACCACAGTGTGTTAAGGCTTAAGACGTGGGAGCAACTGGAGGGACGGACTTGGAGCTCAGACACACAACAACAACAGCAGTCGGCTGAAACACAAGAAGAGTCTCCGCTCCGCCCGCCCGTCTCTTCGCCCTTCCTTTCACTGCTGTTCGGATGATTGATGTTTTAATTAGAAATTGTTCGGCGACACAAAGGTAGAATCATTCTGTTTACAGACTCCCTCTCGCAGAGGAAACTGGGTGACGCATTTGCTGATGGCTTTGCCAGGGAGTCATTCTCAAAGTCTTCTTCTTTCTTCTTTTTTATTTTTACTTGCAAGTATTTCAGTGTCTGAGAGTTTTAAAGACAGCACAGAACATGGTAGGTAGTCTAGTGGTTTGGCTCAATCCAAGCCCAAAGGTTCAAAATGCCACTGGTAAGCCACATGTTGATGAGTGCACCGTGCATGTAGTTCTTTGATGCATCGGTGTGACAGAATGACAGCGCATGTGCTCATGTTAACTGATGTACCATGACGCTGTTCATGCTAAGCTACCACTCAATTTCAGTTACTTCCCCTAAACTCACTCCATCTCATATACATGTAACATGCATAATGAAGCACATGGCTGAGCTTAAAAGGCATGTGATGCCATTAGGCTAATGAGTCTGCGTTCTTTCAGGTTTTCCTACTTTTGAATAATTTTTGCTGAGATTGACATCAGAAGTTCATGACAGCAGCTGCAGTCATGAACTAGTTAAGCATCTTGCAGATGACTTTATTCAATGCAGTGAATACAGACGCATACAGGATCAGGTAGGGGCTAGGCATCTTGCTCCCGGATGCCTGCAGGTAGACTGTGGGATTACCATAGGGCGACTTAATAGAACATATACCTCTGCTAAAGGCATAGGATGCTATTATGCTAATTCCGCAGTCCCTTCTTCTGGTTTCCGTGTCACAACACGGTGCGCGTAGCATTTTAAAGTCCAGATCGTGCAATATAAATTTGAGGTGATTGATTGATGCATGCTAGGGTAAAAGGCGACAGGAAGTAATCAATCACTTCCTGTTGTGATGCTACATGCTCCGGTGCTAGCCCAAACAGGCCTGACCTTCCCTGTCTGGCGCGATACGGCGCTAATGGACAAGATTGAGTTTTAATCTCAGTGAAGGGGATGAGGTTTTATTGACCTAAATGGACACGGCAATATTTCACATAACACAGCTGGGAAAGATAGTGTTAAGGTGTGTGTGTGTATACACATGCACTTGTATGGGAATCGATTTTTCCACTGTGAAACCCATATAAGGTAATTGATCATGACAACATAATAGTAATTACATGAACAAGTTTAAGGTACATTGCGTCTTCTCAGTTGATAATGCACGGCATTCTATTTTTTCAGCACTTCTAGTTCTGAACTTTTAGTTTAATTTGAGAGAATTATAACTAACTTGCTTTTTGTTTAGGTATAATTTCCTATTGGTTTTAACCACCGGGTGGGGGAAAATGTGCATGGCAGATTGAAGAGATCTTATTTTACCACCAGGTGTGATGGACTTTGAAATGGCGTATAATGGCTACTCAACATCACACCTGGTGGTAAAGTGGCCCTTTACAATAGTACCTATGTCCTCAAGGCATGCCGAGCCCTGGCTTATGAGGTCATTTTCAACACAACCTATAACAACCTCTTCTGTTAATATAGATGCTATAGGGGATAGGAGTAGAACTGTACCGCAAATGATGGCCAAACCCTGGGATTTCACACATTTCATTTCCTTCTCTATTCTTTCAAGTCATTTGGCGGATGCTTTTGACCGAAGTGACGGACGCTGCGTTCACATGGACGACAGACGGCAGACCGGTTATCGTTTTCGTGGACGGGAAACCACCGGCAACAGTAACGGCATTCCCGTCCTGCCATTCCGTCGGACCGTTAGTTTTTGTTCTTCCCGTGCCGTCCAGAAGGCGTCGTCCTCTTAACACCGGCCTGATTCCGTGTGAACGCAGCGTCTCGACCGTCACAGTGACTTGACACACATGTCGTTAAGGAGTGGCGGGGGGACAGGGTGTCCTGCTCAAGCATGCCTACAGGTAGACTGTGGACCCAGCAGAACCTTGTCTGACACCCAGAACCTTTCGTCAGGGTGTCAGAAATCCTGACCACCCGACTATCTTGCCCCCCTGCTCTTCCTCGCCTCCAAGCATTGAAACCCAACCCCGGGCAAAATGTTCCCTCTCTAACAAGAAACACTAATTGATATATGAGGAGAGCCCTTTTGTTGGTTCATTATGTGAGCTAACAATGCTACCATCCCTCTGGGGTCCTTAGCACGTTCCCACGATTGTCCCCACATCACCCCCACACCACGTCACCGTGAGACACTCATTAGCTGTAAGAACCTATGAGCGATGGCCGTTCAAACACTAATTGGTGGATGAGGACGCCTGCTGGCTCATGATGCGGGCGCATCAGTGCAATGCTGCCCTCCCTCTGTGGAGGGCAGCATTGCACTGATGCTCACACAATCGTCTGAGCATCCTTCAGCATGCTCACATGATTGACGAACCCAGGTCTTCAGCACAGCAAACATGGCCGCCCTGTTGTGGAGTGAAGAAAAGACATTGTAATATATCTACCGCACAACCGCACTGAACTACGACTGTTACAGAAAAATAAATACACAACAATAAATACCTAACAATCTGCTTCCCTGCACGGTTTTATTGTTTTAGAGACTTGGTAATGCATCACTTACTACTATTGTATTATGTATTGTATGCTTTGATTGTCTGCTTGTATTATATGCTTTTTGATCGAGGTCACTGCGGATAAAGGTTCAATGACTACATGTAAATATAAATGTCCCTGGGAGGCACGTGTGAGCTACAGGGGACTGAGAGTGGCCTCACAGGGCCGTTGACAGGGCGTGGAAGGTCCCATATGGCCAGGCGTGGGCAGGGCCAGCCTGGCACCTGGTTGATGATTGATTGATACACCTGGCATCTAATGATCCACCGGGGGGGGGGGGGGGGGGGGGGGGGGGGGGGGCGAGCCAGCGATGACCCGGAGACAGCCAGCACCGCAGGCCAACCCTGCCGCAGCTACATCCTGTCTTCATCATTCTTCATTTTATCTCTCCGTCTGTCCGTTTCATCCCACTCTCTCTTTGTCACGGCCCCTTCTCTCTCTCTACCGCTCTCTTTCTCGCTCTACCTCTCTCTTTACCTCTCTCTCTCTACCTCCCTATCTCTACCTCGCTCTTCCTCTCTCTCTCTACATCTCTCTCTACCTCTCTCTCTCTACCTCTCTCTACCTCTACCTCCCTATCTCTACCTCGCTCTTCCTCTCTCTCTCTACATCTCTCTCTACCTTTCTCTCGTGGTGGATAATCACTTTACTTTTAACACTTTAACAAAATAAGAGACGTAGATAAAACCGAAGCTTGAAAGAAAGATGACTTTATTGTCCCTTGTAACGAGTAACAACAAAACCTGAGTTAGTTTGCAAAATAACTAACTGGCCTCTCCCCAGACTTCGGCCTATATGCTCCATTCCGCACATCCATCATCCATACGTCACTACCTCATCCTATGTATCCATTTCTAGATGTGGAAATCTACTGCTTCCTTTTTCTCCTCTTGGCCCTTGGCTTATCTGATACTATATATGGAAATATGCTAGCTGCACACATTCAACATTCCAGACACACACATACATTCAACATACCAAACACACACACATTGAACAGGCCGTCTGCACCCATTCACCTCTTAGTATCAACAATGGTAGCATATTGCATTTGTACTGGGGAAGAGTGGTACCATGATACTCAATGTTTTTTCTCCACACTTATTTGATTCATATAGCGTGTAGGCAAGATAATAATTATATATTTCCATTAAATGTTATAGTACATTTATTCCATACTCTCTACCTCTCTCTCACATGATGTCTTCTATGCTTGTTTGTAGTTTCTCCAGAGAAGGGACTGCGCATGCTAAATGTGTTTTTATTAAACGTGTTTTGTCTAGGTTGACCAGAGGTGTGGCCTAATGCTTACTTGTGTGTGTGTGTGTGTGTGTGTGTGTGTGTCTGTGTGTGCGTGCGTGCGTGCGTGTGTGCGCAGTCATGTTGGTTCAGCCAATTACATTACTGCAGGTGCTCATTTTCTACATACACCACCCTATCGGAATCAAGATAGTCTAGTGATTAGGATGTTTGAGTCCCAGCTGAAAGGGCCTGGGTTCGATCCCTGCAGTCTAGCTGTTGATCCTTGAGCAAAATACCCCAACCCCAACCTGCTCATTAGTTACATTTCACTTTGATTCAATTAAACTTTTATTTGGATGGGAATTAGCTAAATGCTTTAATCCGGTACAAAGAATGTCTTCTCTTAGAGAGTAATGCCTTTTTGTATATTGTCCCTGACAAATCCACAAATAAACAAAACTGATGAAAGCCTATTTCATATACTTGCTTCCAGTGAATTCGTTTTCCCTGTAAACCAGAAAATAGATGGGCACCTGTTCCGTTTCCTTATTCGTGTTTTTCTATCTCTCTTCCATCTCCTGCGTGCCAAGCCGTGTTTTTATGCATGCAGTGCAGCCCCAGTAAAGCCACTGGCTCCCTTGATGGTAAAGCGTAAATCAGGACAGCAGAATAGCAACATGCAGCGCCACTGAATCAATCTGGCTTGGACCGGGCCCAAGGTCGCTGCTGTGGGAATGCCAGGTGTGATACGGAGCAGATTGAGCTGGAAAACCACAACTGAAGTCATGCTCACAATGGAGCCGAAGGGAGCGACGTGAAATCATGGGTTGTTGATGTGCATTTTACATATTTTTAGCATTGAATGGGGAAGCATTATGTTTTAAGGTTTTTGTATGTATGCTGTGTATGCAAATATAAAAGTGTTTTTATATTTGAAAGGCTTTTACATGTTTCAACGTTTATACATGCATAAAGGTTTATACATGTCAAAAAGGCTTTTACATGTGTTAAAGGATTTAACATGTATAAAGGTTTTTAAAATGTATAAAAGGTTTTTAACCTGTGTAAAAGTAACTCCCTATAGTACAGTAAATCCACCTCAGTGCTTCACATTTTATTTTCACATTCTTCGCAGCTCTGTTGAAAAAATACTTGTCACACAGTGATTCATTTCCCCTGTTTTTAGTATAATAGATTTTTCAGACAATTTGGTTGTAAATACAGACGCCAAACCCTCCTGCTTATGGCATGTTTGAGTGGGCTGTAATAAGCCGTTTTTAAAAGGACTTTAAAAGCAGAGAAGAAGTGTAAGGAGAAAATAAGAGAGGAGTATGAGGAGGACACATTGGTACCAAGGATAGAGTTGAGCAGAGTGGAATTCCACAGAAGACTGGAAAATTCAGAAGAATAAAATAACCAGGTTATTTATAGGTTATTATAGGTTAAAAAAAGTAACCAAAGATAACATCGAACACGTTTTGAAGAAAAAAGATTGGTATGATAGCAGTGAGTGGTGGAAGAGATTAGTGGGAAGAGCAGATGATAGGAAATGGGAGGAGAGGGGAGATGTGGGATAGAGCGAGAGAGTGAGAGAGAGCGAGTGAGAGAGATTGCGAGAGTGGACGAGTGGATTGAGATGAGGTTGGCAGTGTAGCAGTGATTGACACTCATCGTCGGCTTGTGATCCCGCCGCTCGCGAGCGAAATTACCGTCCGACATCCAAATCCATTCTGCGACTGGGGAGAATGTGTGACTGTAACCTGCAGCAGCCTGAGCGAGAGGGGATGCAAGAGTACGGCAATGATCTAAGCAATCAAAAAAAAGAAAAGAAAAGAAAAGAAAAGCTCAAAAGAAAGGTGGAAAGTGGGCAATCACAGCCCTTCCACCATGAAGCGTTCTCGGTGCATTGGCCGGGTGGAGAGGAGTCGACATGATTACAGCCCTACCTCGCTGGCTGCAAACCTGAACATTTGATGTTCTCGGATAACGGCTCCGGGACATCGTTGCAAAGCCGTTAAATAAAGTTTACTTTATCGTAGCCTCGCGACCGACTCATTGGGAGCCAGTGATTCATCTAAATGTCTGTGTTGATGCATCAATCAGTGTCCCCAGGGCACTTTATAAAGAGGAGACAAAGAGATTATGTATTTCTCCAGAGAAAAGTTTAAATCATTTATGAGTTTGACTCCCAGGGTAAGAGATCATCGATACACCTGACTGTAAGATATCCCGCGTCCCATAATCGACGTTATGAGACCGTCATTACTGGAAATATTGTGAATTACAGTTGGATGATAATTACTTTTCTGTTTAAGTGAATCAGAGGGAACAGATAATCCTACTTGGTGAAATGCCTCCTCGAGAAACTGATGCTTTGATGAGACCAGAGTTATATTGACAACACACTGCTGGGAACTAGAAAAACAGAGAAGAGAGAAAGAGAGAGGGGGAGAGAGAGAGGGATAGAGAGAGAGAGAGGGATAGAGAGAAAGAAAGAGAGAGAGAGAGAGAGAGAGTGAGAGAGAGAAAGAGAGAGAGAAAGAGAGAGAGAGAGAGGTAAATATACAAATGCAGAAGCAAATGCAAGATATGTCAGAAGGATGGAGGGAAATTGAAATAACACAGGAGCAAAAGAGCAGGATCACTTTACATACTATCTCTAAAATGTATATAGATTCATATATATCATTATGCAGGAGTTGGCACATTGTTCTTCACGGTTCTGCAACGTATCTAAATGTTAGTTTGTTTTCTTTGCTGTTGGGAGTCTGGCCGAGGCCGTAAGGCAAAAACACAATTTGCAAGACGACTAAATCCTATTATTTGTATTGTACTGTTCTGTGTTTCTGTGCCAGCATAATAATCTTTTCATGAAGACAGATTGACAGCCGACCAAACCAGGTTTGGGCTTTGATCCTCTGCTGTTCCTTGATATACTTAGATATAATTGGTCTAAATGGACAGTATATAAGGATGTGTTTAGCATTAAGTGGGCCATTTTTAATGGGATGACCTCGTAGCTATGCTAGACATGAAATCCTTCCCCCCGGCTGTTGTGGATAATTAATTCGGTTCAACAGTTTAAGCAAGACCAAGATATCATCTAATGGTCTAATGTAATTATAAATTATAATCTCTGTTAAACCCACTTCTCATAAGACTCTAGTGAAAAAATGCGATGGCATTACGGTACTAAATAAATAAAGGCTGGTAATATTATGTAAAAAAAAAACAAAACAGGAAAGGATAGAGTAAATGCCAGGATGTTTGAATCCCAGCCAGAAGGTTGCTGGTTCCAGATTGTTAACGCTGATGTAGTCATCCTCGAGTGAGACACCTGAGGGTGACCACGAGTCCCACTAGTAACATTATGATGTGACAGAGCTTCGTCAACGCTGCCTCCACACTTCAGTTCAATAATCGTCACGACTGTTTGTATGCAAACACGTCGTACTAATTGTTGTTGTTAATATAAACATTGTTGTTGAGTGTACTCTTGTCTCTTGCCGATAACACAGCGCAAAGACTCTTTAGGTACAACAACTGTGCAGTTCAATTGGTAGAGAATGAAAGACACAATAACAACAATCATTGTTGTTCTTTTCCACTGTTCAAGGAAGTAGTGACCCAACACAGGGTTATACACCAAAGCCCCATTCATTCATCTGCCACCGGTTCAGTGGATCCTGTATAGCAACGCATTCACTGCGCTAACGCAGCAAGCTAACACAACAAGCTAACGCAGCAAGCTAACACAGCAAGCTAATGCCATATCCCGCGGACAGTAAGCTAATCATAACCATTCCCCTGTCCTGGTCCTCAGGGACGGGCTGCCTGGAAACTACTCCTCCTCTGCTGTCAGTCCACCGCCAGGGAGCCGGTCTCCCATGCTGAGAAGGCATTATGAAGCGAGGGTCTCCTGCCAGATCAGTGGGCATATACAGGTTATCATGTTAGCAGAGACAGGCCAAACCCCTGTGTGGTGCCCCGCTGGCTTAACACAAAACGATGCAGACACACGGATCGTTTTTTAAGCGTTAAACTGATTCCAACAGTAATATTCCAACCATATTACGTAAATGCTAAGAGGTAAGCTGGGCATTGGACTGAAAACGGATCGGGGAAAATGGCTGCCCAGCCTAGGTCCGTGGAACAGAGCAATCAGAGGAATTTGTTCGGGGGGAGGAATTAGGTACAGACACTAGCAAGAGCAAGACAATAATGGATTGGGCCCACGTTGAGGATTATTCCTCAAGTAAGTGTCGTGATGCCACGATGGTGTACTGCAGAAAAGCTCATTCCTTCTGCCCTGATGTTAATTCCATCAGCCGTGTGGCTGTGTGGAAATAAAAGAGACTTGAACTGAAAAAGAACCTGAACTTTAACCTGACCCCATGGTGAACAAGATTAGGTTTATTACTGATGTGAAAGAGAAGGTAGGAGAAGACACAGAGGAAGAGATGAGAGGGGACGATGAGGAGACAGAAAGAGTATGACAGAGGAAGAGATGATAGAGGAAGAGGATGAGAAGAGACAGAGGAAGAGACGATAGAGGAAGAGGATGAGAAGAGACAGAGGAAGAGATGATAGAGGAAGATGAGGGGATAGAGGAGGAGAAGGGACAGAGGAAGATGAAGAGATGATAGAGGAAGATGAGGAGATGAATAGGAAGAGCGACAGAGAAGGTTGAGTGAAAGGACAGGATGAGAAGAAGATAAAGGGAGATAGAGTGACGGTAGTCGGTTAGTGACAGAGGAAGAGAAATAGGTTAGATGAGGAGAGGGAAAAGAAGATGAGAGAGAGAGAGAGAGAGAGAGAGAGAGAGAGAGAGAGAGAGAGAGAGAGAGAGAGAGAGAGAGAGAGAGAGAGAGAGAGAAAGAGAGAGAGAGAGAGAGAGAGAGAGAGAGAGAGGGGAAAGTGGAGAGTGTGAGAGGAAATTACTTTTGATATGAAGAGAAACGAAAATAAACAAATATAGATAGGAGACAACAGATGAAAGGTAGCTAGACAGGAACAGAAGGAACAAAATAAAGGAAGAAAAATAACAAACTTGCAACAGAAGTGGAGAAGGGATATATTACTACATCTGAAGAGGTCAAAGAAAAAGTTAAAGTGCCATCAATAGAGCCCACTCCTTTAAGATCTCAGTAAAGAGGCAGTCTATATCACGGCCAGTAAACAAACCCCCCCCCCCCACACACACACACCCCAAGTCGAAAGCTCCTCTGATGCTGAGCACAGAGGGGGAGCTGGCTTCAATGTCAACTGACAAAGCTATTACAAGGATTCAGCCTGACTGTCCCACACCGCTATAGACACGAGAGTGGCCGAGGATAGATACCAGATGGAAACTGGAAGTGAGGTGTGGGGTGGATTCAGGGTTCAAGTTGACGATGTACTATTTTGTCAGTAGGCTGACATTTGTAACTCAACGAATGTTACTAAGGAGCAGGTTAGGGGTTAGTGCTTCTTGGTAAATGATGCCGACTGTGGATTTTATGGTTTGAACCCGGAACATTTTGGCTTGGAGTCAAAAGGATTTTTGCAATGAAATCAGTTTGTGTGTGTGTGTGTGTTTATCCATGCGTGTGTGCGGTGTGTGTGTCTGCGCGTGTGTGTGAGAATGTGTGCGTGCGGTGTGTGTTTGTGTTCGTGGTGTGTGTGTGTGTGTGTGTGTGTTTGCATGTGTGTGTGTGTGTGTGTGCGCATGCATGCATGCAGTGTGTGTGTGTACTTTTGGCAATCAGCCTAAAAGTGATCATCATACCATTTGGTTTGTTGGTACCTGTTTACATTATACTTCATCTCACATACAGTACATGTAGCATTACATAATACTGCACGCAGCTTAGCTTAAAAGAATGCTATTATGCTAATGGCTGTGCAGGTGGAAGGTTGCTCCACACAAGCTACTATTTTAGCAGGTTATTCTGGGTGATCCTCACTGTGAGCTGTGTTATGGGCGAGCGAGGCAGCCAACTGTTCATTGAAGAGAGCGAGTGTAGGGTTCCAGAGTGTTAACAAAAATGGACCTTTCAACCCTCCAATCAAATCACTTTCTGCTGCATCAGGGGGCTACGTGCCTGTGCTGATGTGGAATCGACCTGCTCGTGGCATGTAGCAGTGTTACGTGTGTAACAGCTATTACACTGTCATGGCATGGCTAACGTGTATTGATTACACACCAACCTTTGTATATCAGTGTGGGTGTGAGTCAGTGTGTGTGTGAGTGTGAGTGTGTGAGTGAGTGAGTGAGTGAGTGAGTGTGTGTGTGTGTGTGTGTGTGTGCGTGTGTGTGATATAAATTGTAGTGTGTGAACTACTAAAACAAGGTAAGAAGCTTAGTGTTTGCATTGTTATTATAAGACAACAATACAATAACACGATTATGCGATAAGAGAGTGCTAAATAACTTTAAGGAGTGTCGCGGCCACGCTTTTTCAATCACGCTCACCCTCGTAGTGCACGCGCATGGTCGCGCTCAGGTGAGCTCCTCAGTTTAGCTCCTCAGTTTAGCCAATGGGAAGGAGAGCCGACTCTGTGGTCTAGATAAGCCAACCACGGGAGTCGTATCAGCAGGCACACAGAGTACACCTCTGGCTTGTGTTTGGACACTGCCAATCCACGTCCAGGGAACAGCAAACAGCTCTTATCACTATGAGGAGTGGACAGGAGGATGGAGCCTACAGGGTGTTAATCCCTGGGCATTATCTGACATTACAAAGCCTGCACAGCCCCCCAAAAGGAGACCGGCGCGATTGGCTTGTGCGTGAGAAAGATTGTATGTGTGTGTGTGTGTGTGTGTGTGTGTGTGCGTGTGTGTGTGTGTGTGTGTGTGAGGGAGCGTGTGCGCTTTGTGTGTTTTCCATTTGTTTGGAATAGGAGTCTATTTACTGCTTGAAAGTTTGCTTGAGGCTTAAGAAAATACTTCAAGTAAACACATCCCAACGTTCCCGAAGAACGTATCCAGCGGCACACATTCACATAGGCGACACAGACCGGGGGTCGTCTGATGTCAACTAAACACCGATTGTTGCCTGTGCAAGATTCAAATAGACAATAACCCGCGATGGCGGCGGTGCGTTTATCGTGATTTGAATGCGATTAATGGAATCAGAGAAAGTCGCACAACACCCTGTTAGCAAAAGCAAAACACAAGGGACCTTAACAGCATATTAGCTTCCAGGTACCATAAGCGGAACTAATGAAGGCCTGGTAAAACACTGGAATCATGATGCACTTAGCGTACTAGCATTCAAGTTGCATTAAATTGGGTCGGGCTGGGAATGCGATGGGGGGGTGTTGTTGTGTATACAGAACAACACATTGCAACATGGTTGAGTTACGTTGGTTTCATTGGCTGCTTGTCGTTGTTCAATTCAACCATTAAAACCCCAACAATTAAAACACAATTGATAGGGAAATTAAATTACAAGTGTGTGATTGCTCAAATATTACAGCTACATGACAATGAGGTGTGAAGCAATCTTAATTGTACAATTGGTATCTCTTGGTATCTATTGTGTGTTAATTGGAATTTAACTTGGAATTGAATTGAGAATTGAATTGTGAATTACATTGTACATTGTACTGAATTGAGATGGGTATGGATTGCGAATATAATTGAATTGTGAATTACACGTTACATTGATTTGAACAAATTTTGTCTATGAAAAATTCTATGAAGAATTCATGGGCATGCATATTGTGTGTTGAAATGCATAAGTGACTTGAACTGAATCCAGAGACCAGTCCACTCCAGTCCAATAAGCCTCCATATGGCTGAAGCGTTCTCCAGCGGTACCAAGGAAATACATTAAATGATTGGCCTGGAACCAGCCTGGCATGAAACCCACTTTGGGCCCATGCATGCCGTATTCATCATGTCTCACTCATAATAGTTTATTTGAAGAAGCTTGGGCAGCGCTCCTGTAGGATCTCATTGAAAATTCTCCATTGACCTTCGGTTCCATTCATTCACAGCAGACAGACTCTGCACAAGAAGATGTCCTCCAGGGGAACCTATGAGTCTTCAACATCAATATGGCTCTCTCTCTCTCTCTGTGCGTGTGTGTGTTAGGGGGGGTTGTGTGTTAGTGTGTGTGTGCGTGTGTGTGTGTGTGTGTTTGCAGAATGGTGAAGTTAATCTGTGGTCATGCTCTCCTCCCTCCCTCTCTATTATGAACTCTTGTATGCAAATGTAATGTGTGTGTGTGTGTGTGAATCTGTGCACGAGCAGATGTCTGTATATACATGCATGTGTATACACACTAGCCCTCACACTGTGTCTAGTGTTCTCACGATAAACTCCACCTTCTCTCTCTTTTATTTACTTCCTGTCTTCTCTCGCTCTCTTTCCCTCTCTTTTCTGTCTCTGCTTCTCTCCTTTCTCTCTCTCCTATGTCTCCCTTTTCCTCTCTACCATCCGTGTCTCTCACTTTCCCTGTATGCCTCTCTGTGTGAATAGAGGTACGTGTGTGTGTGTGTGTGTGTGTGTGTGTGTGCGTGCGTGTGCATGTGTGATTGTGTGTCTGTCTGTGTTGTGTGTGTATGTGTGTGTGTCTGTGCGTCTGTGTTCATACGTGCATGTGTGTGCATGCGTCCATGTGTGTGTGTGTGCATCTGTGTGTGCGTGTGTGTCTGTGTTCATACGTGCATGTGTGTGCGTGCGTGCATGTGTGTGTGTGTGTGCATCTGTGTGTGCGTGTGTGTTACGGCGAGAGGCGGCAGGCTTCATCTGTAGTCCCAGCATGCACTAGGCAGGTAATGACAAGCTGCAGACGACCAGAATGTCACAACTTCTCCCAATTGCTGCTGACGACAGCCACTTCTCTCTCACACCCACACCCACACCACACCACACACACACACACACGTGAGCGTTGACTCGCGGAAACACACACACAGACACATACATACACCTTTCACACACAGGCAAGCAATCACATATATAGACACACACACACACACACACACACATATAGACCGTATAGACACCGTTAAAATGGGAAAAACACAAATTCAAATCAGCACACATGCATTTGCACACATACAAAACCTCTATGAACATACACTGCTGGTCATCAATTGTGCATGTGCATACAAACGAACACACACACACACACACACACACACACACACACACACGCACGTACATGGTCCTGCCCAATTACCCATTTGTTTTGTCCATTATGATGTGCCTGCGTGCATGAATTAGCAGATGTAGTTACACTCATGCGTAAAATTATAAAAATGCACAGGTGGGCACTTACACAAAGGTGCATGCACCTCTCTCTCCACCACTCTCTCTCTCTCTCTCTCTCTCTCTCATTTTACCACTCTCAGTATCACTCACCCACCTGTCTGTACATCTGTATTCATAGTGTGGACGGACACTATATTCACACGGCTGAGCAGGGGACAGCATAAATATGCTTATCTAGGTATAAGTTATACTCAAATGTGAGGATTATATAGTAAACAGTGATTCCAGTATATGAGAAAAACACATTGGTATTGCATACAAACGATGGTATTGCACAATGCATAACTCAACACTATCTATCTTGGAACTGCAGAGGCCTATCGTTCATCCTCAGGGTAGAACATACATTTTGATGAACATGATGATCAACATTGACGTTCATGAACGGTAGTTACATGAGTTTTCCTGCTTCCCTTCCTGTCTCTGAGAGCTTTCCATGAGGTTCTCAGCCATCCCAGGGTCCGGAATAACAATGTGTCCTTCCCCAGACGCCAGAAGGCCAGATAACCAGCCCACTGAATGTCACACATCAAGTCTTATGCTGCAAATGTCACAAGCAATGACACGGAAGAAACAGCTGTCAAGCATTTGCCTGTTAATAAAGATGATTGTACATGAAAGTCCACATGGACATGAGCAGAACTAATGTTATTAACGCTGCACTAGAGAGTAATTTACGGCGTTAAAACATTGTTTTGGCAGATTGCGTTTGACATTTTACAGAAACCTTAAGGTCAAGACTTCAATGATTAGAAGGCGGAAAGGTCAGGAAATTACAAGGAAAGCCTTTCAACTTTACTCCAATTTTCTTCAAAGAACAGTGAAAAATATATTTTGGGCTTTTGATGTCAGACAAAAACAAGCTTATGGTTTCAAACATATTTTGTGGGCCACAGACGCATGGACACTATTGTATAACTCATAGCGGAAAGGTTCTGTGTTGAATCCCCAATTTCCCAAGCCTACCTAAAGGCGTTGTTTAGCAAGATGCCTAACCGCAACCTGCTCCTTAATGACAGGGATCTGAATCCACTGTAATTCTCTTAAGATTTAAGTAAAAGCTAAATACAAAAAATACTAAAATAAGGACTACAATTTTCGGACTGTGAATCTCTGAGGAGCTCCGCTAGTTATGTTAAGACATCAACACCCCTGGGGTTTTCTGCTGCTATCCATTTCCTCTCCAAATTGTTCATGGTCATTTCTTGATTAGCATGAGGTACCAGATTACATTTAATACGAGAAAAGAATATCAGGCCTTCAACAGTGTACAAAGACCATCATTTATACAAGGTGTTATATAAATGATCATCCAGTATAACAGCACATAGAAAATAAAATACCCTAGCTTTACTCTGTATTATTATTATTTTTTTAGGGGGGGGGGGGGGGGGGGGGGGGGGAGTGAGAACTTGAGTTCATTGAGATTCAGGTCATAAAGCTAATCCTTTATTCATGGCAGCACAGCTTTTCGTCATGGCCGATAAGGAAGAAACCTGTCTGGATTTCCTCTAGGTTAATAGAATGACAAACAACACAGTGGGTTTTTCATTATGAATAATGAAATAATGTTCCACTTGACACACACACGTCAAACACCTGGTGTTGGTATGGAGACCAACTCATTCATAGTTCCTGTGTGACAGGTGGGGGTTCGCTCACAGAAACAACCACACACAGAACAATTAGGGTTTTTAAGTTAGATCACGTCAGTAATTTGCATATGAGGTACACTAATAGGCAGCTAGCGCCATGGGTTGTTTAAAAAACAACAACTATGAATCAATCCTCTCAATGCCGCTTCGACAAAATGTAACTTGAGAGACAAGGCTACAAGCTTATCCATAGAATAACTTTACTTGAATTGAATGCCTAAAATACAAAACCATGCATTATCCATTATCCACTATCCATCAATTCCACCCCTAACTAGTCATCCTTTCCCAAATTGACCATCCCATCCATCTTTCATATGCATAGCCTGTTACCAATTACATTCTCAAAGGGCCTCACAGACTCCCATTTGACATTCGAAAACTTTGCATTAACTAAAAGGGTCAGGAAACCACCCCTCCTTCCAAGGTATGAACTATCACCACATCCATCCATCCATCCATCCATCCATCCATCTCTTCATCATTCCATCCATCTATCCATTGATCATTCCATCCATCATTGCATCTCACCATCACGGCATCCATCCCACCAGTGAACCCCTACCTTCTCCGCAGACTGTGCCGTGCCGAAGAAGATGGGGATGAAGGCCAGCCAGACGATGCAGGTGGTGTACATGGTGAAGCCGATGGGCTTGGCCTCGTTAAAGTTCTCTGGCACCCCGCGGGTCTTGATGGCGTAGATCGTGCACGTCACCATCAGCAAGATACTGTACCCCAGCGAGCAGATGATCTGCAGATCCGTGATGTCGCATTTCAACACCCCCCTCGCCAGACTGGGATTGATGGTCTTCTGCTCGTCATAGTCGATGACGGTGTTGGGGGGATCCACGCCGAACCAGATGAACACCCCCAGGAGCTGGGCGGAGATCAGGCTGGAGGTGATGGCCAGCTGGGATGTGGGGCTGATCAGCCGGGGCGTGGTCACCGACTTCTTCCCCTGCTCGAAGATGCGGTAGATGCGGTTGGTCTTGGTGAGCAGCGCGGCGTAGCTGATGCACATGCCCAGGCCCAGGAAGATGCGGCGCATGGAGCACACGCCCACGTCCGGCTTGGCGATCATCAGGAAGGTGATGATGTAGCACAGGAAGATCCCCGTCAGCAGGACGTAGCTGAGCTCCCGGCCCGACGCCCGCACAATGGGCGTGTCGTTGTGGCGCAAGAAGGTGGCCATGACGAATACGGTGGCGATGATCCCGAGCACGGCCAGGAAGACGGGGATGACGGCCCAGGGCGAGCTCCACTCCAGCTTCACGATGGGGATGGGCTGGCAGGCGGTGAGGTTGGGGTTGGGCCGCATGTTGTAGGAGCACAGCTTGCAGGTGAACTCGTCGTGCTGGTACTGGTAGCCGTCGCAGGGCTCGCAGTGCCAGCAGCAGGGCATGCCCTTCACCACCTTCTTCCTCTCGCCCGCCTTGCAGGGCAGGCTGCACACGGAGCTGGGGATCTGCAGCTCCCCTCTGGGCCACTGCATGTCCTCGATCTGGGGGGGGGGGGGGGGGGGGGGGGGGGGGAGAGGACGACAACACAAACGGGTTCAGGGGGACACTTTAGTTTTGTCACTGTAGCAGCTGGTTTGTTATCTACAGGGAGTTAGAGTGAGATCAGGTGCATGCCATTCAGAAGGGCTGGGGCATCAAGGCCTGCCTACAGGTTAGGTTGCAGACTTCTGTAGTAGAAGTTGTTATTGGTAGGAAAATAAGAACATATTGGAAGATTTGAAGTTTCTTTGTGTTTCTCATTGTCTTATTCATTGACCCCCCGCCACCCTCCCATACATCGCTGTTCAGCCTGTTTTCTTTTAAACGTCTTTAAAGTTGGCTTCTACACAAACGACTCAACCACTTGCATGCTATTCTGCAGTATGCAGCACTGTTTCATCTCCAGTACCGTGTCTACGCTACGCTAATGTCACAGCACTATTGATTAGCAGCTTGACCGCTGCTAATATGTAATGAGCACACTATTATGGAAAGATCAATATTAGCAAATTCCACCGGGATCATAACACTGTCTTGAAGAGATAAAAAATAACGTTTAAACGTTGTTTGTGTTTAGCCTTTCAGGCCTTTGCATTCACTTACTGTTGTATTCCTTTTAACATCTGTTGATTCAACTTGAAATACTGATGGACTAAACTGCAGTACCAATTTCAATTTGATGAAACGGCATCAAAGGCAACGTTCAGTGCATTATGGTAAGAGATTCCACCTAAAGTCTGGCATTTTCTTGTCAAACCTACTACATCATTTCGCTCTTTCGCGGCATTACATTTGTTATGACGATACTAACTTCCCTACGCGACCACATCATTTGGAAAGAAAAACGGTAGTGACTTGGAAAGGATGCCTCTAACATTGCCGTGTGTATATTTCTTCATAGTACTAATGCTAATGTCAGCGGCCTGGTCCCCTGGCCCCTGGGCGCCACACTGCGTGTGAGCGCCACATGTAATGACCCCGGGCCGCTTGTGAGCGGCGGCCTAGGTGGAGGCAGCAGAGCGAGTCAACACAGGGCTTCTGTTTGGCTGCGGCGAGCGATCTCTTTTCCCGCTGCAATGCAAAACAAAAGCCATTGTCGCATCCACTCCGCCAGCCACCCAACTGCCCCCCCCCCCCCCCCCCCCCCCCCCCCCCCCCGCCACCCCACCCCACCCCCGAACCCTACAGTGCCAGGACAACGCGGAAGGAAAGGCAACAACAAAAAAATCTCCATCCAAATGTCCTTGTCGTTCTGTTCTGGATCGGTGCCTTTATGAGCAGGACAGTGAGGAGAGAGGCAGGAGACTGGATTGAAGACGAGAGCGAATGACATGTAGCACAGAGGATCTGCAAGGTGCACCGCCAACGTGGTTGGCACACTAGGGGGTCGAGCCAAAATGCCCCCCCCCCCACCCCCCGGTGTGTATTCTATTTCTAGTCTACCCTTTTCATGGGCCTTCAGGAGCAGAGACAACATCAGGAAACGACCAGGGGGTGGAGGGGTAATGAAAGCAGGACTGGGGAGCAGCACTGCAGCATTAACGAGTCAGTTTATGGTCAAGAGAGGTCCACATCAGACAGGACGTGGGATGCAGACGGTGTACAGCAGAGGCCAGAAACCTAAGGCTAAATATAGATTGGATTACCCAAATGAAATGTAATTTTACACAACATATTGGGTAAATGTCTTTCTGGGATACAAAGCTAGATTTGTATTTGGACAAAGCCCCACAAAGCTGGGGACATTTCCGGCTAAAAATAATAACGTAATCTACAATCAGAGCAGATAATTAAATGACAGAAAAGGGCATTCTTCCAGCCTAAATGGTCATGGTTGAATGACAATTATGGGAACTCTTCTTTGGCTCTTCTAACTACCAATTTAAAGTCATCCAATTGTTGTATGGCTCTGCCACCTAAAACGGTCTGGACCCCGGGTCTAGAGCATCAAGAACCGTCCGTCAACATGCAGCGAGAGAGATCATTCAGGAGGGACCAGCAGGCACCTAGTGACTCCACCATATTGAGCTCAAACGTAAAGTGTGTCCATCCTAGTACGGACTGGACCGCACAACGCCTGAAAGCGTTGCCTCTGCACGGGGGCAGTGGATAAGGGCAGTGCAAAGTAGTAGGGTTTGGGCTCAACTCTAAAGACAACGGACTTGAGACACCGACTGCGTAAAGTAACCCAGAGAAACAGGTATCGGAGGCGTGGTGATCCCAAGGAAAATAAAAATAAAACGTGACAAATATCTAGGAGGAGGAGAAGCAGAAGGAGTGCTAACGTTGCCTGTTGTGTCAGAGTCAGGATACCCTCTGATAACCTTAATAGCCGGGCTTCCGCTTGTGCACTCGAGATGGAGCGGGTGGACGGGAACGAGTGGCGTCCCACCTAAGACTCAGGGAAGCGTACAGGAACCCGCATGCCGGGAACCCGTCCGAATCGGACACCTTGCGTTAGAGGCACGCGATGCGGCTGTCAGGCGGAGAGGTCTACCTGCTTCCTCGAACGAGCTAGGGCTCAACCGGCCGCTGACTGGATGCGGATTCAAACGAGATTCATAAACCGACAGCGGCTCGATCGTTTTATCCTTCACGCCCGTCGCCACGACTACCAAGGAGCGAGCGAGCGAGCGGGCGGGGGGTGGGGGGGTGGGGGCGTACACCGTTCAATAATTCACTCTGAACTCTGAAGAGGTGTTAGGGCCTGGGCTTCAATCTGTGTCGTAGTCAACATGCTGCTTCCTTTGGCTCTGAGCCCTGACGTTTAGAGAGCCAAGGGAGGAATCAGGACCCGGTCACCGACCTGATGTATTGTACTGCACTGATAGGCTATCTATCATAGATCTGGATACCAGCGGATAGATTTTGGAAATGGCTTGAAAGATCCGCCTCTTACCAGGTGGGGAAATAGGTGGCCTTTGTGTTCTTTTTTTAAAAGAAAGACCGACATGTTGTGAACTCAGACTGGTCCTGTACTCCTGCGCTCAGGGAGAAAGATTAGAGCAGCCGTCTGGTGTAACACTTGGACTTTATCTCGGACGCATTCTTTTTTTCACAAGAGAGGAAGGATAATCCAGACGGACGTAAGAGAGGAAACAGCAAAACGGAGCTGAGACGAAAGGAGAGAGAACAAAAACACTGAATTACTTGTTAATATCAGGCCAACTTGAACATCAACTAACAGGAACAAACACGTTGTTCGGATTTTAATGTTGACGCACACTTCGCCGTACGACATCCAACGCAATTAAAACCCTATAACCCGATAATGACTTTCACGCATTTCGCCGGCAAATAAATTCCGCTGTAATTACATTTTATTAAATTAAACTTTTGAAAGATTGATTATTCCGAAATGGAAACAAGACTAGGCTAGATAAGAGTGAGAGGAGGGAGAGAGAGAGAAAGAGAACAAGGGAGAGGGGCATGTCAAAGAGGTCAGATGTATAATGACAAGGGATAAATGAGCAGAGGAGTAAAAGGGGAATGCAAAAGGGAGCAGGCATGCCGGCATATTGTGATTCATCTTCTTTTCCCCTGGAGACACCTGAGAGAGACAGGAGGGAACAGGAGGGGCTGCTTCTCTCGCTCTCTCGGTTTCTCCCTCTCTTTGTGTTTCTAGGTTTCTCTTTATACAATTCTACCCTATCTCTCTCTGTCTCTATTTCTAATTATCTCACTTCCTCAGGGCCCTATGTCTCTCCTGCTCTCTCTCCCTCTCTGTCTCTCTTAACATTTCTTTCACTTTCTTCATTTTCCCCTCCCCCTCCTCTCTGCCTCTCTTCTATTTCTCTCACTTCCCGGGCTCTTTTTCTAAAACTCTCTCTTACATCGCTGCCTGTCTCTATTTTCCCTCTCTTTACCCCCCCCCCCCCTCTCCCTCTCCCCCTCCCCCACTCTCTCTCTCTCACCCCCCCCCCTCCCTCTCCCTCTCCCCCTCCCCCACTCTCTCTCTCTCACCCCCCCCCCCCCCCCCCCCCCTTCTCCTCTTATCGGTGCCTGGCAGCCCGCACCTGTCTCCTCCGCTCGGTCGAACCGCGCTGCCAATAAATCAATCAGCCCACCGTCATGATGTCATCGCAGGTCACGTGACCAGCCCCCTCCCCCGCCCAGCCAGACAAAGGTTCCGCAATGGAGACATCGCATCGCAATGAGTCACTGTCCACCTCCTCTGAGATATCAGGGGAGGAGGAGATGTTGACCTGATGTGTACCAGGGACACTAATCTCTCTCTCTCTCTCTCTCTCTCTCTCTCTATCTCCCTCGCTCTATCTCTGCTTCTCCATCTCTCTCATCCTCCATTCATTCAATCTCTCCATTCAGGAATCTGGAAGCTAAAGCAGCTTTGAGATTTTCTCCCTCGGTCAAACCAGTGGTACCGCCGTTAATATTTGTATTATTATTTATTAGAATTGATATATTGTAAATGCATTGCTTGTTTTGAGGGTAGACTAGGGTTGTTAAATACCTGTTGTTTACCTCTGCTCCATCATCCCATCCATCCATCCATCTATCTATCTATCGATCTATCTATCTATCTATCTATCTATTTCTCCATCCTTTACTCCCATCCATCCATCCCTCTATCTATCCCTCCCTCCCTCCCTCCCATCCAGGGTGTGACAGATCCCATCGTGTGTATAATAGCTCCTGTCAGGTGTCTGGTGAGGTCTCATAAGTACATAGGTAGAGAGGCCCAGTGCAACAGTGGGACACAGCTATGCATACATGGATATACAAACACAGCCTCAAACTAAATCACACACACGGAAGCATTCACACACACACACATACACGCAAATATAAAAACAGAGCCTCCAACTAAATCACAGACACATGGAAGCATTCACACACACACACACACACACACACACACACACACAATTATGCACACACACACACACACAAACAAATTAAAAAAATACACACTCACAAAGACAAACTCAAACTAAATCACACACAAACACACACAAATAAACAAACAGACGCAAATATACAAACACACACACACACACACACACACATACAAACACACACAGGCTCAGAGAAATGAGCACAGACACGACATTCACACAAAAGGACTTGGGCCCGCGGGCCTGTTAATATGTTCAGTCAGCCAAACACTCCACAACTCACACACACAAACACACACACACACACAAACACACACACACACACACAGACACACACACACACACACACACAAACACACACACACACACACAAACACACACACACACACACACAAACACACACACACACACACACAGCGGGGAACACAAACAGAGTGAACTCCCAGTCAATCACGCGGTCCCTTGCCATTTATGTGTGCCGTGCAGCAGCCATTAACTGGGGGACTGTGAATCGTGATTAAAACAATTAATTGAGCGGAGAAGAGAAAGTGCTTTGAGCGTCCCCGCGAGGCTGAACGTACACCTTCGCCAGATTAGTGTCAGGACAGGGTGACACCAACCACATGAGAAAGAGGTGGAGGAAACGGAAACGGAAACGGAAAAACAAAAAACACGCGCCATCTGGGCTGGAGTGTCGGCCCCCCAGCCTCGGAGTCATTCGCAAACATCAGTAGAACGTTTATTTTTCTTTTTTTGACCAAAGATAAAAGACTGTGTTTGTCACGCAAACACAGGACACAGTGCACCGCAAATATTGGAAGGGGTGGACGCCTGATGTTGCTGATGTGGAATCATTCCGTGTGCGGGGATTATAAAGTGTCGGGGAAACGTGGGAGGCTATCTGACGGTTCCACATTCTGTCTGGATAAATAAAAGTCGAACACAGACACAGGATAGTATAGGAGATGTATTCTACAGGTTAGTCACGCAAGGAGCTGCGGTCCTGGTGCCGGTGTAGAACAGAAGGTTCTAGGCTTAAGTGGGGAAAACGACCATTTGGAGAGAACAAAAGTGTTTCTGAAATGTTTTATAATATCAAGGTCCAGGATCGTGTAGAAGTAAGGGCGTTCTGCTGTTGGCTCCTTGCAGAAAGGTTATGGGATTGAACCCTATTGTCCGCAGTCTGCCCTTGAGCAAAAGGCCCCAACCCCTAGCTTCTAGTTAATGACATCATATCTAAACAAATATTTCCTGTAAGTGTCTTTGGATAAAAGTGTCAGCTAAATCGGTAAACAGTAATTGCAAAGTATGATGGTAGCGAAAGATTAGATCAAATATATCAAGGAAATATAATAAATACAGTTTGACAATTGGTTCCAATTAAAGTGTTGTTTTGGATAAAGTCAGGCTCAGACAGATTATAAGAATGCCTCATAAAAGTGAAGATTTAACATTAACATTTGAAGACTGTTCATAAAAATTAAAAAAGGCAATTTAAGTACAGCATTTCATGGTAATCTCCGGAGGGAATACGATTCTTTAAGCTATTCTTGTCAGAAGTGTTTGCTCCTTTCCACTTGATTTGCTCAAATGTTGCAGTACTTTATTTCCATGCTTCAATTATACGACAAAAAAAGAAAATAATGACTTCTGTGTTTGTTATTATTGGAACAGAGAGTTGAAGAAGGATTTCGCTGCCTCCCCCCAGCATGCAGGTGTTGCATAAATCCGTAGAAGAGCCTTTTTATCTCTAAGCCTTCATTGAAAGGGATCAGAAATCAGCAGGCAAAACAAACAACATTTGAATAATCACATTCTTTCTCACCGCTAATACACCACACTTCCAAGCCTGCCAGGCAAACTACCACACTGATGTGTCACAGATTCCAGGTAAAGATTACCAATGACTATCTATGTTTCTGCACTGATGGCCTTCTCTCAAACTCCTGGACAAGGCTCTTGGTCTGTGATTCCTATCATGTAGAAACTAATCTACCAATCACTCTGTTCAAGGAAGCCAAGCTACAACAGCCAATCCAACTCAGAAGACCGGGTGTCAGGAAGAATGGATTTGGAACGGTGATAGAAATTCTGAAAGGATTACCCATATGAGATCTTCAGCTCTTTCGTAGTACAGGACCTATTCACCGCTGAGAGCTGAATACAATCTATGTATTCATGGAGCATCATCATCCACTTAGAAGTTGTTTGCAGGGACCAGATGATTTAATTATTGGTGCAGTTTTCTTTACACACCAGTCCTTTTCAATCAGGGTATATTTACAATTTGAGACGGATTATATGCATCATTTGGGTTTACACCAGTCCAGCTGGCCAACTGTAGATGTGTGACTTCCATTTAAAATGGAAGCTCATTCAATAATATACACCATTGTAGAGTGTTCTTCTTTTGTGTAATTCAATTCTGTCTGGCCAAGGCAGACTTCCCACACATAGCTTGTTTTCATGACTTATGGAGTCTGTGGTTTAAATGTGTGGATTTGAACTGGCAACCCCTGTTCCCACTTCACATGCACAGCTTGTTTTCGTCACTTATCGAGTATGCGGCTTAAATGTGTGGATTTGAACTGACGACCCCTGCTCTCACTTCACACACACAGCTTGTTTTCAGGACTTATGGTGTCCGCATGGTCACTGACGAGGCGGCTTTAGCCAATTTGAGGCCCATCGGTGTCCTCTCCAAATCACTTGAGCTCAGCGATAATGCATCTGGAACGGCAGGGCGAGTGCTCTCGGAGAGATCAAGGTTCATAGTAGATTAGACCTAATGAGGACCCAGACCTCTCTCCGTTTTTTCTCCCTCTCTGCATGGCTTTCAGACATGAAAGTAGCAGTGTTTTTTTTTCTTTTCAGAGTGATCGAGTGAGAGAGCAGGAGAAACAGAGAGAGAGAGATGTCGGAGAGAGAGGTTTCAGACTGCTGTACAGGAGAAGAATCACGCTAGCGCGACGGTCGGGAATCATCTTTAATCGTCAAAGTACATTACAGCAGGGGATTTTTCGGTTTTATTCCATCTGGTTGGGGTTTTATTTTTACCCGGAGCTTCAAATGAATTAAACAAAATGGCTGAAATGAGCTGCAAGATGAAAACAATTGGATGGTAACAGTACGAGGACCAATTACAAACAGCAAAAATGGTCTTTGGAAATGTGCTTTTTTAGCAACGGTTTTATGTAAGATAATGAATATTATAAAGTGTGTGTTTTAGAGTGTTTGATTGTGTGTTTGTAGATCTATGTTATGTGTTTGTGTGTGTATCCACGTGTGTGTGTGTGTGTTAGTGGGGCTATGTGTAAGTCAATTGCAGGAGTGCTGACTTTTGTACTGGAAACATTCAAGTGGTTAAGCACACAAACATTAAATACATGTGTCCTTGTGTGTCTGTCTGCAAAAGTGCATTTGTGTGTGTGTGTGCACGTGGGTGTGTGTGTGTGTGTGTGTGTATTTGTGTGTGTGTGTGTGTGTGTGTGTGTGTGTGTGTGTGTGCATAGCTCAAGCAATTGGGTTTTATTGTTATGACCATCTGAAGCCCATCTTCTTCAAGGCTGCCAGAGTGGAACATCTTGCTTGTGGATTACGCCTTTAATCACAACACAGTTCACACAGACTAAGGCCTGCTTCTGATTTCTTAAGCCCATAAAGAAACTCTTTCTCCCAGTCCAACCTTGAGGTGACCCCTCCCCTCCATCTTCCCTGAAGTGCAAGTTTGCTTCAAACGTCCCATGATTGCCATGATTGGTTGTCAGAAAGTAGTGTATTTTTCACTAATGTTTCCTCGTTAGTTCTCCCTCTCAGAGGAGGAGCTCATTAGCAGATCCAGACACGGCGTGCACAACACTAGAGAGGGCTTTTATTGTGGGGACTCCAGGTTCACAGAATAAAAGCATGTGGTTCCCACTTCGCCTCCTAAATATGCTAGTTCCTCTTATGTCTCCACTCCAGCCAGGAACACAGAAACAATTAACTCCTATTTGCTTTCAATGAAAAACAAATGACTTGACTAGCGCAGATGGATTCAGAACATCCTTCTCTGGTGTGAGTTGCGTCTTCGAACCGTTTGTCTTAATTTTGAAGTAGATTTGAAGTTCAGCAACATCATGCGACAGGCAAAATCCCAAGCTGTCTAAATGCCGCCTTCATGTTGTGTGACAGCCATGCATTTCTTCCAATGGTTTCTTCACTTATAAACAGCATCTGATGAATGAGTCTACTCCTATTGTCTCTCAATGCTCACACAAGTTTAGGTAATTTCCCAGCATGCAATCCTTCAAAATATGTCTTTCTATTACTGTCTTCTCTGCTCTTGGTTGCAATGGATTTGTTAAGATTAAAAGCCAATTTTCTGGGACATGAAGAAAGTTGACCGTTAGATTAATATATATCTACCACTCACGTTTCCTCTTTTTAATCATTATTTTATGTGAACTATGAACTCTTACGTCACCTGACCTTGGTCTTTTATCTTTATCTCATTTATATGACTGCAGTGAATACACTAAACAAAAGTGAAGCCTGTGTGTGTGTGTGTGTGTGTGTTTGCCCCCTTCCTTTGTGCACACATGTATTCTTCTTACAGAACCCATGAACACAGTCACGACTCATGTCTCCCAAATGTTACTTTCTTTCCGCCGCCTCTCCTTCCTGTCCCATACGGATCACTGTCAGACAGACCATGCAGTCTGCAATCCCCTCCTCATCTTCATCAATTATACAAGAAACACAAATGTGGGAGATGAAGCTGTGACATCGTCAGCTCTGTGACGGCTCCCTGTCCTCCTCGCCTCATTATCCCCATCTCCTTCCTCAGCCCCATCCCCCCTCTGCCACCTCCTCATCTCCCTATGATCACTCCTCCTCTCCTCTTTACCTCATTATCCCCATCCCCATCTCCCCTCCCCCTCTCCCACCTCCTCATCTCCCTATAATCTCTCCCCCTTTCCTCCTCACCTCATTATCCCCATCCCCATCTCCCTCCACCCCTCCCCCTCTCCCACCTCCTCATCTCCCTATAATCTCTCCCCTTCTCCCCCTCTCCCCCAACCCCTCCATCTCCTCCTCTCCTCCCACCTCATCTCCCTATTATCTCTCCCCCTCTCCTCCATCTCCTCCTCTCCTCATCTCCCTATTATTTCTCCCCCTCTCCTCCCACCCCCTCCTCTCTTCCCACCTCCTCATCTCCCTATTATCTCTCCCCCCACCCCCTCCATCTCCTCATCTCTTCCCACCTCCTGATCGACAGATTTGTATAGAGACTGTACAGACGTTACGCATCACCAATGACATGCATTAGTGCATGCTTACTCCCTTGATTACCCTTGCTCCCTCTTTCTCTGACTTCCTTTATCACCCTTCCTCTATCTCCAATTCTCTCCCTCCATCTCTTTGACTCTCTCAGCCTCCCTGTCTCTCTCTTTCTTACCTTCCATCTCTCTCCTCTGTCCGTCCAGCTCTAGACTTCAATCACTCTAATCCTCTCTCTCTCTTCCTCTTCTGTTCCAACATCTGTCTGTTTAGGTTATATATTTCACATGGTGCTTATCTTTGATACTACATACAATTACTTAAGCGAAATCCTTTCCATGACTCCACATTCAAAATGAATAAAAAACGACTTAATGGTATTGGTCATTACATCGGATTTCATTTAAGTAAAATGTTTCATTTGAGAAATCAACTTCCACTGGAGCATCAAACTGCTCTGACTCTCACCTTGTGATTCAGTGTATAATCCAACTTCTCCTTTAGTTTGTCAAAGTTTAGAAAGAGTGAAAGGGAAAGAAATTAATATAAATATGACTTGTGGATGTGCTTAGATCTGTACTTATCTCTGGAGAAGTACAGAATCCACCATTGGCATTTTGAAAAGGTTTTTGGAATTCATTTAAAGATTAAAATGATTGAAAGAAAAAACTCACACTCATTCCTCTGGCAGGCCCACACACACGCACACACACACAAACAAGCACACACACACACACACACACACACAAACACATACACACACGTACAGGAAAGCACTCACACACACACACAGACACACACGTACAGGAAAGCACACACACACACACACACACATACGAGACTGACAGCCACGCAAGGAGCCACTTGCGTGAGCCTCCCTCCCAACCATCACTCTCGCTCCATCACTCTCAATCGCTCTCTTTCTCTCACTCTTTTTCCCTCTCTCTCTTGCTCTCTGCCCCTCTCATTCTCGCTCTCTTCTCTCTCTCTGCCTCTATATGTCTCCCTCCCTCACCCTCACTTTCTCTCTTTCTTTCAATCTCTGTCTCTCTCTCTCTTTCTTTATCCTCCTTCTCTCTCCCCCTTCTCTGTCCCTCTCTCCTTCTATCACCCTCTCTCTCTCCTTCTCCCCTCTCTTTATCCCCCCCCCCCTCCCTCTATCTCCCTCAGGTCGAGGCTATTACAGCCTGCATATATACACAAGCCCAACAGAGAGAAGAGAGCATACCATCGCGCCACAATCAATTCTGTTCTCTGCAGAGACGGGCTCCAGAACACTCATACACAAAACGTTTGCTCAGGGCAGGAAACATTAATTACAAGTGATCAATTGAATTAACCGGGAGTGTTGCTGGGAGAGGAGGAGAAGGAGAGGTGGGGGGGGGGGACAAGGAGAGGAGATGGGAGGAGGATGAGGGGAGGGGATTAGCGGTCCAGCATCCATTGGGAGAAAGGCTGAAAAATGGCTGCACTAGACACTTATGTGTATCGGGATATATTATGGTATGGTTCCTGTAGTTTCAATAACAGCATATCTTCAACACTGTCTACCTAAATGATAAAAAAAAATTTAAATCTACATTTCTCTGTATATTTGTTTTAGTGGTATCTTCCCGTCTTGGATTAATAAATAAACCCTCTTATCTTATCTTACCTTACTGTGTTCCCATTTATATCGATTCTACTCATTTCTTTCTATTCCGACAGCGGTTGACGTTTCCTTAAGAGCTACTAACCACAACTGTTTGTGTGCGTCAACGGCGAGTACTCGATCAGTCAGACAGGATCGAGGTCTGTACCGCGCCAGGACTGACGTTCAACAACCCCCCCCCCCCCCCCCCCCCCCCCACCGACTAAATAGCTAACCTCTAAACCGCTTTGCAGGTTCCGAGGACACGACCGCCAACCAATCACCTGTCTCGGTTCATTGGCGCCGAGGCAACAGATCATAGCGCCCAGAGATCCCATTTGAATTTTCAACACCGCTCCGAAGCATCAGCCTCAGTGAGGGTTGAATCTGTGATTAATTATCATGACGATGATGGTGATGATGACGATGATGATGAGGAATAAATAAATAATATAATTTTCTGCTTTGTTTTGATACCTTGAAGCAGGGAATCCGTCCGCACTAGTGAGAGAGGGCGTGTTTTGTGGTGATGAAGGCATTTGTATGATTTTTTATTCTGTTTATAACTTCCCTTGATGTCTATAAGTATGGGTAAGGGTTTATTTATTCGGCATGTCATCTCCTCCCATTAACAGAGAGTTTTGACGATGAGAACCACCTCCGACAAAACCTCCTCTCTCCGACCGACGCGGCTCTCTTGTGTGTTTATTAGGGAGGATCTCCAGCTGTGTGAGTGTGCTTCCTACTAAATGATGAGTTGCTGCACTCCTAGAGATTGGAGTGGCTCTGTGGAAGCGGCTACCCAGGGCAGATAACTACCACATAAACTGTGACACCGAGCCATTAGGCCAAGCCCAGGTCTGATTGATGCATGAGGCGGTCACAAAGCCTGGAGATGCCACCCACAGACCCCACCGCAGGGCCAAGAGGAAGGCTGGGTTGCGAACACAAATAAAAGATGAAGAGGGAAATGATTGTCTCTTTTTAAACATTCCTGAATTATAATCTCCACAGGAAACTCCCTCTTTCACTGTCTTCAACACACACACACACACACACACACACACACACACACACACACACACACACACAGACTGACAATAGTTGAGTTTCATGCATACACTCACTTATAATGAATTGGCCACTTGAATTGTAAAAAAAAATTTTTAGATAATAGATGAGTCCAAATGCCATGAGTTCTTACAAAATCGTACATCATAGTTTCTTCCCCGGTAAATAAAACGGATTCACTCTCCACCCTCCGGAAGATTCCACACGTGGGACACATGATGACACAACCCTGAGGGATCATCGACTCCTCCTACTTCTCCTCCACCTCCTCCTTTACCTCTATCTCTCGTTCCTCCCTCCTTCTCTCCCTCATCCAGACCTCCTTTTCTTCATACTCCTCCTACTCCCCCTTTTCCTCCCTCCTCCTCTTATTCATATACCTCACCTTCTCCCCTACGACTCCTCCCCCCCATCACCCTCACCTCCTCCCCACACTCCAACCCCCCCCCCCCCCCCCCCCCCACCCCACCCACAACCCCTCCTCCTCCTCCTCCTTCACAACAATCTGGTGAAAAGGGCAGCAAAAGAGCATCAGAGGGTAATTCATCCTCACGGCGTCTGCCACTAATTGCCTGTGGTCTTCAGCAGGAGTGTACCGAGCGCTGCCTTACATTATACGTCTAACTGGCACACACCTGAACATGCGGTCGCAGTAACAGCGTCCGCGACCACTGCCCAGCCCCCTTCTCAAACAAAGTACACACAAAGGAATGGGCAGGAGCGCGACAGGGAGGCGGTAATGGGAAGCCTAATAGCACGGGCCCACACCACATCTGGCGTGCCGCAGGCTGTTTAGGTGAATAATTTAGTGGCGAGGGAGCGAGCAGCGACACGACTAGGTGTGCAACGGCAGACACAGCCACCGCGACAGTATTATAGTATTACACTGTTCGACTTTTTCTCTCTTTTTCACCTTTGTCCCTTTTATACTGCGATTAGCATAGGCTAATCGGTCCGTGTGAGCAATGGAATTAATTCGCTTTTTATGTTTGTGAATTCCAGTGACGGCCCAGTTAGAGCTGTAGAGGGCTAAAAGGATGGGCTTGTTTGATTTGAAATGTAGTTTTTGTAGTACACTTGTCATAAGAGTTTCCATGTACAGAGTGGCCGTGTTAAACTGCACAGCTGACAAAAACACACGTTGACCTTGCCTTGAAATCAGCATATATAGATGTGGGTGATAATACTAAACTATTTGGTCGCTTTCCCTGGCACTGTTCTGGATAATTCCCCAGTGTTGCAGACAGACAATGATGAGATGCAGAAGATGAGGATGTGGACACTAAAAAAGTATTGATACTGTATATGTTAGAGCTGCAGTGACACAAACCTCACATTTAAAGCTACTCTAACACATATTTCACATCCACATTTAAAACTGCAGTTACACAAATCTCTCATCCACATTTAAAGCTGCATTAACACAAACCTCAAATCTGCTATTAAAGCTGCACTTACACAAACCTCACATCCCCTTTTAAAGCGGCACTAACCTGGGCCATAGATCAGTAGTAATCAAAGTTCAAAATGCTCATTCTGATTCATATCTGTGTTCTCAGTAGCTATTTTAAAGTGTCCACATTTCCTGTATATAGGGGAAGGTTTCTTATGCAAAATGGCCTGATAGTCTTGTTTGAAATCTAGAGAGCTACACCCGGTCAGCACCAGGGAGACACACACACTCCCCCCGGTCATATTTATTAGTCAGAGGCTGAAAAACGTTATGAATAATTCTTGAAATAAATATTATTCTCTGAGGCATTACTTTGTTTATTTTTTTGTTCATTGCGGAAACAGGAGGAGCGACAGATAGTGAGTTATAACGCTGGGAGGAAAACTCCACATAGCTTCGCAGTCTAGCATGAAGTGTGTCCAGAAAAAGTATTTCTGCTCCCTCATACCCCCTAACGGAATCACAAAAAACAAATCACTGAAAATGGTACCATTGACATAATGCGTATTTCCTTTTTACCATTCAACCCTGTGGCCACACACGTCTCTCTGACCCGTATGCTTGTTTTAACCATACCGCTAGCATAAAGATAGCATGACTTTGTCCTAGCACTTATAATGAACGTGTTTTACACAGATTCCAAGGGCAAAAGTATTGTGGTTGTGCAACATATAAGGGCGTAAATGGTATTTTCCATGATCTTATTAGCTTTTGCACTCGACATAATGAATACGTATCGACTACCTGAATGCATGACATTCTTGCTAATATAATGGCTGGTTATGGCTTGATTACTTTATTGGGTGTTCAACTCAGATGCTGTGTATGGGTTTGTGTGTTTGTGTGTTTATTTGCTTATTTGTTTGTCGTCTGGCTGTAGCGCAGACAGATTGCTCATTACCTCTGGACTATTGGAACCTTTCCAAACTTCACTGGGATAATTAAATTGCTTAGCAAGGAGCATTTAGGGTTTCACATGCTTCCATAGGTAGGCTTGTAGGTAGGTAGGCTAGGTGGTAGGTAGCTAGGTAGGTGGTTGGTAGGTATGTGTTTAGGTAGGTAGGTAGGCTGGTAGGTGGTTCTTAGGGAGGTAGCTAGGTGCTAGGTGCTAAGTGGGTAGCTCAGTGTATTTAGATAGATAGGTGAGTAGGTAGGTAAATGTGAAGTGGTAGGTAGGTAGGAATGTTAAGTGGAAGGTTAAGTGGTAGGTGGATTGGTAGGTAGCAGTAAAGTGGTTAAGCTGGTTACGTTTAGTCAGATGGTATGTAGGTAAGTAGGTGTAGTTAGGTAGCTGGGTAGGCATGTTACAGGTAGGAAGGTGTATTTAGGTAGCTGGGTAGGCATGTTACATGTAGGAAGGTGTATTTAGGTAGCTGGGTAGGCATGTTACAGGTAGGAAGGTGTATTTAGGTAGCTGGGTAGGCATGTTACAGGTAGGAAGGTGTATTTAGGTAGCTGGGTAGGCATGTTACAGGTAGGAAGGTGTATTTAGGTAGCTGGGTAGGCATGTTACAGGTAGGAAGGTGTATTTAGGTAGCTGGGTAGGCATGTTACAGGTAAGAAGGTGTATTTAGGTAGCTGGGTAGGCATGTTACAGGTAGGAAGGTGTATTTAGGTAGCTGGGTAGGCATGTTACAGGTAAGAAGGTGTATTTAGGTAGCTGGGTAGGCATGTTACAGGTAGAAAGGTCATTATTTGAGTGTGATGTGGTGAATGGTTCTTACATTGAGGTGCAGGTTCTCGGTCCACTGTCCGATGACACGGTATCCTGGTCCAGTGATGTTGTTCCACTGGTACTGGAAGAGGTCGTATCGCCCTGGTGCGTCGCCGTTACGGTTAAACGTTACAGACGTACCGGCACTTCCTGTTGATAGACAGCACAATCAATCAATCAATCAATCAATCAATCAATCAATCAATCAATGAAGCAATCAACCAATCAGAGGTGAATTAAATGTCCTACACTCATTCAAATTAATCAATATGCCTGAAGGAACATAAAAAAATCCCTGGGGACAGGCAAGAAAGAAAATACAGCCTACCAGATAAGGTCAAGTTTATTGAGGCAAAATATAATGGATGAGTTCAATATCTGATGACAAGGGCATGAGTGTGACAAAGTAGCACTATGGGAACAGTGTGAACAAAAAGTTTCTCTGTGTGTTGTCACAGGAAGGGATGACAATAACCAATAATAACTGTTCTTCCTGTGCACTTTTAAAATGCTTCCACTCCAACCGCGCTGCAGCCTCATTCATTTCAGTAATGCGAAACCATTCGTAGCAGTGACAGCAGTAGGTGAGGTTCTACTGTTCCACACACACACACACACACACACACACGCACACACACACACACACACACACACACACACACACATACACACACACACGCGCGCGCATCCATCCCAGATGAAGCATTGTGACAGTGGTGTTCAATGGGTCATCTTCCTGGAGGTAAAGCACCTCTTACAATTGAGGTGCAGAGAGGCCCCTGGAGTCTAAAGCACACAGCCTGACTGCCTCCTCCCTTCCTTGGGTATGACAGGCTGGCTCAGCCTTAAGTCTACACTCTCTGTCTGTGTTTTCTGTGGGCCCCCGGCTGCCTTCCTTCCTGCTGTCTCTCTCTGTGTTTTCATAGCCAAATGGCAGGGTAGGGGCCTCAACTCAAAGATATTCTCTTTATCAAATTTGGCTTGTTTCCCCCAGTCGGGACGGGCCTGGGGGCTGGTCCAAGTCCGTATTGAATTCAGTAAGACGATGTAAGAGACAGAGAGAGAGAGCGTGAGAGAGAGACAAAGAGACAAAGATAGACAGAGAGAGAGACAGAGAGAGAGCGAGAGAGAGACATAGACAGAGACAGAGAGACAGACAGAGGGAAGGGTGAAGGCAGAGAGAGGGGGAGAGAGGGTTAGGGCCCAGCAGGAGGGCAGCAGAACATTTAGAGCATCATCGTGTGAATGAGAGAAAGTGGTGGAGAGAGAGACGGACAAAGAGTTGAAAGATCTATAGACTGAGAAAGAGAGGAGAGACAGTTATACAGAGAAAGGGATAGAATGAGAGAGATAGAGATAGAGACTGAGGCATGAGTGAGAGAAAAAGATAGAGAAAGACAGAGAAAGATGGAGGTAGAGGTAGAGCCAGTGAAAGAGACAGATAAAGAGGGGTAGAGACAGAGCGTGAGAGAGAGAGTATCCAGGATTAAGTGTATAGTGAGTGCAAGGATTCTTCCTCATCCATGCAGAACTGAGATAATGAGGCGGCCCACTGAGATAAATCAAGGCTGTTTCTTTGTTTTGGGGATGTTAGGCAAGGTCCACAGAACACCTTTTATATTATTTTAAACATCTAGAGCCACAGACAGCCCCCCTTCATCTCCTCACCCTCAGACTATACTTTATGTTTTTATCTCCCCCTTCCAAAACTTTTACCCCATGCCTCCATCCTCCTGGGCCCACTGCTCTCTCAGACCCTCTATTCCAACCCTGGCGCTTACGTCTCTGTTGTTTGCATGCTGTACAGTAGCCACTGTGCAGAATGGTTGTGCGTTTACGTGCACGCCCCCGTGCACGTGCCCGTGGAGAACGCGCATGTAAAATAAAGCGTGAGCGCTTTTCAGGGAATGTTCTGACGTGTGCGTGACACGTGTGTGTTTAGGTAGATCAGTGAGTGTGTGTTTGTGTGTACCTCAGTGATTGTGTGAGCCTCAGTGATTGTGTGTCCCTCAGTGAGTGTGTGTTTGAGTCCCTCAGTGAGCGTGTGTTTGTGTGTACCTCAGTGAGTGTGTGTTTGTGTCCCTCAGTGAGTGTGTGTTTGTGTGTACCTCAGTGAGTGTGTGTTGGTGTGTACATCAGTGAGTGTGTGTTTGTCTACATCAGTGAGTGTGTGTTTGTGTGTACCTCAGTGAGTGTGTGTTGGTGTGTACATCAGTGAGTGTGTGTTTGTCTACATCAGTGATTGTGTGTTTGTGTGTACCTCTGTGAGTGTGTGTTGGTGTGTACCTCAGTGAGTGTGTGTTTGTCTACATCAGTGATTGTGTGTTTGTGTGTACCTCAGTGAGTGTGTGTTTGTCTACATCAGCGATTGTGTGTTTGTGTGTACCTCAGTGAGTGTGTGTTTGTCTACATCAGTGATTGTGTGTTTGTGTGTACCTTGGTGAGTCTGTGTTTCTGCACATCGTGTATTTGCCTGGACATGCCATGCATTGTGGAGATGCTATGTGACAGCACGTAAAGCAGTGTGTGCACACATTATACATTGTGCAGGCGTGCATGTCTGCATTGGCGTGGCCTGACCGCCGGCCATGCCTGGACACCATGCAGGAGGAGGAGGTCCATGCGCTGGAGCGTGCATGCAGCGCATTAGCCCAACACAATCCTCCCACCAACCATGCAGTTAACCCTGGCACGCTGCCAACCCAGATAAGGCTAGAGTGGTTTCTCTGCAAGAGTTTAAAGACACAATGAGTTCACCTCCTCCTCCTCCCCCTCCCCCTCCTCGTCTGTAACAGTGGATAAAGTTGGCTTTTTTCATACTGAACTTGTGTAAATGAGTTAGTTAGGGAGTGGATTGGCCATGCAATCGCACACTGTGTCTGCAAGAAAAGCAATTAGATGAAGCGGCGGGAGTGAGTGAGGAGGGCTGATCCTGCTCCGGAGTCAAGAGTGGTCCACAGCGTGCCTTCCAGTCAGGGGAAGCAGGGAATGCTACTCAGCTTCCTATTGGGTGGACCCTTTTAAGCCCTCACACATACACACACACAGTCTCAGTGGGGCTGGACCGGCTAGCCTGGTCCGGTGGTCCGGTGCAACTGTTTGCCAGTGTGGCTGATGTGTCTCTTACATCAGCTGACAGGAACGCCAATACTGCAAATACTGCAAATATTGAAAATACGAAACCAAGGGCCCCTGCATGAGTGCCCTAGCGTGGCCGCTACAACGCTAACACGTCGAGAGCTGAGTATGATGGAAACAGATGATCCAACGGGCTCCTATCAGCACTCCTGTAGCTTTGCTTGTATCAAGTGCTTGAAAACCTCCGCTATCTTTGGGGAGCCGTGTGGCTACAGATGAGGATATGTTATCCTCCAACTTGTAGAGCGGTAATCCCCAACCTTCTTTGGGCCCGTGTGCCCCTTTCCCCATTTTCAAGTATGAAAACTCTGGCAACCCTTTTAAAAACTTTTTTTTAAATGTTGTGCATTTTAAAGGCGGATCACCATCTGCCTTGATTATCAATGTCCAAGAGAACGCCTGTAGTAGTTGGCTTGTGGTTACGGCTCATTAAGCGGTCTGTTAGTATATACAGGACCTTTTGTGAAACCTTTTCAATTATTATTTTCCAGCATCATCCACCCACCCCAGGGGTTGGAACCCTGCTCTAGAGCAACCCTGACAGAAACCAGGAATGTCCGACTACCAAGTCAACACGGTAAGGTGGCCTCGCTGCTAATGAGTTGGTTATTGGAGCCCTGCTAAGGCGGAGAAGGGCCAGCATCTTGTGGTGCATTCTTGGATGTGATGAAACATTTCAAAGACCCTATTCCAATAAGTGCCCACTTGTTAATGCATGGTAATTATAATAAGTATATACATAAATACATATATATAAAAAAAAATATATATATATACATGGTAAGAGTGACAAAGTATTCAAATCAAATTAATTAACAAAACCATTTTCCTCTTATCATAAATTGTTAAATACAATTTATTATTTTATAATTAACGTTGTACGTTTTTAATTATTCTTGTTATAGTCAGTAGGATCTACATACATACCCTAGATGATTCTATGTATTCATGTTTTAGAATCTCATGTTATGTAAACATGGAACATTTACCCAAAGGAGCAACAGCATTAGTATGCTAGAGACATGCTAATGCATCTGCTCTTTAGCTTCCTAGTGGGTGGTATGTTTTTTTAACAAGCCTTTGAAAAAAAGTTTCTCTGACGTGAGCTGGAGAAACTTCAAGTGATTCTGATCCTAGTTGTTCATGTCAGGTCTTTAATCTTAACAACTTAGTAGAACAAATTATCAGTGCAAAATAAAGAGAAAATAATTGTTCAAACGGTTTTCATTAACCACCAAGATGTTTAGCAACTCTGCATTTACCAACCAAATTAATTAGGTATTCAAGTATTCACGACTTGAAACATTATGTGAACTTCAACATGAGAAACCAACTTGTAAATGATCAGTGAAATTAACTCAGATAACTTGTTTTGACATTGCAAAACGCGGTAAACCCTCATGGTAATAACTGTTTTACTCCTATTCATACATTACACGTTTGCATCAATTCCTATCCGTCATATTTGAACAGGAGGACATGGCCGAGGTTCTCAACACACAGTCCTCTTATTCCATCCATGGTGGTAAACTACATTCATAGACCTATAATTATCGCTATCTGTTATATGTTTTGATCATTCATCTCGATAGCGGTCGGCGCTACAAGCCAATGTTTTTTGCGGTACGTGGCTTTTGATAACATGATGGTGTGCAGTTGTATCCCAAAAGGATACCAACCTTCTCCGAAAGAGTGATAGCCTTCTTTTTAGTTATTGAAAAGGTTAACAAACTCTAAAACGTCTCCAAGATATGAATGTATTAAAGAATGCACACCCACATATCATAATCCCCCTCGTCAGCAAAAAGCCATTTGCTGCACTATTTTACAGTGTGTGAAACTTCATTATAATTGAATCCTCTAGACACAAAGGAACTTTTAGTGAAGGAGGGAGAGGGTTAAGCTTCTCAGTGTGTGTGGATGTGTGGAGCTCCGTCTTGCCAGTGGTTGATAATAATGGCGTGTCCCAGAGAGGGTTAAGCTTCTAGGATGCTTATAGTATAACGCGACCTAGTGTGTGAAGATGTGTGAAGCTCCATCTTGCCAGTGGTTGATAATAATGGCTTGTCCGAGAGAGGGTTAAGCTTCTATGACCCTTTTTGTATAACGCCACAGTGTGTGTTAAGATGTGTGGAGCTTTGTCTAGCCAGTGGTGTCTGCTTCTCGGACACTTATACTATAAAGCCAAGGTGTGTGCCGCATTTCCTTTACAACATCACTGATTATAACGCCCTACACAACGATGGTACTAAAAAATAATCACAAATGAGTCCTAGCCATGGGGATAACACGTCTTCCCCGCCTTCCTACAACTCTTAGCCCAAAATACATTTTGTTTATTTAATTAAAACCATGTTCTCTCTAGTGCTGTTTGTCCGTTCTGGGCTACTGTAGAAACATGGTGGTGCAACATGGCAGCCCCCATGGAAGAGGACCAAGTCCCTATGTAGATATAAAGGGCTCAAACTAATGCAACGAAAACACAGTGATTCTTATACACTAATCAAAACATACTAATGAACATCATATTCTATTTCTGCTAAGTCTGTTCTGCTAGATGCCACTCAATTCTACACACTGGCCCTTTAAAGGTGATGGTTTAACTGCTCCTAACTGGCCTTGTTGACGAGCAATTTTGTTCGATCAATTACCTATTCCTTCCAAGAACAGAAAGCAATCAAAGATCAATACTTGGGTTAATAGCTACTGTGGGCTGACTAAATTGGAATTTGCTTCTGGATCAATCAATCATTTTTTTCCCGCCTGACGCTCAAAATGATGCAACCCTTTCTGTCTCTGAGGAAATAAATACTCATGGATTTGCTTTTGTTCAGTTAATCAGATTCATAATACACCTAATCATTTGATGATGCTGTCTATCCCCAACCAAATATAGATATGTTGGAGTATAATGTACGGCTGCATTGGTTAATTGCATTAATCAAGAGTCAATTCTAATGCATCATGGGAAATAAGCACTAAAAAAGTTACCAGTTAGATAGACCCTAATATGTGTGTGGCCACTGTCACACCTTATGGCCCCTATATGTTCCGTGACTTCACCTCTATCTTCTACAGCGTTTCCACCCCGGTGTCAACACAATAAGACAGCAGTGTGATGCACGGTGTGTCGTCCACACTCAAAAGTGGCCCGGATCTGTTTAAAATGGCCGCCTTGTTCTCAAAGATAGCCTTTGTGCCAGTAAATCACTAAAGTCGCCGTAAGGTCAAGGCGTGTTGCTAACTGAAATGCATGTTTTCAGCCACCCTTCTTCACCTCCGCTGTCGGTCTCCAGTGGGGTTTAAACCGGAACTGATGCCTTCTGACATCCACATCCAAACAGCTCTGTCTTCTGTTTTAAACCAGGTCTGAGACTCCTGGCCACATGTTAACACCTATATCATTGAGGACGGTGCTCAGTGTTTAGTATTTTGGTTTAGTCATTTAGCAGATGAATCATTCATCTGAACTCGCAGTAAGGTGCTTTGGCTGAAAGAGCCTGACATAATTCAGTAGGCAACAGGTGGGGGTTAGGGCGTCTTGCTCAAGGACGCCTGGGCAGACTACAGACATCGGGGATTCAACCCTAGCCTCCTACAGCTGGGACACAAACACTGACCACTACACCATCCTCTCAGTCAAGCCTGACATCGGACATGGAGGGTGTCTGTTTATATGCAGCACATCTGGATCCTCTGAGAGAGAAACGTGCAAGGCCCATTATCGTGCGTCTGAGTTAGGGTGACCAGACATCTCCGTTTTCCGGGGCCAGTCCCCGTTTGTGGCGTCCTTTCCCTGGCTGAAGCTGATCCGGGAAATGTCCCCATTTAATTAATTGTTTACATACGAATAGATTTTTTTAAATGGCAAAAGGTTCTTGCTTGCTCATGAATATTCATTTTGAGACAGTTGGTAATTAGTCTCGTGTCTACCTGATAGGCTGTGACGCGCCCTCGCTATGCAGGGGGGTCTGTCTATCGACTTTATACCACACGACCGGTCATAGACAATGGGCTGTCAATACAATCAATATAAAACAATTTCCTATTTGAGTCTACTTGGTCTTGTTTTACGCTGGTTTAACAAAGCAAAACAACACAGTACGTACACTTCTTACTACAGAACTACATTCACCATGATACCAATAGCCAATACGTGAAACGGTCCCTTCTTTTTTTCATTTCAGAAATAATAACGTCTATATATATTCATTTCCGATCTGGTCACCTAAATGTGTGCAGAGATGTCCTTTTCCACGCGTGCCAGAAGGTGTATTGAGGGCCCCTTACACGGCGGTGTTTAGCCTTCATAACGCCTGCATGGACTACATGTTGCGGGCGCTTGCATCACGTTATACACATGCAGTCTGTTGCATCACACCACACCTTACGCATTTCAAAAGAGACAAGAGTGACTTAGGCGTTGTTACAAGCACACTTTGCTTGAGTTTGAGCTCCTCCCCTCAAATGTTCAAACGTCCCCTCAAAAGTCTACCAGCATACGGTGGATGACACATGCAAAACAGGGACGGATATCGAGTTTCATCTTGCAAGTCTCGAATTTTAATGAAGCTTATTAGCTTAGCTGCCGATGCTTGTCTCTCCTCTCTTAAAAGATAAGGAGCGATGCACTTGTTGATTACTTATTGGTGATAGACGGTAGGGGGGAGAGGGGTCAGGGGTCAGCGCCCGAAGATCAATGGCCCTGGCAGGAGTTTTAACCTAACCTATGTATGCATGTGTGTGGGAGGAAACCCACGTGAACAACAGGGATAACAAATACCTCAGAGTAAGGTCCTAGCTGGGTTTAAACCCATGACCTTCTTGCTGTGAGGCAACAGAGCTGACCAACGTGCTACAAAAGAGACGTGTATAACTTGGGCTTTCATACAACTTTAAATATCTTGCATTCTCTACAAACCGAATGGAACTACTTAATAATTTAGCTTAGTCTTTTTTTAAATCATGTCATAATGGTGGGTTTGAGCCTCTTTGCTCAAGGACGCCAAGAGGTATGCTGTGGACACCGGGGTTCGTACCGAGAACCTTTCGGCTGGGAATCAAACACCCCAACCGCTAGCCTACCTTTGTACTACAACATACACCAGCATTAATAAACACAAACACATGGTTGAGGTGTATTTGAAAATGCTTTGGCGCAATGAACCCAACCGCCACCAGACGGTCGTCTGCTCACCGTTGAAGCCGACACTGCGGATGTACTTGAGCAGCTTCTTGCCCCCGGCCAGGTCCATGTCGGGGCAGATGCCCGAGAGCTCCGGGCACAGGTCCCTCTGCATGTTGTGGAGGGCGTGGGCCATGGCGTACACCGCGTCGATCACAAACTGCACCTTGCCCTCCTGCTCGTACTTGGAGTCGATTCCGATACGCTCCTGGCCTGCGAAAGAGGGAGAGAGAGAGAGAGAGAGAGTTGACAAGAGTGTTCGGTGGGATAGAGTGAGAGAGTCAGTGAGGGGTCAGGGATAGAGAGTGAGAGATAGAGAGAGATAGTTAACAAGAGGGTGGGGTGAGATAGAGTCAAAGAGAGAGAGTAAACAAGCGGGTAGGAGGAGGAGAGAGAGAGACATGAGTGATGCATCTGACCTTGACTTCAAGTGTACAAAAGCAAGGTGTTGCAGGATTTGTCTATGCCTTGCAATGTCTTAACCGTGGCCCTTTGTTTACCTGTATTGATGAGGATTAGCTGAATCTATGAGGAGATAAACCTGTGAGCTTCAGCCTGAACTTGAAAAAGCCTCACGGAACAGAATATCACAAACTAAACAGACCTTTGCCACGGGCGACTAGTGGCTAAGATGAGTCTCTGAAAACAAGCAAATAACAGTATAAGAGCTGACTGGTTTATTTATTTATACATTTTATTGAGGTTGTGCACATGCTTTATGAGAGACCTGATAGCAGCACAAACGACCAAACACAACAGGACGATACAGGCACATGACGTGAACATATGCAATGCCAGCGACACTGCACAACCAGGGCCAAAGACAGCCGTATTGGCCTGAGATGGCGAAGGTTTTCCTTGGATTGCCGTGAACATATTTCACCCGTCAGCGGTGGCCGGAGCATGCTGTGGGTCTTTGCAGTGGCGTGCTGGGCTGCAGCAGTGATGGAGGAGCTGCCAAGAGGCTGAACTAGCTTAACAAGGAAACAGGCTCTGCCCTCTGTGTCACCCTGAAATCTGTAGTGTGGGAGGAGGAGGAGGGGGAGGGTGAGGAGGGGAGGAAGAGAGGGAGGGGGAGGGGGAGGAGGGAGGAGGAGAAGGTGGCAAAGGAGGAGGGGGAGCTGGAAGAGGAGGAGGAGGGGGAAGAGGAGAAGGGGGAGGAGGTGGCCAATAGGAGGGTTTCAAATGACGCACATTCCAACCTGCCATCTTGGGACCCTTTTAATAAGACGAACAACATTTACTGGTTACTTTACTGGTTACCAATTTTCAGCCACCAAGTACGAAGACTTACTTGTGGCATGTGCTTTTGGATCGTCAGATCACATGACTGACCAAACCTTCCTGGCTACCACTGACCTAACCCCTCTCCCCCCCCCTACCTCGCACCTTGGCAGAGCCGACCCAAGGATCCATACATGTTCCCTAAGCCCCCCCCCCCCCCACACACACTAATACCACAATGTGTGGGTGACCAGACCCCAGCTTCCTCAGGCTGCACCTGTGAAACCTCTAACAGCTCGGAAAATTCAATAGCAGGTGAGACGGGAGGTTGAACAACGGGGTCAGCAGCGAACGAGAGGTCGGCCCACACGCTGATGAGACAACAACCGGCCGATTAACACCCCTATTTCCGTTCAGCCAACATGGGCCCGTGTCGCTAACTGGCGAGCTAGCCGGAGAGCGGCAGCGCGGGCGATTACAGTTGTTACTGATCTATGTCCCTTTAAAAAGGCGGTAAAGGTGTGTGTTTACCCAGATAACTGTGTCCAGTATCTAATATCAATGAATGATGCTGAGGCTAAGGCCTCCTCCTGCTGTGTTGTCTCTCTGCGTCCCCCCTCAGCCCAGCACCACATAATAGCATCACAATGTCATTATGGCGGCGACAATGTTATCACACAGGGTTATGATATTGAATTATAATCCCATTTGTAGCGCTGCACTTATATGGGGCTGAGAAATTGGAGGGGAGGTGCTATGGCTATAGGCTTATCATGACACTTTAATAACCACGTTAGCCTCAGCTGGGGACCCGTAGCAACCTAGCTCGCCAGGGTGCGATAAATTACACACCAGCGCCGTGAAGACCTGGACTCCAGCCCTGATACACAGGCATTACACAATATGTGTGCACTTCTACTTTTATACCTGTATATAGATTGTGTACATATACACTTGTATGGATTTATGCGGAGAGGACAAAAGAAAGTGCTATTTAGACGTAGGAGAGGAGCTTAATATCGCCGGCCCAGTGGCCTAATGGATAAGGCATCAGCCTCCGAAGCTGGGGATTGTGGGTTCAAGTCCCACCTGGGTCGAATGACCTGGAATTGATTTTAACGAGATAGTGATTTATATCAACAGAGACCTGTAATGGGAAAGGAACCTTTATGTCAACAGAGACCTGTAACGGGAAAGGAACCAAAATAGAAGTGGCGTACTAGAATAGCCAAACAGTGCAAGGAACTGGGGTCAGGTGTGGTCTTTCGACATAGAACAACATTTAAACACATAGCCACAACATAACAGACAGAGGGTTGTAATGTCAGCTATTCAGGGTCAAAGGGTTAAACCATATGGGTTTGTACCATGAACATGGGCTAGGATTGTCTGGTGGCCAATGAGGAAGCATGTGGTCATGGTTCGTTCTACTCCCGGTTGAAAGGTTCTGGGTCATCAGCTGAGGTCTTTGAGAGAACGGACAACACGCTAATGAGAAAAACATTGGGAGACCCGGAACCATGGACCAGAACACCTCTGCCGATAACTTCGCTGGCTCTCGAGCAGTCAACATAACCGCCCAACCGGAACCCACGCCATGACTGTAACTGCCAACGTCTCAACACTCCAGATTTCCCTCCTGGATCCCCCGGGGGAAAACACCCGACAGACCTCTTCAACGGGAGCTAGCCGGAACCAACTCCAAGCACCGGGGGAACCGATGGGGGTGGGGGCTAGTCAACAGATTAAAAGCTAGCAATGCGTTCGTTTAAAAAAAAAAAGTTTTTTAATTTGTTCAAATAATTGTCAGCGTCTCCACGTTTGTGTCATTAATCTGAGCACAAATGTTGGTGGTTTTACACACCTCATCAAATCAGAGAGAGGTAAAGATAAATGGTGATATAGATAGGAAGACAAAAGGGAGAGAGAGATAGACAAGAGAGTGAGGAAGAGCAATGGAGATAAAGAATAGATTTAGGAAGAGTGAAAGGATAGAGATAGAGTGAGAAGAAAGGAAGGAGACAGAGATAGACAGAGAGGTGGAGAGATGGAGACATACAGCACGAGCAAGACTGAGAGAGAGTGAGACAGACAGACAGACAAACAGAGGGAGGTAGAGACAGACAGAGAGAGACAGTCAGAGACAGAGTCAGAGAGCGAAAGGGAGAGAGAGGAAGCATGAGGATCTTTGATTCACCCCATTAACTCCAGCGAACACGCTTTGCATGCTGATTTTTACTGCCTTTCACACTGTTTTATTTGTCCATGTTCTGCCTGTGATGGGGTGACCATGCTTCATCATGGGGGGGGGGGGGGGGGGGGGGGGGGTGGGGGGTATTTTTTGTCATTGTATAACTCTGGATATGCCTGCTGGTCTGCTGATGTTGTCATAATCTTACCCCAGCACGTCTTACAAAACTCAGCAACCCCCATCCCTAAACTGGTGTTTGAGTGTGATGCGTGCCTGTAATGAGTCGTGTTGTACGTCCCAGAGAGAGGGGAGGAGTGTAACAACAACAGCCCAGTTCGAGAGGGGGGGGGGGGGGGGGGGGGGGGAAATTAGGTCAAATGAGAGAAAGAATTTGACCGAGCGCTTTTGTGTGTGTACGTGTTCTTTATTTCTGTGTATGCTTATGTGGGGGGGGGGGGGGGGGGGGGGGGTGTGTGTGTGTGTGTGGTGTGTGTGTGTACGTGTGGTGTGTGTGTGTGTGTGTGTACACATGGCGGGTGCAGAACGTATACAGTGCGTGCACATGCGTGTCGCTGTGCGTTTCTACCCGGTGCGTGTGCACTGCATGTTTCCTCCCACCCAGACACCCAGAGCTATAATCCATAGCTCTGGGTGTCTGGGTGAGGGCCGGGACAAAGTGCTGCTCCTCTTCTTTTATACGTCGTTTCTTCCCCCCCCCCCCCACCCTTTTTTTAATTTGGCTCTGCCGTAGCATGCGCGTTCACGCAGCGCTGCCTATCGCCGCCGCGGAGAAGTCGTTGTACTGACGCCAAGTGGAAAGCATGGAACGCGCTGCGGAAACCTGCAACTGTGCACACCACATCTATGGCGATGGTTTGGATACCTGAGCTGCTTTCTTATCGAGGAAACAGGCCCAATGACTGCAGAAAAAAACATTTCTGTCAACGACGGACCGGTTGATGCTGTTCAACAACAGAGAAACCTAACCCACGTCGGTACATTTTAATTTCCGTGATTTGAAATCACAATTACAATCAGTGAGCAAAAAGGTACAATATTTGACGGGCTTATTGTTGGATGAAAACAAAAACAACGAAACATACAGATATGTAATTGTCAACATTCAAAATTACAAAATAAAACAGTGCTGCGTGATCCACTTAACATGAATACGTTTAAGATTAAACGTTTTTCAAAGACGGTCAAACAGAGTACACTGTCACAGCCGTTGTCATATTCAACTTAACTTTTATTTAAAGTTTTACCTCTCCATAAAACGCACCAATGGAAAATGGCCCTGGGGGTTTTTTGCGACACAAGCAACTGACAAACAAACACACAAACCTGGAAGCGTGTTGCGTTTGTTGTTCTCTTTATCTGCCTTGAGTATGCTGTCTGCAAAATAAATAACCAGGGAAAAAACAAAATGGAGGAGGCATTTTGGCAGATGATGAGTAAAACACTGAGGGGGACACGCTATCACTGCAGCTCCTGAATAATCTCATTACGTAGAAGAGCGGTAACCGGAGCTAGCCAAGCAGCTAATAGCAAGCCAGAGCCTGTTAGCGCTACAAATCAAGGTACCAACAGGGTCCTCAAACTGTCAAGCGCTCATTTCAATACTCATTATTCCTGTAATGCATTTAACAACAATACTGTTGTTGTTGTCCCCCCCCCCACCGTTCCGTTCCAAGCACAGCGTTTGGGAATTGCTGCTCTCTATTTTCCCAGCTGAAGATATGGAGGTCCGCTGTTTAGCTTGCTGTCAACACGGTTACCCGCATCACGTGAGAAGGTGTGTTTACCCCGGAGCGCGTGAGCTGGATGCTACACCGCCAACAGATAGAAGTACATCACAATCAAGCAGGATAAGATACAAATACGGCATGTGCCAGGAGGAGAAAGAGTCTCGAAGTACCGTGAAGATACAAGTTATTTGTTCTGAGGAGATGGGGTACGGCATACTCGCCACTGGACACAATGTAGAAAAATAGTGGGGAATTGAACTTCACAGCAATTGGCAGGTGTTTAGGAGGTATGTGGTACTTTGGGGGGAAAGCTATGCTTCACCTGACAGGAAATGGCAACGTGCACATGTGGCTGGCTGACACACACACACACACACACACACACACACACACACACACACACACACACACACACACACACACACACACACACACACACACACACACACACACACACACACTAGGGATCAGATAGGGGACAAAAATCTTGCTTGAGGAGAATTTGATCAATATGGGATGATCAAACCCATGACCTAATGAACCCCAAGGCTGTCCTGACCCAATGTCCAACATAATCCTCCAGTCGAAGGCCATTCTGACCAGCGATGGGGCCGTAGAACAATCACTTTCTGTTGAGTTATTCAGCAGACACTTTAACCCAAAGCGTCTGACAGTGAATTCAGATCCATTAAGGGGCGGGTAGGGGTTAGGGCGTCGCGTCCTAAGATGACTAGAGCTTAGACCGCAGACATCGGGGATCGAACGCCATACCTTCCGTCTGGGAATCAAACACCCCACTACAATATCCTGAATCCCAAGGCATGCAGACCAAACAATTTCAACCACCTATGATTGTAACCGTAACAATTTTCAACAACCTCTTATCCAACCTTAACGAATTAAAATAAAACAGACTCCACAACTCTAACGAGAATTGGAAGCAGATGCTGTTTTGGTTAACAACTGGCTTCTTTAACAGTGTTAGGCCATGAATATGTATATATAGTGTTAATAGCAGCATTGCCATCTGGCTAAAGAACCCCCCCCCCCCCCCCCCCCCCCCCCCCCCCCCCCCAACTTGCTAACGCTAGAGTTATTTAAACGCTAGGCTAGCTAAACTGTGAGAGCAGACGACTGTTCTCTGTTAAGCTATCAGCTAGTGTGTAGCTCTGACAACGGGGGCTATTATGCTGGCTAACTGTGATGTCCCATTCTCTCCTGAGGAACCCTAGCCACGGTGCCCAGCATCTCGCCATTTCACTTCTTGTGAAAGTTGAATCAACAATTTAAACTTATCTCAACATCAGGCGTCTCTCTCTCTCTCTCTCTCTCTGTCAGTGTCTCCCTTATGCTCTCTCTCTCTCGGCTCTCTATCTCTCTCCAACCCCTTCATGTGTTTGCCTTCCCCCTCTGCCTTTACCTCTCTGTTACAAACTGCTACTGCTGAGACATACACAAGATACACACGCACCAAGCCACAAAAACACAACGAGACTCTTTCATCCATTTACACACGCACAAAAATGCAAGCAAACACACACACACACACACACACACACACACACACACACACACATACATACAGATGGACACACACACAGATGGAGACACACACACCCACACACAAACAAGAACGCACACACACACATACAGATGGAGACACAGACACAGACACACAAACACACAAATATCCCTGCTTGTGATGACATTATGCTAACAGCGGGTCCTCTTAAGTCTTCTTCACTCAGCCTAGCGCAGCGCTGAAGGCAGGGCCCCAGCAACTCATCTGTTTGCATCTAATGGCCCGTCTGCGTGGGGCGTGGGGAGCGGCCATCAAATGGAGGATCTCAAGCTTGCAATTTGGATTGTGTTTCAGTGGAAACCCATCTAGCGATGTTTTTAGTGAACTACTTCAGCGAGAGCTCTGGACATGTACTAACTGTAATCAATTAGAATATCCTCCATTTTGAGCGTTACACAGAATGCTTTCGACCGGCAACGTCGGGGGCGCACAGACCTCGCCAGCGCCCCGCAGGAGTCCTGAAGCGCAGCGCGACGCGTACGCATGAATGGAGTTCAGAGACCCCGCATCACTTCCTGTGTGGGCGGGCCATCACACGCACCGCCTGCCCCCAGGCTGCAGGGCCGGCACCACAGGCCCAAAGGGGGCTTATCAGCCAGCCGGGTTCTGGAGGCAGATAAGGCCCGCTATCTGCCCCCGGTGCTACCAGCACTGGGGGCGCATCGCATTCACAGGCTACGGGCGTATCGTCAGCGTGTATTCGGAGTTCCCATATGGGTGTTGTGCATTGTGGCGTTGTAGTTATTCGGGATAATGTGTTGCTCTTTTTGTTTACGTTGCTGCTGTTAAAACGTGTGTGCTAGTGGAAAGATCCAAGCCGGAAGGTTGCGGGGTCGTGTCCCCGTTTGTCCACAGCGGTAGGCTCAGGTGTCCCTGAGCAAGGAGTCTAAGCCCCACCTGCTCATTGACGACCTGTATCTGAATTGACGGTAAGTCACGTTGGATAGAAGCATCTGCTAAATGTAACACAATAAAACAAACTGGTGATAGTAACAGTAGCAATGAAAATACAAGTACCAGCAATAACGTAGTATTAGCAGTACGTTTCAGTGTAGATGCTCAGTTTATTCTTTGATTGTTACCTAGCGACTCCTTCCACCAGCTTCTATCAAACTCCTGAAAACAATCAGTATGACAAACTGCACCTTCATGTAAAATCTATGGTTTACTGTTCCTATAATAGGACTCACAGGCCGTTTATTGTCTTTCCCTCCCTGCCCCCCCCCCCAGGCAGTCTCTAGATCTACTAAATAGGTTAATAACACACACAACCGTCTTACCAAGGTGTCCGTAACGTGGTTTGATTATTGTTGTTAACATTATTTACTTTCTGACTATTCCCGGGCACGAATTAATTTGAGGGCCGGAGTAAAGGGAGTAATACC